>CM053622.1:249420084-249447234 GCA_028646595.1 Phalanger gymnotis | reverse complement strand
AACAGATGTTCAAAAACAAAAAAAAAGTTTTTGCATGCAACTAGAAAATAAGATACACAGGCAATGGGGCATAGAACTTTATCTTGCCCTACAAGAAAAGAAGGGAAAAGGGGATGCGAGAGGAGTGGGGTGACAGCTGACTGGGGAACAGGACAACCACAATATATGCCATCTTGGAGTGGCAGGGAGGGTAGAAATGGGGAGAAAATTTGTAATTCAAACTCTTGTGAAAATCAATGCTGAAAACTAAATATATTAAATAAATTAAATTAAAAAAAAGAAATGGATGTCATACTTTCTAAATTAGAACAGATCTATTGCAAGATTTTGAGTTTTAAAAGGAAAACATTATATATATATAAAAAAAAAAACAAAACCAAACCTGATAGGCAAAACACAGTGATCATTTTTCTTGGGTTTTTTATTTAATTCCCATTTCCCATATTAATTCCCACTATGGATCAGTTTTGTTTAAAGATGGTTGCTTTTTGCCTGTTGTCTAATATACAGGTTTATTTTTGCAGGCTTCCTGGTCCTCTCAGGAAAGATTGTTGTTTCTCGTGCTCTTGTTCTACCAGCAGGAATCCAATGGTAACCCAATTGGTAACCCAATTGTTGTGCTTATCTTCCCTCCTTCTGGCTCTTGGTTATTGTGTTTGCACCTATAATGGGACAATTATTGAAATCAAGGTAGGTTTTCAGCTAGCTGTGCTAGGGGCTATTGTTGGCGTCTTTTTATAATGTGTCATAAACATTTAGAATATCTTTTATTAGTCAGTCCCAACTCTGGGCAATGTATTTGACATGGAATTATGTATTTTTAAAAGGCAGACGTTCCCTATTAAAACGTTTTCCCCATTAAGGACTTGTTAATTTTATGGGCACAAGGAAGCTCCTAGGGGAGAAAATTCCTTTATCAGTTCAGAATAATGGTCGCTAGGGAATTTATAGTCTCAGCGAGTTGCCCAGTCACTGAAATATTAAGTGACTTGCCCAATGTTACGTAACTAGTTTGGATCTGTAATAGGACTTGAACCCAGGTCTTCTTGACTCAGAAGCTGACTCTCTCACTATTTTACCTCAATGTCCCTCATATTAGCTGGTCTATTTACAACCTGCTCCACCTTAAGACAGTTGCTTAATCCCTCTGGTTATCAGTTTCCTTATCTTTAAAATGAGGGTGTTGGACTAGATGAGGTCCCTTTAAAGCTTAAAGTTTAAATCTCTAAATCTCTCACTCTGTGATCCTATAGTCCTTTCTTATCAAATCTAAATTGGTTCCTGTAGGTAAATGGTATGACAGTTACTGAAAGGACTAACCACATGTATTCTCTCAAGACTTTCTAACAGCCCCATTGGGAGATTGGGACATCTGTGGCACTTCAGGTATAAGGTATAATGATAGCGAAACCCAAATGCTATCCAGAGAGTAGCTACCCTGGTTACATCTACTGGCTTCTCCAGTGTTATTATCTTGGAGATCTTCTCATTGATATTAATCAGTTGTTTTGGGCCTGAAGTGTTGATGGAACTGGTATCAGGTTACTTAAAAAGGCAGAGATATTTAGACAGTTTAAAACCAGTGATTTATTTACTGAGCATAAGGATTTATACTCCACAAATGCTGGCAGTAAATTTGCTTTCAGAATGGACCTAGGATTAGTTTAGATCCCACCTTAGAACAATAGCTCACTGTTTAGTTATTCTCTTTTCCCTCTGAAATTCCCTCAAGAGTCTGTGGCACCCAAACAACAACAACAAGAAGAAGGAAATATGTATGCTAATTTCTGGACCAGAAGAAAGTTAGCACCATGTTTACTTTGCTTTTGGCTTAAGGAATGAGCAAAAGTGTTTCTGACTCAGAGAGTATTTCAAAATAAAAGAATATAAAATAAAAGAATAGGAGAGCTAGAGCTCATGGATTAGCTATTGGAGTGTTTACTGCATTTGGTTCAGATGGGCATTATGCCATCTGATTTCAGCTCCTCTTTTGATCTCCATTCAAAACAGAAGACATTCCAAAGCCTCCATGCATACTGGGTAAGAACCCATGGGTACACTTCAGCAATCTAATCATTCCAGGTTATTTGCTCTATGGATGATTGCATTAATGCACTGTGGTCTAGAGACTTCAATTCATTTTCAAACCCCTCTCATAGTCATGACTGGAATGAATTTCATGCTTTAATCGTATGCTTTAGTCCATACAAATTAATGTTTTTCCCCACAGTTCAAAAGAAAATTGCATAGAATTGATGTTGTCTTAAATTGACTTCCCCTGTAGAGAGAGAGGCCATTTGGAAAGAAAGGAGTCACCAGTGTCATCTTTCACTTGTTCCTCTTATTGCGTAATCACTAGTAACCCCAAAACTTGCTAAGTTCTTATAATTACTCTTAGAAACCCAATCAGAGAAGGGGACACTTGAAAAGCCAATTTTTTTTTAAAAAAAAGTTTCCTTGGCTCCTTTCAGAGATAGGGGCCTGGGCTCAGGGCAAGGACAGTTACTTCGAAAGACCTTTGGAATCTTTGGCATGATTCCGATAATGCCAGGCACAGGCTGGAAGGGATGCTTATAGGAAATCAGATGAGGTAAACTTTAGTTGGTCTCTGCTCCAGCAGTAGCAGGAAATTGATTAGGTGATGATATGAGGTGTGCCTGTGCCTACCTAAACCAGAATAGATATTGCCTGAAATTCACAGCCTGGCAGAGGTTTGAGCTGCCTTGCTTTGTATCCTTAGCACTTAACATTGCCAGGAGTGCAAGCATTTACTGAATGATTTTTCCTTCATTCATTCATTCATTTATTGGGTACCAACTTTTTATAAAAAAAAATGCACTTTATTCTCAATTAGTTTAAATGGATTTCTTTCTTTTAAATACTTAATTGAAATCATGGAGGGGTGGGGAATAGAGAGATAATTTTAGAACAAGGCAATAATTTAGGGAAGTTTAGCCTGAGGGAGCGTACTGCAATGTAACTCTTGTGAGTGATAGAATTTTAAAAGAACTAATGTAGGTGTTCTTAACCTAAGAACCAAGGACCCCCATTGGAATCATGAATAGATTTCAAGGGAGAGGATCTATGAACTCGTTTTTATAATATTTTGACAAACGTGTTTCAGTATACCTGCTTTCCTTTGCAATCTTATTTATTTTATCTTATGTATTTAAAACCATGATACTGAGAAGGGGTCCATAAGTTTCATTGGATTGCCAAAAGGTTCCAGGATACAAACAAGGTTAAGAATGCTTGACCTAGGAGAAGGCCTCCAGCATATTGGTTTTAAAGCACCTAGAAGAAGGCTTCCAGTGTTATTCCAGAAGGTTTATGGCAGCACATGCTTAAGAAGCATATTGCGATTTGCATAGCCGAAGGGAGTATCCATCCATAGTGATGCAATCATAGTTCCACTGCAGTGTGTGCAAATTACTCTGCTAGTTTTGTTAGGGATACAAAAGCTCAAATGAAATAGTCCCTGACCTGAAAGAGTTTGCAGGGCTAGGAAATAGGAATGGAGGAGGAAATTTGTTGTTGTTGGGTCTTCTTAGTCCTGTCTGACTCTCTGTGACCCTTGGGGTTTTCTTGACAAATGTACTAGAGTGGTTTGTCATTTCCTTTTCCAGCTTATTTGACAGATGAGGAACTGAGTCAAACAAGATTAAGTGACTTGGCCAAGGTCACAGAGCTAGTAAGTGTTTTGAGGCTGGATCTGAACTCAGGTCTTCCTGATTCCAGGGCCAGAACTCTATCCTCTCTAACCACCTAGCTGCCCATAGGGGAAATAGGAAAAGAATGAAATCAGTATGATAGGATGAGTATAGAATCATTCTGATAGAAAGCATAATGTGATAGAGTCAAAGGAATGGTTTAGATGACTTGTGATAAGGAGAAATATCTTTTAGATGGCAGGAATGTCAAGGTGGGCTTCCTGGAGTAGGTGGCACCTTGTTTGGGACTTGAAGGAAGAGAAAAACCAGCAGTGTGTTTCCGACAGAGGTTTGTGAGCATGAGAAGCTGTGGAAGAGCTCCACAAGATCTTGGGATCATAGAATAATAGGATACTCTATTTAGAGCAGTGAGGGATTTTGGAGTTACCTAGTCTAGGAAACAGATGCCCAGGGAGGTTACCTGCCTTTCCAAGGTCACGTAGACAGTATGCAGCCAAGCTGGAGTTTAATCCAGGTAACCCACAGTCTCATTGGGCTATAACAGCAATCATAGGATTTAGAGGTAGAAAGGATTTAGAGATCATCTGGTCAATTCAACTCAATTTAATATGAGGAGCATTTATTAAGCACCTAATAGATAATGGTGCTGTAGTACAACGACAAAAAGAAAACTGCTCTTTTCCTCGAAGAGCTTACATTCTACTGGGTAAAGGAGCAAGCAAAGTAATTTTAGGGCTTGTTGTTGTTGTGTTTGTCCTTCGTTTTTAAAGAGGACTATGATATCAGGGAAATGATGATATGACTTGCAGTTGACTTGGATCTGAGTGAGGGAGAGCTGTGCAAGGTCACCAGCCTCACTTCGTCCTCCAGAGCCATCTGGATCCAGTGACCAGATATTCATCAGGAAGATTGGAGATGGCCCAGGATGCAATGGGAGATCCTGGCTCTTTTAGGCTAAGGCCTTTTCATGTACTCACTTAGAGTGAGATGATGCCCATTTGGTGAATAGGCCCCTTTAAGAAGTGAGTCAAGGGATGGGTCCTTTGTGCTGGTGGGAAGGGTACTAGGACTGGAGAGAACATGAAGGCCTCAGGTAGAAGGTGGAACTTTGAAGGGACTTGGGGATTCCATGACACAAAGGTAAGCAGAGAAAAATCTTCCAGGCCTGGAAAATTTCCTGTACAAAGACACAGAGCTGGAAGATGGAATGTCACCTATTATGAAACAGGAAGTAGGCTGCTTTGGTTACTGGAACGTAAATTACACAGGGAGTTATATGAAACCTAGAAGTAATAGGGAGTCATTGAAGTTTCTTTTTTTAAAATTATTTTTATTTATTTCACTATTTCCTGATTACATGTACATTCAACAATCACTTTTTTAAAAAAAAGTTTGAGTTCCAAATTCTCTCCCTCCCTCCCTCCCCTACTCTCTCTTTGAGAAGGCAAGCAATTTAATATTGATCATACATGTGAAGTACTGCAAGACATATTTCCATATTGGCTATGTTGCCAAAGAAAACACAAATGAAGTAAAACTATGAAAAAGAGAGTTAAAAAAGTATGTCTCAATCCGCATTCAGAGTCTATCAGTTCTCTCTATGGAGGTAGATAGAATTTTTCATCACAGAACCTTTGGAATTGTCTTGTGCCATTGTCTTGATCAGAGTAGCTAAGTCTTTCACAGTTGATCATCCTTAAGAGTATTGCTTCTACTGTGTAAAATGTTCTCCTGGTTCTGCTCATTTCACATTGTATCAGGTCATTTGGTCTTTGCAGGATTTTCTGAAACTATCCCCCTTTTCATTTCTTATAGCACCATAGTATTCCATCACAATCGTGTAACACAACTTGTTCAGCCATTCCTCAATTAACGGGCCTCCCTTTGATTTCCAATTCCACTGAAGCTTCTTTAAGGTGAGTGACATTGGTCTTCATGTATGATATAATGTAGCCATTTGGCTTTCTTAACATTCATCATATATGGTACCCAATCTCCCATCTCTGTGCCTTTGGGTTGGATGTCCCTTGTGCCTGGAACGTACTTCTTCCTTACCTCTGTCTTTTAGAATTCCTATTTTCCTTTAAACACCACCTTCCATGATAAGCCTTTCTCCATTCTTCCCCCTTGCCACCCCAGGTTCTAGTGCTTTCCCTTGAAAATTACCTTTTATTTATTTTGTGTAGAATTATATTTGTAAGCTCTTTGAAGACATGAACTATTTTACTTTTGGTTTTATATACCTGGTACCTAGCACAGTGTCTGACATAGAGTAGAAACTCAATCTATGTTTGTTGACCGATTGCTTTAGGAATATCATTTTGACAGCTATGTGGAGGATGGATTGAGAGGGGAAAGAACTTCAGGGAGGGAAATGAATTAGGTGACTATTGCTATAGCCCCAATGAAAGAAGATGAAAATGTGATGTTGGGTAATGACTATGTGAGTAAAGAGAAGGGGATGAACTAAGAGATATTGTGGCAATAGGATCAATGAAACTTGGCAATTGATCAGGTATAAGGAGTGGTGGAGAATGAGGAGTTGAAAATTTATCTGGCATTGTGGTCAGAAAGACAATCCCACCCCCAACCCCACATACACACACATGCTACTCTCAAAGAGCTGAGGTTGTATGCTCAGGCAACTAGAAGGTTAGTAGGGCTCTCAATAGGAGTAAGAACATCAAGAGAAGGACTTAGGTTGGGAGGAGAGATAATGAGTTTTATTTTGGACACATTGAGTTTGAGATTCCCATAGCAGCATCCAGGTTGCGATGCCTAGTTGGTATTTGTTGATGTGGTACTAGGATTTAGGAGAGAGATGAAGATTAGACATGTAGATTCTGACATCATCTGAACAAAGATGATAATTGAATCTATAGTAGCTGATGAGATCAAGAGGAAGATTATATAGAAAAGAAGGGTCCCAAGAAATAGTCTCAAGGTACATATGGAGTGGGGCATGGACAGTGGGCCAGTAAAAGAGACTGAGAAGGAGTGGTCAGACAGGTAGAAGGAGAGCAGTACCATGAAAATCCAAGGAGGCAAAAGTAGTTGAGAGAAGATGATGGTCAATGGTGTCAAACCTTGAAGGGAGTTCAGGGAAAATGAAGACCTACAATAGGTACTTTGGGTAGAGCAATTAAGAGAACTTGGAGAGAAAATTTTCAGTAGAGTGGGGGAGGTAGGAAGCCAAATTGCAAGGGACTGAGAAGCGAGAGCTAAGGATTTAGAAGCAATGAGTTTAGGAGGCTTTTTTCTAGGGATTTGGGTGGGAAAGAGAGGAGAAATACGAGGCAGTGGCTTTCAGGGATCACCGATTCAAGTGAAGTTTTTTTTGTGTGTGTTCAAGCTTATTTTATAGATGAGGAAATTAGTGATATTTCTTGCCTTAAACTACTCAACATGAAATTATGCTGCATTTATCATATGTAACACATTTGAGCACAAAATAGGCTTAATTTCTTCTATTTAGTTCCTAAAATTCTGTGAGCTCTCCACTTCTATTGTATGAATATTTTATTTCTCCAGATTCCACGTACCTTCAGTTATGAGTCCTGCCAATATATATATACAGTCCCAAAGTATTCCCTGACCAAATTAGTTTGCAAAATGCTGTGCTAGTCAATCTAGTGATTATATTTTTCTGAGGCATGCACACCAGAGCAGTCTTTTGTGATAGACCCAATATGCTGGAAATCTTTAATGTATGTGACCCAGGTAGAAATAGGGACAGCTTAACAGCTCAGCCCTGTGTACACTTGAGATCTCCATGCTTCTAAAGACCATCGCTGTGAACTGTTCCCATGAGTAAGAACTTTTATTTTCATGTGAATTTCAATGTACTGAGTGGAAATATATTTTTCACTTTAAAGTTTTAAAGGAAAAAAATTCTCCTACATAAACTACTGGACTCCAACACATTAGCTTTATAAGGAGGAATATAGCAACATTGGGCAATTTCATGAATCACTGAGCTCTGCTGTTACACATAAGGATATTTTTTAGATTAAATCTAAAGTATTCCTATGAATAGTTCTCTTCATGAGGAGGTTTAAGGTTAGTATCCCTACAGGGAAACATTATCTATTCTTTTAGAACAAAATGTCCTTAAATATTAGGAGAGAGAAAAACAACAGTAGCACAGTACTTAAGAAAGGAAACATTATGCAAAATTAACCACGATTCCTATATGGGGAAAACAAATTGCACTCTGCTCTGGGAAAAGTCTAGTTGGTCCTTATCTAGACTCAAATCTGGAAAGGAAGGAAAAACAAGCTCAGATACTGTCGTGTTCAAGAGTATCTCTTTTGCTAATCAATTCCATTGCGTGTGCTCTCTCTGTCTCTGTCTCTGTCTCTGTCTCTCTCTGCCTTTGTTTCTCTTCTCTGTCTTATTTTGATTTGGCATTTATTAATTATGACATGAAATGTTAGAAAAGGAAGAGATAGATGATAAACTGAGTTTTTAACCTGGGCTCCATGAACATGTTTTATTAATATTCTGATAACTATTTCAATATTGTTGATTTTTCTTGAATACTTTGCATATTTTATTTTGTGCATTCAAAAATGTTATTCATAGGCTTGACTAGACTGCCAAGGGCGTTTATGGAACACAAGAAAGGTAAGAACTGCTGCTCTGATGCATTTTGAAGTTAGTGTATCAGGAAAAATAGGTCTGATTTTATATATCTGAAATTGTATTCTTTTCCCTGGTTCTCTTTAGGAGTTGTACCTAGGGTGGTTAGGACCTTTCATGGTGTAGATGGGGCTGTCTACAACTGTCAGGGCTCTGTAAGTGAGGGACAAGAAGCAAGAATTCTGTTCTTCCAGACAATAGCATCCATTAACAAAGGATTTACTATGAGATAGCCAACAGTCAGGTTTCAGAAACAGAAGGCCTTACACACCAGAAAACTAACTATAATTATGGCCTAAAATAAAAGAGAAAAATGAGACCTCAAAGAGCATCTAGTCTGACCAGTTTCTGAAAAAGAATTCCCTCTCAGGATACTAGACAAATATTTATCTACTCTTTGCATGAAGATCTCCACTGAGGGCAAAGCCACTATCTCTTAATGCTAGTACTTTCCCCCTATTCCTTATTTCCTATTTATTCTGTATATGGCTTGTTATTATACAGTCTTTTTATATTCCCTCTCTTATTAGATTGTTAGCTCCTTGAGAGCAACAACCATTTTTTAAATTCTCAGTTCCTGGGAATATTCCCAGTGCATAGTGCCTGGCACATGCTAGGTGCTTAATAAATGTTTATTGACTATCTCATAAGACAGACCCTTTCACTTTTGGATGATTCTGTTAGGAAGTTTGTCCTTACGTCAAGGTTAAATTTTCAACTAACAACCATTATTGCTAGTTCTGCCCTCAAGGAGCTTCTATTCAGTCTGGGGAGACATTATATGAGTATATGTAGAAGAAATGTATAAGGAATAAAAATAAATCCAAGATAATTAGAAAGGAGAGACATTAGTAGAGCATCTATAATTTTGTGCAATGGAAGTGTCAACTGCATCTTGCTTGGGCATATGGACAGTTTATTGGGGCACACTGAAAAAATATTTTCTTGGAGAGCTGGCAGGTAGAACACTAAACTCTTCCGAAAGTTTTCCTTTATGGAAGGCAAGATTTTGACTTTCAATTCATTTTACTTTCCATCTGCAGCTCAGCTGCATAGAACAAGTTGTCTCTTGCCACAGGCTGGGTCCTTCCTCATGTGCCTCCCAACCTGTTCCCTAGCTTCCTTTTGTGGGTTGTCTTCTCTCATTAGATTGTAAACTCCTTGAGGGCAGAGATTGTCTTTTTCTTATTTGTAGCTCCACTACTTAGCACAGTGTCTAGCACATAGTAGCTGCTTAATAAATGTTTGTTTAATTGAAATTGATTGAAAATTATATACCATTTTACTGCTTTAAACTACTAGACCTTTATAACAGTGTGACTTCCTTCATCTCCGTTTTTCACCACCCTTTGACAATGGCAGGGAGTTTCTGAACAAGGGACTTTTAAATCTTGTTAGTATATAGTAAGTGAATGAGAGAAAACTAGATGGAAAATTCAATCCAATCCAGCAAATATTTATTAAGTGCCTACTATGTGTCAGACACTGTGCTAAGTATTGGGAATACAACTGATAAAAAGACTATCCTAAGGGGAGAAGACAATACACAAAAGGAGACTGGACACCAGGGGATACGGGGTATAGGAACACTTTGTTCCATGGAGTGGAAACCAGGCAGAGCAGCAGATGCAAACTGAGATGAGCTGAAAATTTAATTTTTGCCCTCTATACAGGAAGGCATTAGGAGGAATTTGGTACTCTGCACTCAAGCCCTCCAATCAGAGAGAAGAAGCTAAGGAAGGTGTTGTCAATTCAGGCTTGAGTTAGCTGCATGGTGGTGAGTTTAGAAGTGAAAAGCTTTTCCTAGGAGGGGCATCTGGTTCCTCCCACCAGAAGGTGAAAAAAATTAAGATGGTGCTTTAGAGTTTCTGATTTTCTGGAGGGGTTCTTTTCTATTTGGTTAGATAAACCCTTTGAATAAAAGTGATGAATTCAGAGGTTTTTTTAAATTGAAAAAGTAGTGCTTCTTAATGTAGTCAATTGACAAAAGGGGTCAAAGGTTTTAAAAGATTTGGTGATTGCCTAGTTGATTTAAAGATCACAGATGTCTAGAATTGGAAGAGTTGAAACAAGTGTAAACTGTATGCAATTATAGTCTGAGAAGCTTTGATAGTTTCCCTTTAATCAGTATCAAAATATTTAAACCTTTTGCCACCTCTCCTCCACGTAGGAAAGGCCTTGCGTGGCCTCTGATGAATGACTAGAATTCTACAAACTGTTTCTTAGTTTAATGACCCAATCTGGATTACTGGTTTCCTAGACAATGCATTATATATGAAATTATCCCTAAAACCATTCAGGGAAGAACACAGCCTGCCAATGTACAATTCTATGGCTTTGCTAGAATTTAAAGTCATACTCTTGCCCTTTTGGGCTTGTTTATTTCAAACGTGTAGTTAAGCTCCATCAAAGAAATTACTTTGTTGGAAAAGTATGCTGACATGGAGTTAGAGTGAATTTTAAGTACCACTAAGCGTCTCTTCTCCCCATTTTTAGGTCATTACCAAGTTCTTTAGGAAGTTAGGTGTTTAAGGCTTATGTTAATTCTTTTAGACCACAGAATTCCGTGCATGTACACACACACACACACACACACACACATACACACACACAAATACACACACACATACATATAAACATTTTATGCACCTCAGACTAGTGTTATGTACAAAACAGCACAATATTGAAAATTACTTCAATTCATAGTGTGTCAGAGCTAAAAGAAGCCATAGAGACTATCCAGTCTAATATTCTCATTTTGTAAATGTGGAAATTGACTACTGGGGAATTGTTCTACCCACTGTAACAGATTCCCTTTTTTAGGGCCTCTTTCTTCCTCCTCTTACGAATGGAGTCTGGGACTCTTTTCTCCAGTCCCATGGACCTTAAACTCACAGAAGGTGAGAAATGAGACACGAGCTTCAGACAGTGAGCAAGAATCTTTGACAGTAAGTGGTAGCATATTCTTGGCCCCAACAGTTTCTGACAGTGTGACATGACAACATAAGGTTGTATAAAAAATTCTCACTTATTCAGCAGAAAATTCTATGGATAATATTTAATACGTCCTTTTCATAAGTGGAAAAGTATTGGAATCCAGTTTTACATGAACAAATTTTCCAAATGCCTAACCTAGGCCCTCTATTGGGTGATCCTGTTTTAAATATGTTGATTGCTAATTGAATTTTAAACATATATATATTTACACAAATATATTATCTAGACATTGTGCTACATAGAGTATATAGAACCTCAAAGTCCATGACATGTGGATTCAAGTCCTATCTCTGACACATATATGACCCATTTAACCTCTCAGCATCTTCGGGCAACTCCTTAAAACTAAAAGGTACAGATAACTTCCTAGTATTCATCAGGAGAGTTTCCATTCAGAGAATTCCATATGCTTATCAAATCACAGATCTAGACCAAATACACATTTACACACATACACCAATATATGCATTAAGTAACATCTAACTAGAAGCTTTGCACAAGTGTGAATATAAAGTATCTGAGATAACTTTAGCATTGGGGAGCTTTCTCCTCTAATTTAGATGATAAACTAGGACTTAATAGATAATTCCTAAGGACTTTCTTGAGGCACCTAGAAGACCTAGAGTCAGAGACCTAATAAGTGTTAGAGGCAGGATTCAAACCCAGATCTTCCTCCATTTAAGTACTATTCTTGTAGTGTAGCTGAAAGAATATTGTATTTCAGGTCAAAGGACCTGAGCCTTAATCTCAGCTGTGTGCTCTCTAGCTATGTTAACAGTTGTATGGCCAAAACAAAGTCACTTCATTTATTTATTTGTAAAATGAGAGGGTTTGATTGGCTTGACCTCTAAGTTTCTTTCTAGTTCTAATGTTTACAAGCCCTTGCTTGGTCCACGGATGAAAGGAATTTGTGTTGAGAGAGAAGTGGTAGCAGTGAGAATCCACGAGGGGATTCTAGTAAAGTCCTGGGGCTTGTGAATGTGAGAAAGAGGAAAAGGCCACAGGGTGCAGTGGGCCACAGGGTTACCGTCTCAGGGAGCAGGATCAAACAGTTGCTGCTTTTCTTTTCTTTTTTTTTTTTGAGGTGGAGTTTGTTTTTATTAGAAAACCCATTTCAGTAAGTGCTTCCCTGGTCCCAAACCAGGAGGCCTCCAAGAGACTTGTGGTTCTGATTTCCTCTTTCCAAAGATGGTCAGGCAGCCTCTGAAGTTCCCCACTTCTGAACCCCAGAGAAAGTCCTCATTGCTAGTTTTGCACCGAGCAGCCCCAAAGTGAGGAGAAGGCCACTTGGGCTCAAGGTCAATACTGGGGTGTTTCTGTTTATAGAAAAACCCAACAAACGCCTTCAAAATTGCACCAAGGAGGCTCCCTAGGCCTGTTCCTTTGCTCCATGTGAGAGCATGGCCATGAAGAAGGTGGTGAAGGACTAAGGGAAGAGATTGCATTTTGAGACATCCTTTGAGGTCTGGAAAGCACCTGGATTTCTTGGGAGGGGAGGGTGCATGTTCAGTTCTTCTTGGTCTTGGGAATGTCATATTTTCTCTCTTGAGTACCATAGGAGCAGGGGAATACCAATGGAAGGAAGGGTCATCACACCGAAGGCTGCCCAATTCAGAAAATGGGGAGAGAATCTCCTATCAAATGCTCAATGTACCAAAATTCTTCCCTGCCTGGGGGCACTGGTGAAGCCAACCTTCACTGGCCTTTCTTCCTGGGCAAGATATATAATGGCTGCAGAGGTAAAGTTAAAATAGCCAGCCTTGAGGGGGAGCAGGACCACAATATGGGAAACATTGCTGGCAGGAGCCATTCAGTCCCATTTGACATTGAACTTGAAACAATACCGAAGTCTTCTGGGGGAAAAGAGTCATCAGACAATTCCATGTGTAGGGCCACACTTGAGCTGACATTTTAGATGTTGTATTGCAAGGTCAGGTCTTTTCCTTCCACAGCATATCTATTTAGCAGTGACTTAGAAGCCAGAAGCCTGGCCCCTTCTTCACTTTGTGCAGAAGAGGAGACACAACACCGCAAACACAAACAGCCTCATCATGGTTCCTGGCCCTACTGCCTTCATGGCTCCAGTGGCTGTCAGGTTCACCTGTCTCTTCCCCCTTCCCCAGCCCCCCCCCCCACCTACCCCTACCCTACTCTATCCCTCCTGTCCACTCCTGAGGGTCAGGTCTTACTGAGTGTCTGTTTTTCTTAATAAAAGGAGGGGAAGGGAAGAAAAAATTATCCCCAAGAGAACCTGATATAGGAGAAAATACTTAATTAGGATTCAGGAATACTGAGTTCTAATCTTACCACTAACCAGTTTGTGGCCTTGTTTATTTGCTAATGAATATATTTAGACATATGCATATACATCATAAATGGCAAATGAATGAAAAATAAGCACATTTTATATAAATCAGCAGAACAGCTTCTAAAACAATGTACAATAATTAATAACCAACTTTAGATAGTAAATATGGTGATAAAATACATTAACAGTTTCAGTCCTGTTGAGTATCTTTAGGAAACCTCCAGCTACTCAGTTGTCATATGAAGACCACAAAATTGAAGGCCTAAAATTTCTTATCTCTAAATGATAGGGTCACTTTAAGGCTAATACTAGGTTCTGAGCACTGTTTCGGGATAGTAATCATTAAAGACCTCACTTTAGTGTGTCTAGGGTAAGTCTAGAGCAGGGGACGAATCCAGCTAGATATGTGAACCAAAAACCAATAAATTTTAAAAGTGTGAGGCAAGGGGAAAGTTAGCATTGGAGGAGTTGGCATGAATTCATTTTTCATCTCTGTAGTTGATGCAGGAATCTGTAGTTCCAGCTCTAATCTTCCTCTTGAACTCAATTTTCAGTATCTCCAGTTTCTTGTTGGACATTTTTGCGCTAAGTCCTACTGGAAATTCATGCTCAACATGTCCAAAACTGAACTAATCATCTTTCCTTCAACTTTTCTCTCCTCCCATATTCTTTATTCCTATCTATGGCTAAATCATCCTCCCTTTAAAAGGTTAAAAATCTTGGCAATTTTCCCTTTCCCAAATCCCAATATCCATTTGATTGCCATGTGTTTTTCAATTCTATTTCTATAACATATTTTCATATTTGTCCTCTTGTTTCCACTTACACTGCAACCATCCTAGTTCAGGTCTTTATAACCTCTCATTTGGATTATTATAACAATCTTTTAAATGACCTACAAGCACCTAACCTGTTTGTTATCTAGATTGTCCTTCTGTAGCGCTGGTGTGGCTTTCAGTTCTCCTTCTGGCTCAGTTCCCTCACCTCAACTCATACGCACATATTGGCATGTTAAAGAGGTTCCCAAAGGCCTCAGTTTGCTACTACTCATTCTGTCAAGTGTCAAAGGGAGAATGTACTCCTACCACTCTATACTATAGCTCTTGAACCCCTCCCCCCAATATGCTTCCCATTTAACAAATCAGTTAGCTAAACTCTATTAACTTTTTATCAGAAACATTTACTAAGCATGATGTAAAGTAAAAATAATAATAACATAATATTCCACTCATAAACTGGAGACATTCTCCCACCAATTCATGAAACGTCCATAGGGAAAAGAGACAAACTTTCAGAACTGTGTCAGGGAAGCACATATGGAGGGAACAATTTGCTTAGGACTAAGCTCATAACTCCAGACTATGGACTTGGATGTCTTTTGTCTCGCTTAGGAAGAGTGTATACAATAATTCATTGAGAGTTGAGGCTGCTTCCTCCTGGCTGCTCTATTTTCATCTCTCCCTACTCTCTTGCTAAGCAGAGTTACTTCTCTTCTAACTATTCTGCTCAGTCTACTCCTTTTCTGGGTTACTGAAGTAAAGTTATGCTCTTTTGGCAAAAACAAAAAACAAAACAAAGAAAATTACAATGACAACAACACCAAGGATGATAAGCACAACAACTAATCCTGGAGTCTGAAGTGTTTTTCCAGATTGGCTTTCTAGGTTGGGGTTTAAGTGGTTTCTACCTCTCAGGTAATAGGTTATATCATAGGGAAAAGCAAAGGCAATCCATGGTTTTTTCTCCCAGTCCACTTTTATAGGCAGCAAATGGCAGTGCAAATTCTTTCTTCTTCCATTTTGTTTTTTTTTCAAGCAACAGATAGCAGGGTGATCTCTGATATCTTTTCTCAGACCTGACCAGAGATATTTTCTGAAGTCAACTTTCAGCTTGGCTTAGAGAAGCTCCATTCTGCACAGATAGACCAAAATTGGTCAAAGACATGATTTCTTCAGTAATATGACTTCTATCTCACGGTAATAAACCAAAATTCACATTTCTGCCATTTATACCAAAACTAGGTAATATGCATTTATGCCATAGTCATCAAGTAATTGAAGGAATGTGTGCTTCCTAGCTATTTCTTTCTTCATGTCAGCCATTTTCAGATTAGATGCTGTGAAATGGGACACTGGCTACCTTTACCCTGAACAAGTGCCCTTTCTCTGTGAGGCTGCTTTTGTCACTGTTTCCTAACGGTGGTTCTTCCCACGAGCCAAAACAGGCCACAGTTGAAAAGGCCACCCTTTTATATTTCACGTAACTTCCAAAATAATCTGTTGAATCCATGTCAGAATATAACACTTGTTTGCTTGCTCAAAAACCGTCAGCATCTCCTTATTTCTCATGTGATAAAAGCTTCTTGGATTGACATTTAAGTTCATTCACAGTTTGGTTCCAATCTACCTTTCAAAGTTGATTTCATTTTATTCTCTTCCATGAATTCTATGCCCTATATGACTCTCTTTTAGCTATTCCCTGATCTCATAATTTTTCATACCTCAACTACATGACCTACCTTCCCATAGCTGATTCAGGAAGAAGCTGTGGTTAGTTTGAATAATCCCACTTAAATCTCTGATGATGAACCACAGTGGATGGAGCCAAATGGGGAGAAAGTATGTTTTTCTTGTGTCTTTTTTTGGCTAGGCACTGATGTTGGGACACTGTGTAGTGAGAGAGGAAATCAAGCTGCCATAAGCCATTATAAGCCACTTGTAATGTGACAAGGGTGGTTGTTTCTGTGGCCTGTAATAGGGAGCAGTAAAATGTTGCCATCTGCTAAGAGTAGAAGAAAGTGTGAGATGTAAGAAAAGCAATATTATATAGACAGCCAAGAGAGTTATGGAGAAGAATATTGACATGGAAGAACAATCACCAGATGCTCCTGGCTTCTACTCTATCTGGGGTATCACTGTAAGTTGCTACCTATCATAGAAATCCAGTAGAGGGTGGCTCATTGAGGGGTTTCATTCCAGTTGAGGAGTTCTGATATGGGCTCTCTTCTTCATAATCTGTAAATAAATCTATTCATGTTTTTAGCCTTGTGAACTTGTGAGGTTGAAAGGAGATTTGGCAATCACAATATGGAGCAGGGCCAGATATTAAATTTCCTAGATTACCTAGCAATGAGTCAATGAAGCAGCCATAATTTCCCACAAGTATAATCTGGGTCTTCATTTCATATTAAAACCTTACCACAGATAGGTTTTTGTTGTTGTTTTTGTTTTTAGAATACACATCACTTCTTTTCCATTCTGGCTCTAGGATGAGAAACTAAAATAAAGATATCAGAAGAGTCAGTTAAGATTTCAGTTATGATGAGTACATGTACTAAAAGTGACATTTAATATTGGCTATATAAAAATGCACTTTTAAATTCGAAAGATGAGTGAGTGCAAGTATATTTTGTTTTTACATCAGCCTTAAAAGTGGAATTAAAGATTCATTAAGTTTGCATACCTTTCATTTGGTCCATTAAATGTATACTCTGTATTCCTTCCCACATATATGCAAACTCACACATCCATAAACTCACAAGGACACACATACACACACACATACATGTGCACACACAAACTTCACATTCTTCTATTACAAAGAATATGAATAGCCTTTGAGGATAGAAGGGAGACCATAAAGAAGCCTATTAAGTGATGTGATTCTTAGTATGCTCACTCTGATTTCATTCTGTTCCTGGAAGGATGAGGTCTGTCTTATCCTCGTGACTTCCTGCAATTTTCATTCTTCTTCAGAAGAAACTTTTCAATTCAAGGCAAATCCCTTGGACAGGAGGCATACACAGAGAACAGCTGTATGTTCCCTAATTTAATTTCTCTGTTAAGATCAATTCTAGAGAAATGTGTATCTGCCCTTGTCTTATTATAAGAGAATAATAACCTTGCTTATATAAGCTGAAGATTCAGTTTAGTTGTGAGAGAATATTTAATGCTGAAAGATGATAGGAACAGGATTTGAGAGCAATTAACATCCATGTTTAAATATACATAATTGATGTTGTGTTCCAGCTTATTCATTCTCCAAATGTCCTACTGAATTCTGAATGATAGCCCTTGGGGGACACCTTTACAGAGGTCATTTTTATTCGTATTCTTCTTAAATAAAACAATCCGCCCTTATTGTTACTTCCGGCTCACAAGGAACAATTTAGTCTCATTGTACTCATATTGTGAGAAGTATCTTTAAAAATCTCCAATTTCCAAAATGAAATTTTATTCCATTGGATTTATTTATATTTTCTTGTTCTAAAGGTCATCCAAACATTATTTTCACAAATTTAAAAACGATTTAATACAATATTTTCTTTTAAAAATTTATCTTGTTTTTAATTTGTAGAATAAAACAAGCATTTCCATACCATAGTATAATTAAAAAAAGATGACTGCACATGGAACTGCAAACCTATTATGTACAACTTGCTATTCCTTTTAAATATATAACAAAGTTATCATGTATATTTCTTTTTTGTCCTTCCCCCTAATGTGGCCCCTTTCCCCCACTCTAGGGATGGTTACTATTAGACACAAATGTGTATATATGTATATGTAAAATCATTCTATACATACTTCTATTTATTCTCTGGATGCAGAAGTCTTCCTTTATATGTCCTTTGTAATTATAATAGTAAAAATAACTTATTCACTCAAAGTTGTTCTTAAAACAATATTGCTATTATTGTGTACAGCATTCTCTTGGTTCTGCTCATTTTGCACTTCATTATTTCATATAAGTCTATCCATGTTTTTCTAAGATTACTGAGCTCATCATCATTTCTTATAACAGAGTAGTGTTCCATCACAATCATATACCACAACTTGTTCATCTATTCCCCAATTGAAAACATCCCCTCGGTTTCTAGTTCTTTGCTACCACAAAGACAACATTATAAATATTTTACAACATATAGGTTCTTTTACTTTTTCCCTAATCACCTTTGGAAATACACCTAGCAGTGGTCAAAGGGTATAGGCCGTTTAATAACTTTTTGGGCATAATTCCAGATTATTCTCCCAAATGGTTCCATCAATTCACAATTCCAGCCACAATGAATTAGTGTCTCGAATTTTCCACCTTTCCTCCAACATTTGTTGCTTTCCTTTTCAATCATTTTAGCCATTATTTTCTTTATATATGTTGTAAGTGAAATTTAAATTCTTAAAAAACTAGAGTTCACTCAGCAACCTGAATGATAGTGATTCAATGTAATTATTATTGGCACCATCATTATAAATATTATTACTACTTTGGCAACAGTTCGTTATATTAGAAGGATTAATAGCATCAAAAAGCCTGGATGTGAGCCCCAGGTTGGTCTTTACTAATTTCCAATTTATGGCAAATTCCTTAACCTCCTTAATACTGACTCAGTCTCATTATCAATAAAATGCAATAATGCTTTCACCACCTACCTCAAGGGTTGTTGTAAAGCTTAAATAAAGCAATGTTTGCAAAGCCATTTGCAAACTTTAAATTTCTCTATAAATGGAAAATATAATTATTGTTATGTGTCTTTAAGTTTTAAAATTCTAAACTTAACAAACATCAAAAAATGAGCATTTTCATGTATAAAGGAGAGAAAAAGAAGATTTTACATGAAACCACGAAGCTTTATTACCTACAATTTGCTTTTTCTTAGAAGTTTTTAATATATTTAAAAACATTCAAAGTTGTAACTATTTCCTTCTGGTTTTCTTTCTGTATTCTTTTGTGCATTTGAACATATTTCAATGACTTTTAACTCTCTTTTTTCTTTTTCTTTGGCAAACTCATTGCTAGCATTTCTTTATTTTCCAACCCCTCACTCTCACAATCAAAAAAAAAAAAAGAAATAAAGGGGAAAAAAGAAAGGAAAAACTTTATTACAGCTATGAATAGTCAAGGAAAATAAATTCCCACATTGACCATGTGTAATGGCAAACAAAGTGAGATTTTTGCTGGATTGAATGTATGTTGAGTTTTAGCCAATCAGAGACTTGTATTTGTGTTGAGTTCTAGCCAATCAGATGTGCACGAATTCAGCCAATCAAAGGTACATGAATTCAGTCAATCAGAGACCTGAGTTCTAGCCAATCAGATTCTGGCCAAAACTGTATATAGGGAGAGCCCAAAGTGTGAGCAAAGCAGACATAGAGGGGGCATTGAAGAGAAGACATTGAGAGAGATGCCAGCATTGAGGAGAAGACTGAGAGAGAGCCAGCATCGAGAGAGCTGCCAGTGTTGAGAAGAGAAGAATGAGCTGTGAACATTGAGCTGAGAAGAAACCTAAAAGAGCTGGCAAGAGACCTCTAAAGCAGAGAGGAGATCTCAGAGAGTGAGGAGACCTTTGATGGCAGAGACTTGCTGAGGGAGCCTCCAAACTTTGAAGGCAAGTGGCGGCTAGCTTAAGCCTCTTTTGAGATCTGTTAAAGTGAACTCAGCTGTTAACATAGAGCCTCTGGACTTTGGAGGTGAATTGAGATGGTGGTGTTGGTGGTGTGTCTTGATGCCATGTTAAGCTTCCTTTTCCCAGAAACAGAAGCTGTGGGCAAGAACCCCTGGAGCCTGTTGTCAGGCAGGAGCTTGGAGGAGTGCAGTCACCTTAAATTGGGGCCTGGTGTAAGAGCTGAGAGCTGCCTGCATGTGAATCCCAGCAAGAGGAGGGAGCTGTTGGCCTACAGAGGAGAAGGCATGGTACTTGGAAGTCAACCTTGAGTTAAGTATACATATATATATATACATATATATAGATAGATAGATAGATAGATAGATAGATAGATAGATAGATAGATAGATATAGATATATATATATATAGAGGTTAGCATTTTGCTTTGGGGATTCACTCATTGGAAGAGTGTTGGTGTGGAGACTCTGAGTAGCCATTAAGAAGCCTCCCCCACCCCTACTTTAAAAACCCAGATGTTGGTGCTTCTGTCTCTGGTAACTATGTATGTATAACTTTGGTCAGATAGCTAGAAGCCTGTCTGTTGATTTGTGTTATTTGCTCTATTTATATTTTCTCCGTTTGTAATTTCTGTTCGTATTTGCTCTGAAGTTCAAAGGGCTGACTTTTTCCCCTGAACTAAGTGAATGATATATGTATGTTTGATTAAAGTAAGATTGTTAACCCCTTAAAGTTGCTTTCCTTAGAAAAGCAGGTGAAAGAATCTGTGCTAGCAGCCCTCCTGTGTGCTGGAGTTATTGGCCTTACACAGCCACAGTAGCTACAAGTAACATTGTTGTTACACCATGTCCCAATGTTTGGATCTTATCCTGTACCCTGAGTCTATCACCTCTCTGTGGGTAGGTGGGTAGCAAGCTTCATCATTGTTCTTCTGCAATTGAAGTCATCATTGGCCATTGCATTGATCAGAGTTTGTAAATCTTTTAATTTTTCTTTACAGTGTGATTATGGTATAATTATTTTCCCATTTCTGTTCAGTTCATTCAGCATGAGCTCATACAAGTCTTCCCAGGTTTCTTGAGACCGGCCCTTTCATCATTTCTTACAGTTCAACAATATTCTATTATATTCATATACCATTATTTGATCAGCTGTTTCTCAATTGATGTATAGCCCCATGGTTTCCAATTCTTTGCTATAACAAGAGGAATTGTTATGAATATTTATGTTCATGTTAGTCCTTTTTCCTCTTATTTTTGGAGTACAGCCTAGTAATGTCATTACTGTGTTAAAGGATGTTCAGAATTTGCTGATGTTTTGGTCATATTTCTAAATTGCTTTGCAGAATGTCTGTACCAATTCAGAGTTCCACTAGCAGTGCATTATGTCTACAAAGTTTCTTGGGGTCTGAGTCAAACCAGATAGATATAGATATCTAGCAACATGTCATAATCTTCATACTGAATAGCAATGTAAAGACATCCATTGTGGGCTTAGGCATTTAGAAGTCTCTTACAGACAAACTGATTGAAGCAGTGAAGACTGCAATAGATGTTGGATATTGATGCCTTAGTGATGCTCATGAATACCAGAATGAGAGGGAGGTGCATGATCCTAGCAAAGAGGTGGAGGAGAAAGTTGTCATATGGCAGTATTTTTTGGTGCATATACCATGAGAAAAATGTGATTGGGGAAGCCCATAGAAAACTTTCAGTGACCTGAAGCTGGATTACTTGAACCTCTGCCTTATTTATTGGCCTACAGGATTTAAGGCTGGGAATGATTTTTTTCCCATTAGATTCAAGTTATACTGGTGAAAGCTATTGAAACCATCCACTTTAACCACTTCCATATCGAGAGAATCTTGAGCAAGCCGGAGCTGAAACACTTGACTGTGTCACCTGTATCTGTACCAGAAGAAGTTAATTCAGCATTACTAGGCTATATGCATCATGAAGACTGCTTTTGGGTCTCTCTGGATCAGCCATGGACCAAGATAACTAACTCCATCTCTCCTAGATGATCTCAAGAAAGATTCAGACCATTACAATAAAACACAACAAAACCCCAATATAAATTCTGCACAGAGAAATGTGACTTTGATATTCAAGGCCCATGTTTCTGATAACTCTCAAATATTTGATTTTTGGGTTGATTGATATCAAGATATCAACCACACTTATCACATGTTATGATATCATGACATATCAACTATGCTACAATCATGACTGTAGGGTTTGTGTCTTGGTCGATGCTGCTTCTCACAGTGATGACTTCTTTGATATTTCATTAAAATATATTATATGTATGCATATCATATATATATTTAGCAATTATGAGTGATTCAAAGCAATTAAAGTAACATTCATCTTCACAAAATTTGATTTACAAATTCTTTCCCTTCCTACCTTCTATAACCCCTCCTTGAGAAAGTAAGCAATTTTTTACTGATCACACATTTGTTGTCATGCAAAACTTGTTTCCATATTAACAATGTTGGGAAAGAAAACACAGGGCAAAACCAAAAACCCAACCACAAGAAAAATAAAGTTAAAAAAGTATGCTTCAATCCACCTTCAGACTCTATCAGTTCTTTCTCTGAAGGTGGATAGCATTTTTCATCATTAGTATTTTGGAATTGTCTTGAATCATTGTATTGCTGAGAATAGCTAAGTCATTCACAGTTGCTCATTATATAATATTGCTGTTTCTGTGTACAATGTTTTCCTGTTTCTTCTTACTTCACTTTGTATCAGTTCATGAAAGTCTTTCCAGGTTTTTTCTGAAAGCATCCTGTTAATCATTTCTTATAGCACAATGGTACACTATCACAATCATATACCACAATTTGTTTAGCTGTTCCTCAATTGATGGGCATCTTCTTCATTTCCAATTCTTTGCCACCACAAAAGGAGCAGTTGTAAATGTATTTTACATAAAAGTCCTTTTACCTTTTTAAAAAAAATTCATTGGGATATAATAGTGGTATTGATGGATCAGAGGATATGCACAGTTTTCATAGCCCTTTGGGCATAGTTCCAAATTGCTCTCGAGAATGGTTAGGTCAGTTCACAGCTTTACCAGTAGTGAATTAATGTCCTAATTTTTCCACATCCCCTCCAACATTTGTCGTTTTCCTTTTCTGTCATATTAGCCAATTTGATAGGTGTGAGGTTGTACTTCAGAGTTCTTTTAATTCACATTTTGCTAATCAATAGTGATTTAGAGCATTTTTTTCATATGACTATTGATAGCTTTCTTTGTCTGAAAACTGCCTGTTTGTATCCTTGACCATTTATCAACTGGGGAATAATTCATATTCTTACAAATTTAATTCATTTCTCTATATATTTGAGGAATGAGCCCTCTATCAGAGAAACTTACTGTAAAATCTGCTCCTCTCCAGATTTCTGTTTTCCTTCTCATCTTTGTTACATTGGTTCTGTTTGTGCACACCCTTTTAAAATATAATAAAATAAAAAATATCCATTTTATATCTTATCATCCTCTCTATCTCTTGTTTGTAGTAAATGTTTCCCTTATCCATAGATCTGACAGGTGATATTTTCCATACTCTTCTAATTTGCTTATGATCAACCTTCATATCTAAATCATGTATGTATTTTGATCTTATTTTGGTATATGGTGTGAGATGTTGGTCTATATCTAGTTTCTGCCAACTACTTTCCAGTTTTCTAAGAAATTTTTGTCAAATAGAATTCTTGTCTCAAAATCTTAGAATCTACACATTTATCAAACACTAGATTACTATGCTTATTTACTATATATTATGCATCTAATCTATTCTTCTAATCCACTACTCTATTCTTAGTCTGTACCAGAATGTTTTGATAATTACTGCTTTGCAATACAGTTTGAGATCTAGGCCTGTTACGTCATTTTTCTTCATTTTTTCATTGACTTTTCTTGAACTTTTGCTCTTCCAGATAAATTTTGTTATTTTTCTACATCTATAAAATAATCCTTTAGTAGTTTGATTGGTATGGCACTGAATAAGTAAATTAATTTAAATAGAATTGTCATTTTTGTGATGTTGGCTTGGCCTACCCATGGGCAATTAATTTTTCTCCAATTGTTTAAATCTTAATTTATTAGTGTGAAAAATATCTTGTAATTCTGTTCTTATAGTTTCTGGGCTTTTTTTGGCAGGTAGACTCCCAAGTATTTTATTTTATCTGTAGTTGTTTTAAATGAAACTTCTCTTTCTATCTCTTGTTGCTGAACTTCATTGGTAATACATAGAAATGATGATGATTTATGTGGTTTATTTTATATCCCAAAACTTTGCTAAAGTTGTTAATTATTTTGGCTTGTTTTTTAGTTGATTCTCTAGGATTCTCTGAGTATACCATTATATCATCTGCAAAGAGTGATAGTTTTGTTTCCTTGTTGATCATTCTAATTCATTTACCTTCTTTTTCTTCTCTTATTGCTGTAGCTAGCATTTCTAGTACAATATAGAATAATAGTGGTGAAAATGGGCATTCTTGCTTAATCTCTGATCTTATTGAAAAGGCTTCTACTTAACCCTGTCACAGATAGTACTTGGTGATGATTATAGATAAATACTACCTATCATTTTAAAGAAAGCTCCATTTATTCCTATGCTTTCCAATTTTTTAAAAAAATAGGAATGAATATCGTATTTTGTTAAAAGCTTTTCCTGCATCTATTGAAATAATCATATGATTTTTGTTGTTTTTGTTATTTATATGGTCAATTATGCTAATAGTTTTCCTAATATTGAATCAGCCCTGCATTCTGATGCTTAATTTTGAAGCTGTGGGTGGCTACTATCCAATCTCCAGATAATATTTTCCTGATGATTTATGCTATGCTGATTTGTGTTTAGAAGTGTGTATTGTTCTTCTGCATTTCATTGGTCATTCATATCACCTTGGATCACACAAAAATAAGCTGGATTAGCAACTGAAGACCAGAAGGAGACTTCAGCTTGATTGTTTAACTTCTGGTTTTCTGTGTCCTCCTTCTAACCCAGCTTAGAGGAATATAGAATAGGTTTTCCCTCCTAAGCTGAGCACTGCAAACAAGAACTCTGCCTCTATCCTTAAGTAATAAGTAGATTTCAACAGCTTGAAGTTATGCATCCTGATTTCCTTGCTTCAAAAATATAATATTATAAAACAAAAGCAAAACTATATTAGTGTCCCTGTTTCCCAAAGGACATCTAACAACCATCATTTTCCCTTTTTTTTTTTTTTTTTGGCCAGCTTTGCCAATCTGATGGGTTTTGAGTAGAAACAAAGCTTTTAAAAATTTGCATTTCCCTATTAGTTACTTGGAGCATGTAGTCTTATAGACAGTTTGACTTTCTTCTTTTGAGAACTGTCTTTTTGTATATTCTGATATTTGTATGAGGTCCATATGCATATGTGTACACACATATATCTATCTATCTATATATATACATACACATACATATATTAGAGCTTTTTCAGGGAAATTTACTGCAAAGCTGTTTCTCAGTTGTTTCCTTTTTCATTTTTTATTATAACAGCGTAATTTGTGCAAAACTTTTTAAGGTTATGTAGTTAGAATTGTTTTATCTTCTGTGATAATCAAACCCTTCTTTAATAATAAACTCTGGGCACATCCACAGGAGAAAATTTGTCTTTCTTTTCTCCTCTAGTTTGTTAATGATGCTCCTTTTTATATGCAAGCTATGTATTCTTTTGGAGGGTCTTTTGGTCTACCCTGTGAGGTATTGGTCTATAACTAATTTCTACCTGATTCTTTCTATTTTCCAAGTAGTTTTTGTCAAATAGTGTGTTCTAACTCCTATCATTAGTTTGGAGATTTACAAAAAAATTCTTGATGCTTGCTTTCATATAGCTAATCTTTCCCATTAACCAACAGTCTCTATTTTTGAATGCCATCTGATCATTTTGATGACCACTGCTTTCTAGTATAGTTTAAAATCCTATACTGCTAAACATCGTTCCTTCCCACTTTTCTCCCTTATTTTCTTTTGCATTTTTTTATCTTTTGTTCCTCCAGATGAATTTTTTTTGTGCTTTCTCAAGCTCTATAAAGTAATCATTTGGTAGTTTGACTAATTAAATTTGGTAGTTTTTTTGTTTTAATTATATTAGCATGACTTAACTATGAGCAATTTATTTCATCTAATCCTTTAAGTTTATATATTTTTTTGTAAAGAATGTTTTATAGCTATGTTCTTATAGTATCTATATGTTTCTTGGTAGGTGGACTTCCAAATACTTGCTATAATCCATAGTTATTTTAATGGAAATTGGTTTTTTGATGGGATTTATGGGTAATATCTAGAAATATTGATAGATTATTTGAATCTATTTTATATCTTGCCTCTTTGCTGCAATCATCAATTTTTCAGTTTTTATATGAATCTTCAAAATTCTCTAAGAATCATCAAATCATTTGCAAAAAGCAAATTTTTTCTTTATTGTTATTGCATTTTGTATTCGTCTTGTCTTATTCTATAGATGAGATTTCTAGATCTGTAAAAATAATACTGAAGACATAATGGTCATCTTTACTTCTGATTATATTGGAAATGTCTCTAACCTTTCTCCATTATATATAATGTTGGGTTTTGGTTTTAGAAATATTCTACTTATCATACTGTGTGAATTCCATGTACTTCTTAGTATTTTGAAGAGCGAATAGTATGGAGTATCATTAAATTTTTCTTCAGCATCAATTGATATAATCATATTTTTATTTTTGTTATTATTATGGTTGTATTCTGTTTATAACATTTCTTATTTTGAATCAAGCTGCCATACCTGATATAGGTTCAATTTGATAAAAGTGAAGTCTTTTAAATAAGTTGTAGACTATTAACATTTTATTCATTTTTTGTGTTGACATTCATTAGAAATTTTGATCTATAATTTTCTTTTTCTGGCTTGTTGCTCCCTGATTTACATATCAAGTTCATATTTGTATAATAGAAGAAGTTTAGTAGGATCTTTTTTTCCTACTTCTGCAGGTAATTTATGTAAAATTGAAGTGCACATTTCTTGAACATTTGATTGAACTAACTTTTAAATCCCCTTTGTCCTGGGGTTTCCTTCCCCCCCTATCCATTTATAGAGTTAATTATGGCTTG
>CM053622.1:249396094-249419584 GCA_028646595.1 Phalanger gymnotis | reverse complement strand
TGATTGCTGTTTTTTGATGTAGTTTGAGATTTGGTTGACAGGTAGCTAAGCCCATTTCTTTGCCATTTTTTTCATTATGCCTCTTGAGAATCTTGGTCGTTTGTTCCTTCAGATATTATTTTTCTAGCTCTGTAGCATAATACTTTGATAATTTGAATATGACACTGAATGAGTATATTAATTTAAGTAGTATTATCATTTTTATTACATTAACAGGCTTAACAATGAGTAATTGCTATTTGTCCTCTTATTTAGGTTAGTGTTTATTTCACAAAAGGGTGTTTTATAGTTGTATTCATGTAGTTCTCATATGTGTCTGGGTAGATAGTGTCTCAAGTATTTTTATTTTTACTGGTATTTCTCTCCTATCTCCTCCTTCCTTTCTACCTTCCTTCCTCCCTTCCTCCCTTCCTCCCTCCCTTCCTTCCTTCCTTCCTTCCTTCCTTCCTTCCTTCCTTCCTTCCTTCCTTCCTTCCTTCCTTCCTTCCTTCCTTCCTCCCTTCCCTCTTTCCTTCCTTTCTTCTTTCCTTCTTTCCTCCCTCCCTCTTTCCCTCCCTCCCTACCCCCTTCCTTTCTCTCTCTCTCTCTCTGTCTCTCTCTCTGTCTCTCTCTCCCTCCCTCCCTCCCTCCCTCCTTCCCTCCCTCCCTCCCTCTCTCCCTTCTAACTTCCTTTTTCTAGTTCACACAAAGGTGGAGTTTGTGGGATTTGTGAGATGCTTGCTTTCCTCAATCCTTCCCCTATATTTCTAAACTCTTCATCTCATGAACCCTTATTGTATGAAATAATGACTTCTCTCCCTTTCCTCTTTTGTTTCTCTCTAGTATAGGGTACAATTCTGTCTGTCCTTCTTTTGAAGCCATTCAGAAATCTAGTCTAGACTAGCAATGGAGCAGAGACTCAGTTTTGGTTGTTCTTTTTATTTCAAATCCTATAATGGAGTTTTCATTCCCTTCCTACCTTTAGGCCCTAAGGTTCTCATTTTTTCTAGTCCCAAGACAAATGCCTCTTTGTTAGTGGGGATTGGGGTGGTTCCTCTTTCAATGTGCATGCTATAAACTATTCAGTCTGGTGTAGCAGAAAGAGGGCTGAATTTTATGTTAGATGATCTGTGTTCAAATCCTTTTTCTACTGCCTACATGTGCAATCCTGGGAAAATCATTTACCTCTTTGGCATTTATTGTTTCTTCTTCTTTAAAATAAGGGGATTGGATTTGCTAATTGCAAATATTCCTTTAAGTTCTATATCTATGATCCTGTGATGAAATTATCTTTAAGGAAAGCCAGGGAATTATCATTTGCTCTGCTTTTGGCAGCAGAAGTACTTGAGCAGATGGCCATATTATTCAAGTCACCCATCGTTACTATATCATGTCTCTATGCCAGGCTCATGATCTGTTTCTCAAATTCCTCATTTATTTCATCTTACTTTCATGATGATCTGCAGAATCCTCAGGTGACAATATTGCTTTTGTTTTTGCCTCTGGGGAATTTTACCCAAATGCCATCCACCATACTCACCCCCCTGTAGCTCCTAGATTTTCTCATGTGTATTTATCTTCTTAATATACAATTGAGGAAATTGTACCTTAGGTATTCTGAGCACTCTTCTAGATTTAATGAACATCAAGGGGAATGCTACACTGCTGCTTTTTAGTGTTGAGTCAGTTTTCAATTGAGATGGTCTGACCCTTTTAGCCAGAGAAAACTCAGCCCATTCACAGAGCACTTTCCTGATCTCTTTTTCAAGACCTATTTTTCTACCTCAATAAGGAAGGAAGGAAGCAAGCATGCATGTATTAAGTGCCTACTATGTGTCAGGCACAGCATAACCACTTTATGATAGCCTCTCATTTAAACCTTGCAACATCCCTGGGAAGTAGGGGCTATTATTATTTCCATTTTCCAGTTGAGGAGACTAAAGCAGACAGAGGTGACACGACTTGCCCAGAGTGAAAGAGCTAGTAGGCATCAGAGGGTGGATTTTACCTCGTCTTCCTGGCTCCAAGTCAAGTACTCTGTTCACTGCATTACATGGCTGCATCTGAAGTTGAATAGGGAAAGGGAGGAGTCATCATTAGGCTTTTTTGTTTCTAAATATCTACAAGAGAAAATATTTCAATCTGTCATTATGACACGAGAAGATGGTTAGTAACAGACAACAGATGCCCAGGCTCGGAGAAATCACACAATTTGTGAGTGGCAGATGAGGGTCTTGAGCCTAGGAGTTGTGGCACGGTGGAAAGAGCGGTCGATTCGGGGACAAAGGACTTCAGATTGAATCCCGGCTTTGCCTTTTGTGACCTGGGTGAGTCTCAGCCTCAGGTTCCTCATTTGTAAAATGAGCAGGTTGGACTCAGTGCTTCTTAAATTGTGGGTCACGACTCCATGTGAGCTTGTAACCCACAATTTAAGAAGTGCTGAAAGGGTTGTGAGTGGGAAAAGTTTAAGAAACCTTGGACTAGATGACCTCTAAAGTCACTTCTAGCTCCAAATCCATGATCCTATGTCTTCTGCCTCTTTCTAAGGTCCCAAATAACCACGTTCTAGAATTTTCATAGGAATTGATTATCAGTCAAGCAAATTCTCCTCTATTTGAAATAATTTATTTTCCTCCTTTTGAAAATTGGAGCAACATTTGCGTGTCTCCAATCCTGGACCCTTGCCTCTAATCTTCACGTCCCCTTGGCTGAGATCAGAGTCTGTGGTTCAGCAGTCGCAGCTTCAACAAACTTTGAATCCACTGGAACACAGTCTTGGCAATTTGTATTCATTAAGACAATTAACCATTTCCTCAAATATCTTGGATTCTAATTCCCAGATAATTGTTTTTGATCTTAGCCGTCACAGTTGGTAGATTGTTTGCTTGGTCTTGAAAATAGCAACAAAATAGGAGTTGAGGAAACTTGTTTTCTCTCTGGAGTCCACTATCATCTTCCTATCCACCCCCCCCCCCCCGCAGCCTGTTATTTCTTTTCTTATGCTGACCAAGGCCAAAGAAGAAAATGGCCTGACTTAACAGGATCATGCCACCTTCTTACATTCATGTTCATTTTCCTCCTCTTCCTCTCATCTTTTAGGGAATCATAAAGTAGCCATGAGCACAATTTATCACTTTGCTAAATTGACACCATTTTGATATGTAATATTAAGTGTTATTAATAAACAAGTCAAGTATTATGTTAAGAAGTATCAACACCTATTATTAAGTGATTCACAAATGTGGTGATGATGGCTAGCATTTATATAAAACTTTAAGGCTTGCAGAGTGATTTTCATGTTACCTGATTTGATTCTCCCAACAACCTTGCAAAGTATGAGTTATTATGATCCTCATTTTACAATTAAAGGAAATTGAGGCTTAGTGTGCTTACGTGACTTGCTCAGGGTCACGTCACTAGTAAGTGTCTGAGGCAAGACATGAATTCAGATCTTCCTGATTCCAAGCCCAGCACGCTATCTACTTTGCCACCTGGCTGCAGAGAATCAAGAACCAGGAGCTTGATTTATGTTGTTAAAAACAACATGGTAAAAAAAAAAATGAAGAACTTTTAAAGACTTAATAAATTTCATTACTGAAATGATCAGCTATGATTCCAGAGGATCTCTGTTGAAACATGTCACCATCTCCTGAAAGTGAAATGCTGGACTCAAGATGCAGAATGGAATACATTTTTGGACATGACCAAGATGGGAATTTGTTTTAACTATGTGTATTTGTTATAACGGTTTTGGTTTTACCTATCTTTTTGAAGAGGAGTTAGAAGGGATAGAAAAAAATTCTTGTTTATTGAAAAATAAATTTAAAGTAAAACAACTGTGCCTGTTGCTTGCTGACTATATTTTTTTTTTTAAAAAAAACAATTCCTTTGAAAAAACTGGCACTTTAAATAGCTTTCCTCCAACCAGGAATCACCCATACACATGCAAAGTCATGAGAGAGTCCTTGAAAGTTGTAACTAAAAAGTTCTTTTTGTCCAATACCCACTGATTATCAACATTAAATTAGTCAAACAGGGAAACTTTTGCTCTCCAAGTGTTTTTCACTGTAATGGAGAATATCCAATGTAGAGATCTAAAGGAAGAGAGATCCCCTACAGAGGATGAAGTTCTCTAGATTCTCTTATATGTGGATGATATTACTGATTGAATAAATCAACAAATCAATAAGCATTTATGTGCTTAGTATATATCAGGCACTCTCTAATCAATGGTAATGCAAAAAATAGAATGGAAACCATCTCTGCCCTCAAAGTGGTTACATTTTATGGGGGAACAATATGTATATTTATAGGTATATACAAGTGGCATATGAAGTAAATAGGAGGGTGACCTTAGAGAGAAAGGCCTGCTGCAGCGGGGACAGAGCTGAGTCTCATAGAAAACCAGGGGGTCAAAAATTGGTCAGAAGGGAGAGCATGATAGATGTGGGGGACAGGCAATGCAAGGGCATAAAGTAAGAAGATGTCCTATCTGGTGTATGAGGGACATCAAATAGGGTGGTATTGCTGGATGGGTGTAATATGTAAGAAGACTAGAAGAAATATAGGAAGGAGTCAGGCTGTGAATAGCTCTAAACATCAAACAGAGTAGTTTGTATTTGATCACAGAGAAAATAGGGAGTCATTGGAGTTTATTGAGAAGAGAGTAACATGGTCAAATATGTACTTTAGTGAAATCAGGTCATTGTGTAGAGTGATTAGAGTACAGAGACCTGATTTAGGAAGACCAATTGAGAGTCTATTCAATTAAGTAATAAATATTTATTAAGTACTTACGTGCCAGACACTGCGCTAGGTTCTGGATATACAAGAATAAAGAATGAAACAATCCCTACTTGAAAGATTTTACATTCTAAAAGGGGAGATAAGGGGCGGCTAGGTGGCACAGTGAATAGAGCACCGGCCCTGGAGTCAGGAGGACCTGGTTTCAAATCCAGCCTCAGACACTTGATACTTACTAGCAGTATGACCTTGGGCAAGTCACTTAACCCTGATTGCCTTGCCTCCCCCCTTCAAAAAAAAAGAGCCGAGTATATATGAAGATATAATCCACATTGAATTTGCAAGTGTAGTCAAATACAAAGCAGCTTCAGAAGAAGGGTTCTAGAAGGTTGAGAAGAGAAGAATCAGGAAAGACTATATCTTAAAGGCAAAGAAGGACTCTCCACGAGGTAAGATTAGTAACTATATGAGTAGAGGAGGGATGAATTCAAGAGATGTTATGGAGTTAGTCTCGAGAGGACCTAACAACTGATTGTATATGTTACATGAGCAAGAGTGAGCAGTTGAAGAAGACACTGAAGTTGCACTCCTGGGTGCCTGGAATAATGGTGGTACCCTAAGTAGTAATAAGAATGTTTGGAAGAATGATGGTTTGGAAAAGGGTTGGGAAGATGAATTCCATTTTGTACATATTGAATTGAGATCCAAATTGGGTGTCCCCTAGACACATTAAGCTTAACATGTCTAAAACTAACCTCATTATTATTCTCCCTTTTTACATTTTGTACTACTGTCAAGGGCATCACCATCCTCCAGTCTCTCAGACTAAGTATCTTCTTTGCCTCCTTACACTCTTTCACCCCCATCTCCAATAGGTTGAAAAGTCCTACCAATTTTACCTTCATAACATCTTGTATACACCCCCATCTCTTCTCTGACACTGCCACCACCATGGTACAGGCCTTCATCATCTTGTGCCTGGACTATTGCAATAGGCCATGGCAGCAACATTCTTTGCTATAAAGGATTGCTGCAACAGAGTGAAGAAACAGAGGGAAAGGGGTAGGATATATGTCTATGCTTGAAAGAGAGCTCAAACCATATACTCTATGCCCCGCTACCTCTCAGAGCCTCAGAGATCCAAATTATTCTCAAAACTGAGAAAGTACTCTACCAGAATTCTTTTATGAGACAAATCTAGTCCTAACAATTGAAACAGAGAAAGATAAAAAAACAAGGAGGAAAAACTATAGGTCAATATCATTAGTCAATAGTGACTCAAAAATGTTAAAATCCTGTCAAACAGGCTAGAAATTTATCCAAGAAATCATTCATTATGACCAACTATAGTGTTCAGGGAGGATAAATGTCTCTGCTGTGAGGACTTCCTGAGCCCTTTTCAGGGTTGCTCATCTACTTTTGGTGTCTACCTTTCACCCAACTCTTACCCGTGGCTCCAAGAAGCTATGACATGTACAGCAGCCACACCCTAGTAAAACTGTATTGGCAAATGGTCTAAACTATGTTGACAATACCTGACTGGCCTCAGACCTGTTGGTGAGTTACAAGGCTGTCTACCACAAGCATGTGAAGACTACTCAGGCAGAATGGGCGAATGAGACCAATTTGTTCCAATGGCCATAAAGGTGGCTGAAGGAAGCACATAGAACACTTAGAGCTTGGTTAGACATCAAAGATGCCAAGGTCATATGTTGCATCCTGGGTCATCAATAGTCTTTCTGACTTTTGTCTTGCCACTGGATTTTAATGACTGTGGAAGGGAGAGTGAAGCTGATGACTTTGTGGAACCCTGCCTCACTTAAATCCAAATACACACGCAAGTCAAGACATTACCTGTGATGTCATTGGTCCTCTTCAAAAACAAGATGAACAATACCAGGGATGCAAAGATGATTCAACATTAGGAAAATAATATAATTAATCAAAGTTAAACCCTCAAACATCCCAAACCACATGATAATCTCAATAAATGCAAAAAAGCTTTGACAAAATACAGCACTCTTTTATGTTAAAGACCACTCAAAATATAGGTAGAGGAACCTTCTCAAATACCATAGTAAGGATCTATGCAAAATCTGAAGCAAGCGTCATATGTAATGAGGATACACAATAACCTTTTCCAATATGAGAATGTAGCAAGTATGCCCATTCCCCTATAATTTTTCATATGCTTCTGGAAATGCTACCAACGACAATAAGACAAGAGGATGGAATTAAAGGCATACATATGGGGAAGTAAAAGATAAAACTTCCTTTTGCTGATAATATATGATGTTATACTTGAAAAATCCTTGGAAATCAGCAAAGACGCTGGTCGAGACAATGAATACCTTCTACAAAATTGCAGGTTACAAAATATACCCTCAAAAATCAACAGAATTTCCATATAATAAAGACCTAAAACCCAAGAAGCATAAATAGGAATGGAAATCCAATTACAAATAAGTACAAAATGCACAAAATATCTGGGACTTGACATACCAATGGACACAAAAAGACTTGTATAGATTCAATTACAAAGTGTTCCTTAAAAAAGGACAACTTTAATGACTAGAGAATATTCACTACTCATGGTTAGTCTCTTCCAACATAATAAAAATAACGATGCTATTAAAGTTAATTTATACTTTTAGTGTCATAACAAAATTACCAAGGTGATACTTTATAGAATTTCATAACATCATAGCAAACTTTATTTAGAAAAATAAAAGACCTAAAATATCAAAAGAAATGATGAAAAGTAGAGACAAAGAGAGAATAGCATTTCCAGACCTCAAACTATACTATAAAGCGACAGTCATCAAAACCATCTTTTATTGGTGATGGATGGATGGAAGGTGAATGGAAGAGATTAGACAAGCTGGAATCAGAAACAATAGAAGTCAATAACCTAGTGTTAGGTAAAGTAGAAAACAAATTACCCGGAAGTGAAAAACAACAACAACCAAACCTCCTTATTTGATAAAGCAACTGGAAAAACTGGAAAGTAGTCTGGTTGAAATTAAGCTTATATCATCACCTTACATTATATCCCACAATACATCTGTTTCCACAATCTGGCTAGCAGCTTCTGTGGGGGTGTAAGATCTACCCACAACCAGCACCCAGAAAGCACATGTTCTTTTGATCTGCTTAACTAAGGAAAGCAAGGTGAAGGGGTTGACAAGCTTACTTTAATTCAGCATACAAATATCATTCACTTAATTCAGGGAAAAAAGCCAGCACCCTGAACTTCAGAGCAAATTACAAACAAATTACAAACATCAACAGACAGATCCAATACAGATTCATAGTTACCAACATCTAGGTTCAGCCCGGGAGCTCAGAACAAGGGCTGGCCCAGAATCACGCGCCCCCATTGCTGTGGGAATGAGCTCCAAGGAAGAGGTCAACCCCTGGTTTTTATATCTTTTTCAGCGTCAGGGATGAGTCACACATGCCACTCACCCATGTGGTCCAAGAGCCCCTGCTGTCCCAGACGTGCAAACCAGGCTCTTCCTGGAGTTAGCCCCACCTTGGGCCCCACCTTAATTGCCAATCCATACCCACATAGATTTTACACCTAATAGGGGTTTGGGCCTGGGGCTTAGCACCTACTAAGGCTCAATGAAATATACTGAATTATTCAAACAAAACAAAGGCCATTTTGCTTACCAACACAACATCCTAAATAGAATGCAACTTTAATGTTAAAAATCATACTATAAAAATAGAAGAGAAGTACATCCTATACTTTTCACAGCTGTGGGCAGGGGATGTATTATTAACCAAACAAAAAATAGGGATAATTACAGAAGATAAAAGAGATAACTTTGATTACATGAAATTGAAAAGCTCCTGTACAGACAAAATTAATATACCCAGGTAAAGGAAAAAGAAAGAAAGTAATCGAATAGGGAAAAATCTTTGTATCAAATTTCTCTGACAAAGGTTTGATATCCAAGATATATAAACAATGTATATAAGTAATAGCCATTCCTCAGTAGAAAAGTGGTCAAAGGATATGAACAGATGGTTCTCAAAAGAAAAATTGTGAGGATCACAACCACATGAAACAATGTTCCAAATCACTAGATAAGGGAAATTCAAATCAACACAGCCTGGAGGTTGGTTTCACTTCATACCCTGAAATTGATGAAGATGACAAAAATGGCAGTAATCAATACTGGATGGGTTATGGGAAGATAGGCACAGCGATACATTGTTGAGAGAACTGTGAACTGGCACAACTATTTTGGAAAGCAATTTGGAAATGTGCAAATAAATTGACTAATACATCCATAACCTTTGACATAGAGACTCCATTACTAGGCTTATAGACCAAGGAAACTATCAATAAGAAGATACTCCTCATATACACCGAAATATTTATAGTTGCACTTTTTTGTGATAGCAAAGAGTTGGAAACAAAAGGAGATGATTGTCAATTCAGGAATGGCTAAACACATTGTTGTATATGAATATATTTGAATGTCACTGTGTTGTAAGAAATGATCCACACAGAGAAGCATGGAATGAATGATCATGGAACTGAGAGAAAAGTAAGCAGAGTAAAGAAAACTATATAATAACTACAACAATAGAGATGGAAATAACAACAACACAGCAAAAAAAAAAATACAAAGTGAAACAAAATTATAAAAATCAAACAGAACTTTACTGAAGAGACACTAAAAGACACCCCAAACCCACCCTTTGTGGAGGTGAGATGCCTAGAGGTGTTGCACATTGTACGAATTTTCAGACTTTTTCCAGTATAAGTCAGTTGTGCTGATTTTTTTCCTCTTTAAAAAAATTTGTTAAATAGATTGGCTGCTTGGGAGGAAGAAGTGGTGGCATATTGAGGATTACTATGATGATGTGAAAAACAGAAGACATCAACAAAAACTTATTTAAAAAAGGGGGATCACAAAACGTTTTTTTTAAGAAGGTGGGATTTTAGCTGTGATAAAGGAAGCAAAAAAGAAAGGATGAAGAGAGGAAGAGGGAAAGAATTTCAGGTCTGGAGAATAGCCAGGGAAAATATTAATGTTAGGAGATGGAGTATCTTATGGGAGGAATGGCAAAGGAGGCCAGTGTCACTGGATGAATGGCATATGGGGGTAAATTAGGTGTAAGAAGACTAGAAAGGTAGAAAGAGACCAGATTGTGGAAGTTTTGAATGCCAAACAGGATTTTTACATTTTATCCTGGAGTCAATGATCCACTGGTGTCATGATTCAATCTGTGCTTTAGAAAGATTAATATAAACATAAGAGCTAAGTATAGGATGAATTGGAGTGGGGAGAGACTTCAAGCAGGGAGACCAGCCAGCAGGCTATTGCAATAGTCGATTAATACATATATCTTGGGCAGACACTATGTATGGACAAGAAATTGTACCCAGGATTTACTATGAAGAAGAGAGTGAGGTGGAATACATGCCTTATCTTCTTTTCATTTTTTTCTGTTTTCCGATTTGTATTGGTGCTGATTTTTGCCCTACCAAATTGGTGGTCTGATTTTATATAGATAGCTGATTTGAGAATGATTCCCACCTTTGTAATTAGTCAGTTTTATTTTTTTGTGATATTACATATTCCAGAATCACGTGATCTCCAAATTAGAAGGGACCTTCTAGGTTAACAAGTCTAACCTGCAACTGATAGGAATCCCTTCTACATATCCAAGAAATGATCATGCAGTCTTTGCTCAAAGATATCTAGGGAAAAGGAACCACTTTGCCTCCCATCTTCCAGAAAAGTGTATTTGGTCACATTATGTATCCATAAGAAAAGTCATAGATATACATAGTATGCAATTCACACATATATGTATGTGTAATTAAATATTCATGAAACTATTTCATATTGCTAACAAGTCTATTCTCTTAAGCAAAAGGAATTCAGCACTTCAAAGAAAGCCCTGGAAGAGTTGAGCACTGTGTTAACCCAGTATATTTTGGCTATGAGTAACTTGGCAGTAATAGCTAACTAAGCTGTCCTTTCAACATTATCTGTACCCATTGTATTTATCTGTGAATTACTAGGGTTGAAATCAGAGAGGAAAAGCAGCCCAGTGGAAGGGATCAAGGGATTTGGAAAAACCCTAGATGGAGAATTGAGAAGGTCAGACAGGCAGGCAGATTCATTTCCATTGTTCCTGAAGTCAAATGGATATTCAGTTGTGGTTTAGTGGTCTAGTCAAAAAACTTGCATGCATATACTTCTGAGTTCTAACCCCAGTCCTGGGACAATATCATTTCCTTTCCAAAAATAAAATACAGTAAAACAACAAAACTAATATTTTTTCAGGCCAAATTTGTTCCAAATCTAATAATTTTAGAAGTAACTGTTACATTGAAAAAGATGTGATTGCTGCCAATATGTGTGCTGTAATTGGTAACCAAATTAGATTCAATGGTTCACCTTATAAGAAGCTTCATAATAATTTTCATTTTCCACTTCACTTAAATGAGCTGGGATTTTGGGAGATTGCTTCATTATATTACCTATTATACTTTTACTTTAAAAATTTGAGTTTTTAAAAATTCATTTGTAATTTTGGCCAGAACTATGTAGCTATTTTATAAAATGAGTAATATGACACACACTACACATGAGTATCACTAGTAATAAAAACAAATTGGAGGGTTCTATCATATCTATTTTTTTGGTTTTATATATTTCAGATTTGACATCTGACCTAGATTTATAGATATTTGGTTCATCATTTGTCTTGTTTATTGACACTTTTGATTTCTTGTTGTCTTAAAATATCAACTTTATCTAATTTATCATATGTGCTGATACACAATATTTAGAGTAAAAAAAATCTAAAAAACATAAATGGACAATATGCCCTATGTCAGGGATGAAGAACCTGCAGCCTTGAGGCCATATGTGGCCCTCTAGGTCCTCAAGTGTGGCTTTTTGACTGAATCCAAACTTCACAGAGCAAATCCCCCTAATAAAAGGATTTGTTCTATAAAACTTGGACTCAGTCAAAAGGCTGCACCTGAGGGCCTAGAAGGCTGAACATAGCCTGGAGGCTTCAGGTTCCCCACCTCTGCCCTATGCATTCTGTTGATATGTGCAACATACATCCTGGTTTATGTTTATTGAGTGATTCTAGGTAAAAAAAAAAAAAAAAAAAGAGCCAACTTTTTTAGTCATATGATTAGATTTTGTTGAATTCTCATTGCTTTTCTAGTTCAGCTAAACATGTACACTGTTAGAGAAAGCTAAGTAGATAGGTTTACTCTGTGTTTTTCATCTGATTCAACATCTTCATAGAACACACTAGGATGCTTCATAGATTGCTGGGGTTTTCCATTTTGAAAATGCTAAACTACTTGTCTCTCCCATTCATTCCAATCCTATTTCGCTTCTGACCAGAACTATAAGTAATGTGACAAACCGGGCTTCACCCAGGGCATTGACATAGGGTGGGTTTCCTGACTAGAAGGAAGGGTCCTATCTCCTATATCCCCCAAACCAATTTCCCCTTTTACTCCTGTGGAAGTGATAGATGGATCATTTCCTCTCCTATTGCAAATACACTTGGTATCCACCCTCCCATCAATGGTTTTTGACCTAAATGAAAAAGTTACTAATTACAGTTCTACTTATAAACATAGTATATAACATTTGCGTTAATGTATTCTATGTCTCAAAAAACTGAACAAAGGAACTTTTGGAATATAAACTATATGTATGGCTTCTAACAGTCATATTTTTCATCCTCTTTTTGATAGTATTTTATTTTTCTCCCAATTACATGTTGCGACAATTTTTAGCATTCATTTTTCTAAGATTTTGAGTTTGAAAATTTTCTCTATCTCTCCACTTCCTCCCCTCTTCCTAAAATGGTAGGCAATTTGATATGTTATACATGTGATGTAAAACATTTGCATATTGCTCACAGTTGGGAAAGAAGAAAGAGATCAAAAGGAAAAAACAGAAAAAGAATAAAGTAAGTGAAAAAAGTATGCTTTGATCTGCATTCAGAGTCCATCAGTTCTTTATCTGGATGTGGACAGCATTTTCCTTTGTGAATCTTTTGTGCTTGTCTTGGATCATTATGTTACTGAGGAGAGCTGAGTTATTCATAGTTGATCATCACACAATGTTGTTGATACTATGTACAATGTTTTTCTTGTTTTTCCCATTTCACTTTGTACCAGTTTGTACAAGTCTTTCCAAGTTTTTCTGAAATCTGCCTGTTCATCACTTTCTATTGCATAATAGTATTACATTACATACATATACCACAACTTGTTCAGCCACTCTGCAATTGATGGACATCCCCTCAATTTCTAATATTTCGCCGAGATGAATAGGGCTTCTATGAATATTTTTCACACGTAGGTTCTTTTCCCTTTTTTGTGATCTCTTTGGGATACAAGAGTATGCACAGTTTTATAGCCTTTGGGGCATAGTTCCAAAATGCTCTCTAGAATAGTTGAATCAGTACACAACTCCACAACAGTACATTAGTGTCCCAATTTTCTCACATCCTTTCCAACGTTTATCGTTTTCCTTTTTTTGTCGTGTTAGCCAATTTGATAGGTATTAGGTGGTGCCTCAGAGTTGTTTTAATTTGCATTTGTCTAATTAAAAGTGATTTAGAGCACTTCTTCATATGCCTATAGATATCTTTGATTTCTTTATCTGAAAACTGCTGGTTCATATCCTTTGACCATTTATCAGTTGGGGAATGGCTTATATTGTTATAAATTTAACTCAGTACTCTATATATTTGAGAAATGATGTTTTTTTTCAGAGATACTTTCAGTAAAGAATGTTTCTCAGCTTTCTGCTTTTCCTTCTAATTTTGGTTGCATTGGTTTTGTTTATGCAAAAGCTTTTTAATTTAATGTGATAAAATTATTTTATATTTCATAATAATCTCTGTCTTGTTTGTTCATGAATTATTCCCTTCTCCTAAGATCTGACAGATGAACTATTCCTTGCTCTTCTAATTGACTTATGGTGTCATCCTTTATGTCTAAATTATGCACCCATTTTAACCTTATCTTGGTACATGGTGTGAGATGTTGGTCTTTACCTAGTTTGTGCCATACTATTTTCCAGTTTTCTAGCAGTTTTTGTCAAGTAATGAATTCTTATCCCAAAGGCTGGGGTCTTTGGGTTTAGGAAACACTAGGTTACTATGGTTATTTACTTGTATGTTTGTGTACCTAATTTATTTCACTGGTGCACCACTCTGTTTCTTAGCCAGTACCAGATACTTAGTTTTGATGCTTTGTGATATATGCTTTATAATATAGTTTGGGATCTGGTATTGCTAGGCCACCTTCCTTTGTATTTTTTTCCATTAATTTCTTTGATATTCTTGCCCTTTGGTTCTTCCAGATGAATTTTGCTGTTATTTTTTCTAGCTCTATAAAATATTTTTTGGTACTTCGATTGGTATGACACTGAATAGTTAAATTAACTTAGGTGGAATTACCATTTTTATTATATTGGCTTGGCCTACCCATGGAGCAATTGACATTTTTCCAATTGTGTAGGTCTGACTTTGTGTGAAAAGTATTTTGTAATTGTGTTCACATAGTTCCTAAGTTTGCCTTGGCAGGTAGACTGCCAAGTATTTTATATTGTATACAGTTATTTTAAATGGAATTTCTCTTGCTATCTTTTGCTGCTGGGCTTTGTTGGTCATATAAAGGAATGCTGATGATTTATGTGGGTTTATCTTATATCTTGCAACTTTGCGAAAGTTGTTAATTATTCAAGTAGTTTTTTAGTTGATTCAAAGAGTGATAGTTTTGTTTCTTGATTGCCTATTTGTAATGTTAATACAATTTGAAGATTTTACCATCCATTCATAGACCCATGTGATCTATCTGAGTCACATGAGTCTGAGTCACATGGAAGTCTGAGTCACATGGAGCCTTTGGTGGGGGGAGCTTGCTGAATGGGTGAAGCAGGAAGGGGTAGAGCAGGAACTGTGGAGCAGAGCTGAGAGGAAGTAAGACATAGTAGTCAGAGCTGGGAGAGAGAGACACATAGAGCAGCAGCTAGTGTGAGTGAGAAGGGGAGTGATTTTGCCCTTGTTGTGGGAAGGCCCTAACAGAGGGAAGTCTTGGGGATTGTGATGCCTCCTGCATTGCTAATGTGTATAGATTTCTTTGTTGCTATGGTAGATTTGGCTTTCTGGTGTTTGAATAAATGTTTTAATTTCACCTTCAATGAAGAGAGTGCTATATTTTGTGATTCAGAACTATGCCAGCATATTCATAGTAGCCGTAGCTGTTGTGGGTATTGTATTGGCACTGCACTTTTCTAATTCCTTCGGTTTTTTCCACTCTTATTGATGTAGCTAACATTTTCAGTACTATATTAAATAATAGTGGCGATAATGGGCACCCTTGTTTTACCCCTGATCTTAATGGGAAGGCTTCTAGCTTATCCCAATTACCGATACTGCTTGCTGATGGTTTTAGATAGATACTGTTCATAATTTTAAGGTAAGCTCCATTTATTCCTATGCTCTCTAGTTTTTTTTAATAGAAATGTACTTTTTCAAAAGCTTTATCAGCCTCTGTTATCTAATTATTACCTATTATGTAATTATCTAATAATCATATTATTTCTATTAGTTTTCTTATTGCTGTGGTCAATTATGTTCATAGTTTTCCTAATATTGAACCAGCCCTACATTCCTGGTATAAATCCCACCTGTTCATAACGCGTAATCCTAGTGCTATATTGCTGTAATCTCCTTGCTAGTATTTTGTTCAAAATTTTTTCTTTGATATTCATTAGGGAAATCAGTCTATCATTTTCTTTCTTCATTTTAGCTTTTTTGGGTTTAGGTATCAGCACCACTATTTTTGTCTTAAAATATGGTAGGTGGTAGGACTCATCCTATTTTTCCAAATAGTTTATATAGTGTTGGAATTAATTGTTCTTTAAATGCTTGATAGAATTCACTTATGAACCCATCTGGCCCTCTAGATTTTTTCTTTGGGAACTCATTAATAGCTTCTTCAATTTCTTTTTCTAAGATAAGACTTATTAAGGCATTCTATTTCTGGATCTGTTAACCTAGGTAATTTATAAATATTTATTTTGCTCAGATTGTCAGATTTATTGACATATAGTTGGGCAAAATATTTCCTAATGATTGCTTTAATTTCTTCTTCATTGGTGGTGATTTTACTCTTTTCACTTTTGATGTTGGTTATTTGGTTTTCTTAATTAAATTAACTAATCACTTATCTATCTTATTTTTTTCATGAACTCACCTCCTAGTTTTATTTATTAACTCAATAGTGTTATTACTTTCAATTTTATTAATCTCACCTTTGATTTTCAGGATTTCCAATTTGGTATTCAATTGGGACTTTTTAATTTGTTATTTTTCTCATTTTTTTAGTTGCTTGCCCAATTAATTGATCTTCTTTTTCTCTACTTTGTTGATATGAGAATTTAGAGAAATAAAATTTCCCCAAAGTACTGCTTTGGCTGCATCCCAAAAATTTTGGCATGTTGTCTAATTGTTTTCATTCTCTTTAATGAAATTATCGATTGTTTCTGTGGTTTGTTCTTTGACCCACTTATCTTTTAGGATTAGATTATTTAGTTTCCAATTAATTTTTAATCTATCATCCTATTGCCTTTTGTTCAATATAATTTTTATTGCATTATGATCGAAAAATACATTTAACATTTCTGCCTTTCTACATTTGATTTTGAGGTTTTTACGCCCTAATACATGGCCAATTTTTCTGTTGGTGCAATGCACTTCTGAGAAAAAAAAAGTATATGTCTTTCTGTTCCCATTCAGTTTTCTCCAAAGGTCTGCCGTATCTAACTTTTCTAATATTCTACTCACCTCTTTAGTTTCTTTCTATGTTTTGCTTGGATTTATCAAGTTCTGAGAGGGAACGAGTGAGGTCCTCCACTGGTATAGTTTTGCTGTCTATTTTCTCTATATAATTCTATACCACGTGGTGCATATATGTTTAGTATTGATATTGCTTCATTGTCTATGGTGCCTTTTAGAAAGATGTAGTTTCCTTCTTTATCCTTTTTAATTAAGTCTATTTTTGCTTTTTATTTCTCTGAGATCAGGATTGCTACCCATGTTTTTCTCTCTTTCTTTTTTTGAATTCAGCCGAAGCATAATAAATTCTGCTCCTGCCCCTTACCTTTATTCTATTTGTGTTTCTCTGAGTTTGTGTCTTGATCTTCCCTGTCACCGTAATAACTTTCTATGGTGAGATTCTTGTTTTGTTGTTTTTTGCTCATCTTTTTTGGTATGTTCTCCTTTTTTTTTTTTTTTTCCAAATTTGAGCTCTGCTCCTGGGGTGGAAGGGACATTGTCTCAGGCTTCTTGTGCTAGTGGCTGCAGGACCAGGCTGTTTACCTGGAGCTGCACTGATGTTGCCCCGAGTCCCACAGTGCTGAGGGTTTTGGGGGGCATTGGATGGTGTTTCTGGAGGCCATAGGTGTCTGGCAGCTTACTAGGTGCTAAGCCAGGGTCCTACTGCTGGTGTCTGTTATGTCCTGATGCCAGTGGGTTGCTTCTGCATTTCCCTAGGGCTACACTGAAGCACTAAGAGGTCTGGCCACTGGAGGCTTCCTGTTTGGCTAGAGCTATGCTGAAACACATGGCAACTCTTGGAGCTAGAGTCTGTCTGTTCCCCTGGACACACTGTGTCACATGGAGGGTTCTGGTGTCAGTGTTTACTATTTTCACCACACTGGGCCTCAGGATTTCCTGCTGATTTGCTGAAGTGGGGTGTGTTGCTGGCTTGCTGGGATGCTTCCTGTCCTTAACTGGGCTCTCCTTTTACCTGAGTGAGACAGACCTTTCTTGTCAATCTTTTGAGCTTCTTGGGCTAAAAGATTGTTTGACCCCAACTTTTTGCTGGTTCTGCTGTTCCTGGATTTATTTTGGTATGCTGTAATGTTAATGGGATATGAAAATCTTACCCACCCATTAATAGGCCTGATATGGAGCCCATTAATGGAAGCTTGCTTAGGGGAGGCTTGCTTGTAGGAAGGCTTCCACACACCTTTCGGTACTAAGTTGATTAGGCACTGAGTCAGGAGGGTTGTGATACCTTCTGGCTCTGAGCAGTGTGTATATATACCTTGAGTTGGTGTTTTGCTTTGGGGGCTTGCTTACGAAAAGGGTTTATGATTTCCTGGTTTATACTCTGAGTAGCCATACGTTCAGACCCCCCTGACTGCTCAGATGTAAAGGTTTTCTCTATCCAGTGATGTATATAAAGTGTATAGTGATATTGCTTTGAGTGAGGCAGTTAATAGCCCTCTCTGTTGGTCTTTATGCTAATTTCTCTGCTTGTATCTTCTCTATTTGTATTTTCTCTGCTTGTATTTTCTCTGACATTCAGGGTGCTAACCTTTCCACTGAACTAGTGAATGTAATTAAAAGTAAGATTGTTAACCCTTTTTTTGAGTAGTCTTTCCTAGAAAGGCAGATCTAAGAACCTCTGCTAACAGCCATCCTGGGTGTGCCAGTGTGGTTCCTGTTACAGATGCTATTTTATGGTTGTTTGGAGGTGAATATGGGAGAGTTATGGTGATTTACTGCTTACTCTGCCATCTTGGCTTCTGGGAGTCCCTCCTAGTAGTCATTTTCATTCCTATTATTCTTCATATCATTAGGCTAAAAGAATAAAAATTTGTTTGAATGTGCTAAGATTTTTTTTCTCATAAATTCTTCTGCGAGCTAATACCAATTTACAACAATAACAAAAACAACAATGGCAAAAGTTAAGACCAAATGTCCTTAATTTTATTTTATCATCAGATTATATATTTTTTCTAGGCCTTGATTGAAAGCTATGTCTCCATTTTAAAAAGTATTATTATTTAAGAGCCACATCACCAAGCAATAGCCACACTTTTGTCAACTGAGTAATTTCTAGATTGAATCAGATATTTTGGCTTCCATTGCACTTGATAAAACTGGACCAGCATTTGGCAAAAATGTTGAATTTGCTAAAATTTATCATCATTGCCCTATTATTATTCTTTTAATACCTTTCTTCTTCCCTTTTCTCCCTTTTCCCTCCTCACTGCCCCACACCCCCCAAAGATGTACAAGATTTGAACTGCTTCTCAGCTGATCAGAGTTATTCCCCCTAGTGGTTCATTAAGCATCAGGGCTTGGCAGTGTCTTGTATTTGGGGTGTTTCCTGACACTTTCTCTTACCATCAAATTTTACCTGTTCTGTGCCTTCGACTTCAAATTCTTGCTTCCTGCTAAGGAAGTGATAAACTGAGACATTATTGGCCGATAATGTTATATTTGATTACCTTTCCCAGACACTTTTTTGTATTTTAGCACCTGCCTTCAATATATATGACACAAATGAGTGAATAATGATGAGAAATTTCAGCGAGAGTAATGAGGAATACATTTTTTCTGTTAAGAATTGCTTTGAATCACCTTTCTCCATGGTTACCTTTTAAGCTCAGAAAAACAAACAAACCTCAAAATGAATATGATGTTATTTTTCTCTGAACTTCCACCCCAATTTTCATGTTCTTGTTCAGGACATGTTTGGGTTGGCCCACATTTCAGTATTATTTCTATGTAAAGCAACTATCATAGTCAAAGAGCATTTCTAAATTGTTTTCTGTGCGCTAAGCACTGTGCTAAATGCTAAGAATACAGAGAATGGCAAAATCACAGTCCTTGCCATCCAGGAGCGCATGTTCTAATGGGGGAAACAACAAGCAAAAAATTTCACATAAACACTTTAAAAAATTGAGAAAAAAATTAAGAAATTGTTTAACCTTATTAGTTTCTAGTTTTCCATAAAAAGCCTTTAAAATTGTCTTTTAAAATATCTTTAATCTTTGATTCTTTGAAGTCTCACTTGTTATTTTATTTGGGCTAAGTAAAATCTTGTGAATCATCATTATTTCAAAGTGCAAATGCTCCTCCTCCAACTCCACCTTTAAGAAGCTTCAAACAGGCCCAAGGTAGAATGGCTTGTCTTCCCCCTCCCCCTCTTCAATCACAATGCTACACACACACACACACACACACACACATACACACACACACACACACACACACATTTTTTCTTCTTTTTCAGTTTCCAGTCAATGCCAAAACATCATGGGCCATGTCTGACTGACCTCATATATTCCTGTGAATCATTCCACGTGAACCATGACAGATGAGGAACCCTCTAGAGGCAGATGACCAACTATTGTTACTGATGAAGGTTAATGGCATTGGTCACTTTAATTCTTACCTGACAAATTGTTGTTGAGGTCTGGGGTATCCTATTAAGCTTCCTAAGCATCCTCTAACAATCTAATTTCTCCCTACCCTCCAAGGGTTGACAGTATTGAAGAAGACTGATATTAAATTTCAGATTCCTTTCACTTAAGGTCAGCAGTTCAAAACAGACCCTGTTCAATACTAAAGCAAATTCATTATAATCTGTTAGCAATTATATATAATAAACTTATGGTTAATAGGGAAATGGATATTTCTAGCAGACATCCTTAAAATGATTTTTTTGAGAATATTAATATTGGAGCTCAAAAACCTGGGTTCAAATCTTGGCTCTCTACTTATGAGCTGTGTGACCTTGGCCAAGTCAAAAATTTGTTTTCTCATGTGTAAATAAGGGGAGTAGACTAGATGGAACTTTCAGAGCTCTTACAGTTAGAATATATGTTTCAAATACATTCAATAAATTAATCAACAAGCATTTATTAAATGCCTACTTTATACCAAGCATTGGGCACTGTGGTTTCTGGTAATACAAAGTCAAAAATAAAAAAAGATTCCCTGACATAAAGGAACTTGGATTCTATTGGGAAAACAACATGCACATAAACACATACAAAATAAATATAAGATAAGAGAGGGAGGACAGTAGGAGATGGTGGATCAGGAAACATTTCATGTAGAACATACTGCATGAGTTAAATCTTTTGTATTTTTTTCCTTTTAGAAAGGGTTACTGCATATTTACTAAGGTGGTAGTTGGTATAAACAGTTCCTCCTCCATCCAAAGTTTATAATACATTTTGCCCACTGGTATATACAGAGTCCATGGGAAAGTGGGCTCAAACTTATTTAATAAGGGCCAGTGAGCATGAGCAGAGTACCTTTTATACAATTCCCCTATGTGGGACAGGTCAGGCATCCTGCTTTTGGAAAGTATCTATGTCAAGCAATTGAGATGCCCTCAAGAGACCCTGGAGCATGGGCAAACATTCCTTAACTGGTTGTGGTCTGATCACTATATAATGACGCCCATCTGTTTGGCTACGTAGTATTCAAAAGTCCCCAGCCTATAAGAGCATTGACCTCTCTTTGGGTGACTTCTTGCTGCCTGACAGTGTCCAGTGAGAGAAGAGAGCCAATGCCATGAAGGCTGTAAATACAAACCTTTGTTCTTTGCCTCAGCACCTATTCCTTTCAATCCAGGCAAAGGAGATGGGGAATGATTGTGACTCTATCAGCCTTGACAGGTAAGGAGATCAAGCCACCAGGAGGTCAGAGGACCAAGTTTATGGAGGGATTTGTGGCTATTGGGTCTGGATCTGAGGCTCCTTCAAGAGGCAGCACAATGGCAGCTGCTCAAGGAGAAGCAATGTTGTATCTGGATACAAACTTGGTAGAGCTAATGCCACAAAGAAACTATAGTGTAGCTGAGGCCACTCTCCCCAAAGACTGAATTAGGAGAGAAGGAGGAGGAGGAGGAGGAGGAGGAGGAGGAGAGAGAGAGAGAGAGAGAGAGAGAGAGAGAGAGAGAGATTTGCATTTCTGCTCCCCTTGTAGACCTAAAGCAAACTTCCATTTGCAAAGCCTTATTGATGTTATCGGTTGAATGGAACTAGAGAACTAGTCACTGGAGGGAGCAACATATCAGCAAGGAGGGTTTGAGTCAATGGAAAGAGATGCCCCAATGCCTGAAGGGTAAACTATGAACCCTGAGGTGGAGATGTAATTCTATCTCATTATGGGAGAGTGATGCTAGACTACTGCCTACACTTAGCACATTTGATAAAAGGGTAACTATCCAGAGCATCCTTAGTCCCTTCCTGACCATTCCTAGGCAAAACAGCTCCTGGATCTCAGCCACAAGCTGTGGAAAGCCTGCTATTGGGCACATAGTTTCTTTGAGCAGAATCTTGAAGAAACTAAAGACTTCTAAGAGTCAGAGGCTAGGTTGGGAAATGGCCAATGGAAATGAAGATAGATGGGATTTGAAATGTCATATATGGGGGAAAATAAGATCAGTTTGGCTAAACCAAGGAATGAAGGAAGAGGAATTGTGTAATGAGGCTATGAAGGTAGGTTGGAGCCAGACTATGAAAGTCTTTAAAATCCAAAAGGGTGTATTTTATTCCAGAGGTAATAGGAAGCTGCTGCAGTTTGTTGAGTAAAGGAATAACATAAATTCTGTGATATCCCTTTGCAAAAAGGCTACTATTTTGAATATTGTTTTTATGGGAAACTCTACAGATTCATAATCTCAAACATTTCAAGTCTTCTGCTCACTGTTGCCATGATAACTTTCATTCATTTTCCTCTTAGCCCTTTCCCTGACTTTCTGGATTTTTATTGGTCATCCTGGATTTTCCCTCAGTGCTTGGTACTTACAGTTTACCATCAATCCAGTCTACTCACCCTCAAATATTCCTCCACAACAACTTCACCTGTGTCTCCCACTGGTAACTTCCTCCTGGAGCCTCCGTTTTGTGAAATGGCCCAGAGAGGCTGGCCTTCATTCTCCTCCAAGCCTTATCTTTGACTTTCTTGACTTCAAAATCATGCCTCTTGCTAGGTACCTTCTTATCCCCTTTCAGCTTTTCAGTTCTCTTTTGTATATTGATTTCCTCCATTGGAATATAGGGTCCTTGAGGGGAGGGACTATTTTTCTTTTTGCTCATATATGTGTCACTAGTGCTTAAAGCATAGTAAACACTTTCCTTTCTTCCTCTAGTATGTGTGAAGTACCCATAACAAATTACTTTCTTAGTGCTGAGTCAGGAACACACATGCCTTGTTAAATGAAAGAATGATAAGTGTTAAACATAATAGTTAAAGTCTATTAGCCCATCCTCAAAGCCTTCATCTGAATGTAATCAGAAGAATTAAAATGGTTCTGACAAAAGGGTAGCTTTGAAGAGAAAGTCGGCAACTCCTTAGGAATTCCATGTCAGAACAAATACTAGAGGATTTTCCTGTTCCTGGGGATCAGGAGAACCTATTTCCCTTGAGAGGGGAGGGAATCTTGTACTGAGGCAGCCTGGCTTCTTGATGGATGGTCCCTGTGCTCTGAGTCTTATATGGATAACAGTTATACAGTGATCTTTGTCAGCCTGTCATGGAGGTTTAGAGCAGGGAAAGAAGTTAAAAGATAGAAGAGTATTGAGATGTTGTCAAACATAGGAGGCAGAAAACCTTTCCCAATCCCATTATCCCATTGTTCTCTTCTACTCTCCCTCCCCCCATCCCTGACCTCCCCAACCTTTACCTCACACAAAAGATCATTATCCAAAGTCTTATGATGCATCTCATTAACTAGACAGCACATTCCATTGGTATTCTTTTGAAGCGTGTATGGTCACTAAAGAAGCTGTGGTTATAGAACTCAGTATAGCCAAAGTGTTTAGAAAAAAGAAGTAATAACCTAATATCACATTCTCCCTGAGCTTTTCTAAATTGATGTTTATTCTCTAAAGGAGATGGGTTTCTGATTTGAAATATGGAGTTCTGACTTAGGAT
>CM053622.1:249302343-249395994 GCA_028646595.1 Phalanger gymnotis | reverse complement strand
CAACCACTTCAAAGTTGTGGCAAATTTGCAGGCGTTTAGGTAAAGATTCTGTGTCCACTGCCATAGCTTTGATGGTAGGGGAGAGAAGGAAGGAAGAGATATCATAGGATCTTAGATCTAAAGTTGGGACATTAAAGGCCGTTTAGTCTAAGACCCTCATTTTATAGATCAGGAAACTATTGTCCAAATGACTTATCCAAAGGTACACAGATGGTAGATATCAGTCTGTCTAACTCTAGAGACAGTGAAATTTCCATGGTAATATGCTGAGAAAAGGGAGATAACCATGGGAAGGTTGTGTGTGGGTATAAAGTCTGTATAGAGACACACTTGTCAAGAAGAGGATGCATGGGATAGTGGAGAGAATAATGAGCTTAAAGTCAGGAAAAGCAATTATCCTAATTCTGCCTCAGGACACTTACTAGCTGTGTGACCCCGGGCAAGTCCTTGAACCATTCTCAGATTCAGGAAGGTGAAGATGATAGTAACTGAGCACTTATCTTGCAGGGTTGCTGTGAGGATCAAAAAGGAACAGTACATAAAGTGCTTTTGTAAGGGTGGGAGTCAATTGAGTAAATCAGTCAAATCACTTTACCACGCCCCACTTGGAACACATAATAAGATGCTTCTCCCAGATGATTAACCAGTTCAGAACACACCTTATCAATCATCAATCAATCAAAGATCTTAGGCAAAGAGAAAAGTCCTTGAAAGCCAGTTAATGATCTACAGTAATGTCATAAAGGAAGTATGTTCAGATTGGCTTAGGAAACCTGCTCCTATCGTGGGGGGCTTGTCCTTTATTTTCAAAGAGGACCAATGACATCACAGATGATGTCTTGACTTGTGAGTGAACTGGTTTTAAGTGAAGACAGAGATGTACAAAGTCATCAGCCACATGAAATCCAGTGACAGGACAAAGATCAAGATGACTGGTGATGACCAGGGATGCAGTGGATGACCTTGGCATCTTCAGTGTCTGACCAAGCTCTAAGCTCTCCACAGTGACTGCTTCAGCTTTAAGTGAATGATGAAAGGTCAAATAGATAGTATTTCTCAGAGACAGGACTTGAACCCAAGTCTTTCCAATTCCAATTTCCAATTCCAAGTCTTACTCTGTCAGCTATATCACACGGCCACTCCATGTTGTTACATACTACAATTACCAGGGCTGCAGGTCATTTTATATTTCTTACATTTTGATTGGTGAAGCCTTGGTTTTTTAATTACATTCGTGAAGCAGCCTAGTCTCAACAGCACATTTGTAGACCATCTTCTTTGGAAAGTTAGTTCTGTAACTATTTCATTTCATCTATTTTATTTTTATTTTGCTTGGCTTCAATTTCAGAGGGTGTCATTTCTTGTCCCCTAATTCTGGGTAGGTACCCTTTGTGGATTCAGGAGCGCCTTAGAGACTGACTAGTTTCCAAAAATATCTTACCAGTATCCATCATGTGTTAACTGAAAAACAAATAGACATTCAATGATGAAGGGCCCCTTCCTTTTTTTGTGCCCTCTGTAACTTAGGGCTAATTTGAGTAGCATTTACAAATATCCCATTATTAGAGAAACAATTCAGTAAGCCAGTGTGATGATCTCTAGGGGCAAACGTAAAAGCGATGTGTACCATGAGAATGGCAACATCAGAGTCCTAATAAAAAATTGAGGGGACAGCTTTCGCCACTTTAGGATTTGTTACCAGTCCTGACAATCCACTTTCTTTCATTCGGAGTTAAAATCCTGGGCAGTAGCTGTGACCATCGATAATTGCTGTTGACAGATGGATCCTTCTTTTCTGTAGGATCTGATTTTTCTTTTTTTCTTCTTCCTCTTGAACCAGTGCCTCAATATTCCTAGTATCTGACTCAGGAAAAATTGCTTAGAGCAAGGCTTCTTAAACTTTTTCCACTCTTGACCCCTTTTTGTGCTTTGGCAGCTTTGGCATCGCGTGGCCTGAGGCCATGTGCAGTGCCAAGTGTGCATACTGTGTGTTCAGAACCAAGGGTGCAGTGAAGTTGCATGAGGTGACATTGGCAAGCGCTGCCAGAAACATGTGGGATTCATTATGTGTTTGATTTTTAATTAACTTTTGGTCATTGTGCTTTCAGAAATCTTTTACTGTTGCCACATTTTTCATGTTCCCATATGGAGTCACAACCCACAGTTTAAGAAGCGCTGGCTTAGAGCACCTAAGCCATGGTTCGGGTAAGCAAGCGATTGCAAGGAGCCATTAGAAGTGCTAGGAACAAGAACTACTTAGTAGTATATTTACATTTGGAAAGGAACCATAAAAATCCTCTAATAACACTAATTCATTTTACAAATGCGGTAACAGGCCCAGAAGTTAAGCGACTTTCCCAAGGTTACACAGTTAACAGTAGCAAAACCAGAATCTGAACTCAAGTCTTCCGATGCCAAATTCAGACATCTTTAATTACAAGTGCTTTATGAAGAAGATAATATGTTATTATTCTCATTCTATAAATGAGGAAACTGAGGCTGACTTTAAATGATAGCCTACAGCCACATAGCTATTAAGCATTGTAAGCAGGATTTGAATCCATGTTTTTCAAGAATCGAAGGCCAGTAAGTGTGCTTTCCACTTAATTTTGTTTTCGTGTCCTGGGCCCAGAATGGAATTCAAATCTAATTACAGATGTAATCAGACAAAAAATAATGCAGGGATGTAATCCAGATGGGTCGGATAAGACCAACACACGTTAAAGAAACTGAGTAGATAGTACTGGTAAATCCCAAGATGAAGAAAGAGGAAAATGAACTAGGTCAACGAGGAGACCACTCATGAGTCTCTATCAGGAGGTCAAAGATCATAGCCAGTAACAAACACTAGGGAATTAAAAAACTGGCCTCAGGCATAGCCAGTGCCATGGATGAAGCTCACAAGCAGAGGAAAGAGACATTAGGAGAGGCTGTACGAGAGTCTGATCAAGGGAACAGGCTGCATGATCCTGGCAGAGGGCTTTAAGAAGTCAGCAGTGTCTCCACTTCCATGTAAAGTAGCAAGCTGGTCTCCAAGACGTGCCTGGGCCTTTAAAGTCTCTTCACCAGAGAAACCAAAGAAGTTTGAAGTAGACAATTGCCATTTTTCATAACAGAAAGCTTTCAGGACAAATATCTATCTCATAACTCATGAAATTCTTCATTCCTTGTTATATAGTTTATATCATTGTTGTTTATGTTTTTGCTTCCCTCCCTGACTAGATTTCAGATTCTGTGAAGTCAGGGGCCATCCATGTTTACTTATCTTTATATCTGGCTCCAAACTGCCTTGATGGGCTTATTTTTTAATGATGATTTTTACTTATTGTTATTATTTTCTACAATCATATTTTATTTTTAAATTTTCAGTCAGCATAAATCTGCCTTCCCTATGCCCCCAACACCCTCCACCCCCTACCATTGAGAATAAAGGAAAAAAAAACCCGTATTACAAACATGTACAGTGAATCAAAACAAATTTCCTCTTTACCCATTTCCTGACCCCCCAGCTCCTCTCCTTCACCAAATAGACTCTGGTTTTGCGCTCTGAGTCCTTTGCTTCTCTATCGGGAGGGGAGGGGAACATGTTGTTCCATCATTAGTCCTCTGAAATCATTGTGATCATTATGCCAATCAGAATTTCTCATTTTTTCAAGGCTGTTTGTCTTTACTGTATTGTTGTCTTTGTATAAATTGTCCTGGTTCTGTCCACTTCTCTCTGCATCCATTCCCATAAATCTTTCTAGGTTTCTCTGAAACTATCCTCTTTATCATCATATATCAGCAAAATAGTATTCTGTCACATTTATATACCATCATTTGTTTGGTCATTCCCTGATTTTAGAGCACCCCTCAGATTCACATACTTTGCTATCTAAAATAAGAGCTTTAAATATTTTTATATATCCTTAAGGTTTATTTTGCTTTAAAACCAATAGCTCTTTTAATCTAGCCTCTTTTTAACTCTGCTTTCTCCTGTTTCCCCTTTCCTTTCTATTTCCCTACTGAATAAAATGTATTTCTACACTTACTCTATGTCTGTGAGAGATTATGTATATGCATTTTTCCCTCCTGTAACAAGCGAGGTCCAAGTTCAGCCACCCCCTCATTCACTCCTCCTTGTTTGTATGGATGTACACTTGTACACCTGGGTTATGAAAGGCAGTTTTCTCTCTTTTTTCCTCTTCCTCTCCAATTGTATTCCTCTTCCCCTCCCTTTCCATTCTTTTAAGATCATTAGAATATAACAGAACCACTTCCAGGCTTTGTCTATTTGGATTCCCTCTATGACCAGTATGATGATAGGCCTCAGTGGGGACACATGTATTATCTCCCCATATTACATGTAAACACTTTATCCTTGTTTAGTCTATTATCATTGTTTGTGTTTACTTTTTAATCTTTCACTTAAATCTTGTGTTTGGACTTCAAAGTTTCGACACATATCATTCAAAATGTTTGGAAGTCCTATATTTCATTAAAGTTTCATTTTTTTCTGTAGTAGGAATAAACTCAGTTTTACTGAGCAAGATATTTTTGGGCTATATCCTTTACTTTCTGTAATATTATATTCTAAGCTTTCCACTACTTTATAGTTGTGACTGCTAAATCATATGTGGTCTTGACTATGGCTTCTTGGTACTTGCTTTCTTTTTGACTTGTTGCAGTAATTTATTTTATTTATTCATTCGTTTGCTTGTTTGTTTGTTTTTTTTTTTTACCTGGAAGCTATGGATTTTGACTATTAATGTTCCTGGGAGTTTTTATTTCGGGTTTTCTTTCAGGAGGTGATAGATTCATTTTATTCCCACTGTATTTTCTGCTTCTAAGAGATCTGAGCAACTTAAAGATATCTTGAAATATGAGGTGTAGCCTTTTCTTTTGGTCATGGTGTTTAAACCTGATGATTCTTAATTTTTTTCTTCTCAATCTCTTTTCAAGGTCAATTGTTTTTACCATGAAATACCTTACATTTTCTCCTATTTTTTTCTCCTTTGGACTTTGTTTTAATATTTTTTATAATCTTATAGAGTCATTGACTTCTATTTGGTCTGAACTAATTTTCAGGGAGTTTGTTGTTTGGGCAAAGTTTATACCTCTTTTTGTGCCAAGCTGTTAATTTCCTTTCCAATTCTTTCTTCATAGCTCTCATTTCTTTTCCTACTTTTTCCTTTAGCACTTTAATTTCATTGACAAAAACATTTTTAAATTCTCTCTTTTAAAATAACTGTTGCTTCATCTTTTCCAGGAATTCTAGCTGAACTTGTGCCTAAGCTGTATTTTTTTTTGACACTTTGCAGATGTTTTGGAATAATTGTTCTGTTTTTTTTTTAGTATCTCTGTCATCATAATAGCTTTTTATGTTAGAATTCCTTTTTTGGCTTTTTCTTTTAACCTGCTTTCTGACTTTGGACTTGGTGGTATGCCCTGGCTTTGTGTACTTCTGTAGGGAAGATCTGGGATGGTCCTGTTGTTGCTGTCCTTGGGTATTGAATGTTATATTGTTCCAGAATCTCCAGGCTGGCTCAGGCTGGGGACCTGCAAGCTTTCAGTGCTCCCAAAGTGGTCTGATTCAGGGCAGAGTGTGATTGCTTTCATCTTAGTCTGAACTCTGTAAGTTTCTGACATGGATTTAGGTATGAGCAGCAGTAGATTGCTGTGACTGGACTCAGCCACTGCCAGCCAGCTGGGAAGTTGCAGAACTGTAGGCTCCTTTTTGATTTGGGATTCCTGCCCTGGTTATTCCTCTTCAGGCTTCAGATTGGGGTAGAAGCTAAAGATGATATCCTGCTCTAACTCTGCCATCTAAGCCTCTCACTGCTACTTAAACTTGCTCCTTTACCAGCTTAGAGCCTAACACAGAAGTGGGCACAAGACTGTTTATCAATCTGCTCTATATCTATGACCCAGAACTGGTCAGTGGCCAGCAAAGCTGCCTGTGGTACCCTGTTATAGGTCTGGGACCTCTTTTTGCCTTGTTTCACAGCCTCTCCTTGGTCACTCTATGAGAAGTATGTTCCATACCAGGCTCCTTACCTAGTGTCTCCATAAGTCTCTGTCTTCCTGTGCCAACCTGGGGTGAAAAAATGACTCAATGTGACTTTTTCTTGGATTTTACCAGTAGGATTTGATCTAGTGAATTTTCTAGATCTGTTTAGAGGAGTTACTTTTTGGGGATTGGGGAAAGGTTTCTTCTTGTTGCCCTGCTTCTACCCTGCCATCTTGACTACCCTAACCCAGGAAATAATAATTAAAAAACTTAATCTGTCCCTCACACTACCCCACTTCCCACCGAGGTAAAAAACAACAAATAGAAACCAAACCAAATCAAAATCCATGGCAAAACTACCCAACCAACCAAAAAAATCCCTCAATAGATACCTACGTAGTCCAATAAAATGAATTGCCATATTAGCCATGTTTTCTGGGCTTATTATACATTACTTTGCTTCACATAATCTATATTCTAGTCAAAATTGTCATAGGACATTCCACATATTGTCTCTACAACTATTCATACTCCATTCCCAAATCTTGGAATATACTGCTTCCTTTCCTTTATTTCTCAGAATGTCTAGCTTCCTTCAAAACACAGCTCAAATACTGCCTTTTAAAGGAGTTTTTTTCTGATCTTCTGAAATGCTAGAGTTTCCCTCCCTCCCCATTACCTTGTACTTATTTTATACGTATTCTATTCACATTTCTTGTGTTAATGTCATCTCCTCTAATGGAGTGTAGGCTCCTTGAAGGCATAGACTGCCTTTCTGTGTCGAGTGGCTAGTACAGTGCTTGGAATGTAGTAGGAATTTAATAAATGCTTATTGATTGCTTGCACATACTAGATATTTAATAACTGTTTACTGAATGGAATATGTCCAATCAAAGAAGTTGTTGTTTCCATTTATATGTGTCTAAAACACTCATTTAAAGTCAATTTATCAACCTCTTTATGAGGAACTGTTATTACGTATCAGTCAATATTCCTGTTACTTGAAATCTCAGAAAAAGAACCTTCCCTTATTGTAGAATAATAAGTGTTCCAACCTCTGCTGTCATTCAGGGACCTATCTTGAAGAAATAATACATCTTTTCTTTGGAGGGAACTTCCAAGTAAAATAAAACTTCATTAAACCTGGATCAGTTTCTGATGTCGCTATGACCCACAGATGTATTTCCTTTCATTCGGCTTTCCTTTTTGCACTTTAAAGTAATGACTTCAGTACAGAGCAGTGCTTCTGATTCATAATCAAGAAAGGTCAGCTGGGAAGAATCGTGTGGTGTAGCTTAGAAGAATAATGAAAAGACCAGAGACCCAAGAGTTCTACTGAATTTTCTGTCACTTTGGAAATGTGTTTATGGGTACCTTAATGTCCTCCCTATAAAAACAAGATGGCAGGTGCAATGATGGTCAAGAGGACTGGAATCTTATCTCTCACTTGACTTTTCAGCACTCTTTTCTTCCCCTGCCATTGCTGACCCTTTTTCTCCTGGGCTCTAGTGCCTCTATGCTATCCGTGGGTCCCACTGGTGTACCCAACCTAGTCCCACCTCACCTAGGAGTGCTCTAATAACAGCATGTGCATTTGTTCTTCCTCCTGCCCCACTTTCCTTATTTTCAGTCTCATTGCCTCACAGCTAGAGGTAGAGTTGGAAAGCAATTAAATTAAAATCAATTCAACATATATTCATTTAAAATTGATTGCATTCAATAAATGCCCTGCTTTGAGGAGAACATAGAGCCTAGTTTTGTGCAAAGGAACCATCATGAAATAAGATAGAGTATCTTTGACCCTGAATATATATGATCTGTCTCTGCTGTGAAAATGGTTTCCATTTCTAGAATGCAGAAGCCTCGGTCAAAAATAGAACATGTTCAGGTATTTGTCTGATATATATGTGTATGTGTGTGTACATATGCCCAATAAATATATAATTATAGATTTATATATATAATATATTTGATATATAGCAAATACCTGAATATGTGTATATATAGTATATATATATATGTATATACATATATACATACGTATATATGTGTGTCTGTATATGTGTATGTGCATGTGTGCATATATGTATATACATGTATATACATATATACATATGTATTTATATATATATATACATACACATATATAATATATGTTTTGCTTCTTTTAGAGCCCTGGTTACTCTCAATCTGGCATCTCATTGGGAGAGAAGACTTTGTTCAGATAGTTCAGAATAAATGTGAATTTGGCCTTTTATGGTTTAGTAGTTATTCAGGTTATTCCTATTTACATTTGACAACCACAGCCCTTAACAAGTTTAAAATTCCTTTCATGTGGTTTTCTACAGCTTCCTCTTTGAAAATATAGCCTTTGTAATGGTAGTTATGAATTTGGAGAATCACAGTGGGGTTTATCCAAATCTGTCCATCAGTCAATCAATTGACAATTATTTATTTGACTTCCCTTATATTCTTCTAGGAGTAGTACAGGAATCAGAAAGATAATACACATCTCAAGTCTTTCAAGAGCCACAATATACTATTTATTTGTTCCAGATCTAGGATTTCATTGGTGTGAGAGCTCTCAGGATAGAAATTCCCTTCACTGATGTTGTTAGGTAACTCATCTGCAAAATTAGTCTAAGAGACTTGCTTAAGAGATTAAGAAGTTAGTTGATTTACTCATAGTAGTGCAGCTAGGATCTGTCAGAAACAGGATTTGAACCCCTTTCTTCCTGACTCCAAGGAAGGCCCTCTAGTCAGTACAAAATACTGTTTCTCTACTGTCTTATTACAAGAAGATTCAAGGGGCAGCTAGGTGGCACAGTGGATAGAACAACCAGTCCTGGAGTCAGGAGGACCTGAGTTCTAATTTCTGGCCTTAGACACTTACTAGCTGTGTGACCATGGGCAAGCCACTTAACCTTGATTGCCTCAAAAAAAAAAGTTCATTGTATACACCTGAAACAGGAAAAAATCAAGTGCTAGAGTATATGTCATAATTTCTAAGCATAATAATAATTCTGAGAAGGGAGAAAAGTTAGTTGGAAGGAGTTTGAAAATTCTTACCAATTTCTTAATCATTTTTTAAAATTTTTAATCATTTGTAGTAGATGTTCGCAGGTAAAATGCACTTATCTTCATGGTGGTTCTTTTGCTCACACTCATCATCAGCTTTGTAACATGAAAATGACCAAGATTCCTATGAAATGACATTTCTTGTTTCCTTTGGGCACAAGATGAAGTCAGCTCTGTCAGGTATTTTGTTTACCTCTCTAAGGCGATTTTGGGAGTTGTTGTTCCATTCATTGCTAAATACTTTTTTTCTTCTGGTTTTATGTATTGTCAGAATATCCATAGTGATATGGGTCAGTTCATCCAATAAAGAGCATATCAATTTACTGGTCATTGGACAAAGATCTCTTTCCCTTTTGCTTTGTATATGTTTGTTAGCACATTTTCTCCACCTGTTTGACGGTAAGCTCCTTGAGGGCAAGGACTTTCTTTCACCTCTTTTAGTATTCCCAGCAATTAGCACAATGCCTGGCACATAGTAGGTGCTTAGTGAGGATTAATCAACAGAATTGAGAATACCTACAATTAAGTTAATATATACCAGCTGTCCAAAACTTTATCAATTTTAGTATCCTCTGCCTCCTTTTGCACCACTTTTTCACTTTCACTGTAGTAGCAGAATTGGAGATGTATGGATTGAAGGCCATTTAAAATTTTTCTCCATTTCCAAAGAATTCATCATCTTGTGGCTGGCTTATTATGATCAGCGTTTTTAACTTAGCTTTTCCTGAGTCTTAGATATCTTACTACAAAGTCTTGTACAAAACACTACTTGACCCAGAGTTATCTTTTTTAAAAAATTAAGTAATTTATTTTTAGTTTTTAACATTTACTTCCACAAGATTTTGAGTTTTAAATTTTCTCCCCCTTTCTTGCCACCCCTTCCCAAGACAGTGTGAAATCTGATATAGGTTCTACATATACATTCATATTAAACATTTTCACATTAGTCGTATTGTAAAGAAGAATTAGAACCAATGGGAGGAACCATGAGAAAGAAGAAACAAAACAAAACAACAATAATAAAAGAAAGCGAATACTATACTTTGAGCTGCATTCAGACTCCAAAGTTCTTTTTCTGGATGTGGATAGCATCTTCCATTGTGAGTCTTTTGAAACTATCTTAGATCCTGGCATTGCTGAGAAGAGCTAAGTCTATCAAAGTTAGTCATTGAACAATGTTACTGTTACTGTGTACAATGTTCCCATGGTTCTGCTCATTTCACTCAGCATTAGATCCAGCTTTTTCTGAAGTCCACCTGCTCATCATTTCTTATAGCACAATAATATTCCATTACATTCATATACCACAACTTGTTCATCCACTCACCAAATGATAGGCATCCCCTCAATTTCCAGTTCTTGGCCACCACAAAAAAGAGCTGCTATAAATATTTTTGTACATGTGGGTCCTTTTCCCATTTTTAGGATCTCTTTGGGATACAGCCCTAGAAGTGGTATTGCTAGATCAAACAATAAGCCCATCTTTATAGCTCATTGGACATAGTTTTAAATTGCTCTCTAAAATGGTTAGATCAGTTTACAACTCCGCCAACAATGCATTAGTGTTCCAATTTTTCCACATTTTCTCCAGCATTTATCATTTTCCTGTTTTGTCATGTTGGCCAATCTGACAGATGTGATGTGGTGCCTCAGAGTTGTTTTGATTTGCATTTCTCTAATCAATAGTGATTTAGAGCATTTTTTCATATGATTATAGAGAGCTTTAATATCTTCATCTGTAAAGTACCTGTTCATATCCTTTGACCATTTTTCAATTAGGGAATGACTTGTATTCTTATAAATTTGACTCAGTTCTCTATATGTTTTAGGAATTAGGTCTTTATTGGAAAAACTGGCTGTAAAAATCTTTTCCTGGCTTTCTACTTCCCTTCTAATCTTGGTTGCATTGGCTTTGTTCAGGCAAAAAGTTTTCAACTTAATGTAATCAAAATCATTCATTTTGCTTTTCATACTTTTTTCTATCTCTTGTTTTTGACCCAGAGTTTTCAAAGGCTATATCAGCATAACAAAAATCCTGGCTGGTTCTACCATGTTGGTAAGGTTTCATTTATGGTACTAGTGACATACCTAGGCAGAGTTTAAACAAATTCAATAGATTGACAAAAAAGAGTAGATACGAACTCAGGTCTTCCTGGCTCCAGGCCCAGTGCTACCTATACTGTACCACTTAGGGGCTTTGAATCACCTAAGATGGAGGACTCTTGACTTCCAGTCCCATTTTATTTCTGCTACTTCAGACTGTAAGAATCTATGCTTTTGTGAAGTTTAGGAAAGCTTTGGCAAGAAGGTCAAGTTTTTATAAAATACTTTCATTGGAGTAGTGGGGTTAGAAGCCAGACTTTAGGGAGTTAGTAAGGTTGCGGGGGATAGGAGGTAGAAAACCTGGGCCAACCTCTCACAATTTGGGAGTTTGTCAGTAAAGGGAAGGAAAGAGATAGGATGGTAGCTAAAAGAGGGAATGGACTCAGAAAAGCTTATTGTATTTTTTTTATTAGGCAGACAGATCTGTGCATTTTTAAAAGCAGAAGGAAAGGAGCTCATTCAGGGGTTGAAAAGCTAGAAAAAATAATTCAGAGAAAAACATTTTGGGAAGCGATGGAGATATTCTCTTTAGAGAGGAAAGAAACCACTTCCTCTGAGCCTAGAGGAAAGAATGAGTAGATAGAAATAGGAATAGTGATACACTGAGGTGAAGTTGGAGATACATGGAGTAGCCACATGGTCTCAGTTATCTGTGCAAAGTTGAAGGCTAGATCATCTACTGTGTGAGCAGTGAGGGAGAAGAATTGGCAGCTTGAAGAGAAAAGAGATGGTTTGGAATAACTGCTTTGGGAGTATGTTAGGAAGATAATGAGGGAGAAATTAAAAAAGATTTTTGAGTTGGACAGTGGAAATCTTTAATGGGTCCAATTGAGGTTTCCATCATTCTCTAGCTTCAAAATAGGAACAAAAAAGGGGAGAACAGATATGAGGTACTATTATAGATCCTAGCATAGTAGGAAGAAGAGGGGACCTCTGATTAAATTCTCCAGGATCCTTGATGATATTGAAGGATATAGGTAACAGGAAAAAATCAAGATGTTAAGGTTTTATTCTTTCAGACTTGGAACAGTCCCATTTGTACCTCATAAAGGATTTGCCCGTTAAGGATTTTGAGTAACCACCCTGAATATTATAAAGGTGGAGAAACCTCAAATAGTTCATAGCCTGAGTTACTTATTTCCAAATTTTACAGGAATGAAAGTTGGAACTATCCATTCACAGCTCATAAAAGGAATATAAAGTGCACCAAGTTTCTCTTTTGGAAATTTAAAGAAGTTCATTTATGTCCTTGATAGAAATATAGTGAGGCAAGCCATTGGCTAACTGAAGGATCGACCATATCTCTGATGGTTTTAAAAAAGGAAATTGAGCCAGTTCTATAGTCATTCTGTAAGAAGTAAATTCTGGCAGTTAAGAAGAGAACCAGTTATAGAGGAACAACCCAGTTCTTGAGTCTCATTTCCTTTTTTGCTTCTTCTAGAATACAGCAGCAAAGGGGGTATGAGACAACTTGCCCAATGGGATACATCTTGCTCAGTAGGAAGCAGGTTCATACAGTTGAGCTGCTGAGAGGAGCAGAGCCAGGTAACCCAGCAAAACAACCTGTGTATTGATATACTGCATCCAAAGTGAGGGAACAACATGAGAACATGATGGGAAGAGAGCAAGGATCTGCTTTACTAGAGATAGCGGCTGTTTTGGCCATATATGTTCCTTACGTGTGTACTTCTTTACTAGTATATTAAATGTTTACTCAGTCTTCCGCCTGTATGTGTCTTTGTTGGTGAGATTTTCCAGGTTTATGGGGAGAATGTTTTGAAGTTACTGTTCATGCTCTATCATTTCAGGCAATGCCTTTGCTTTAAACTGTGTCCTCTGGCTGGTTGTTGAAGGCATGTGCATCAGTGGAGGCTCCTGAGTTAAAGTATTAGAAATATGAATCAAAAGGGTGCCTTGGACCTAGGTTTATTCCCCGAGGACTCAGCTGTGTTTTCAACTTGGAAAGCTGCCTCAGAGGGCGATGCTACATTCATTACAAAGTCAATGAAAAATCAGAGGCTTGAGGGAACTTGTAGCCCACGACATCATATGCTTGTCCATCTATCCGTTGACTTATTCATTAAGCATTTAGTAAGCTCCCACTGTGTTCTAGGCAGTGTGCTAGGTCCTGAAGATACAAAAACACACAAGGCACAGTCTTTGCCCTTAAGAACTCCATATTCTACTAGAGAAAACAAATACACAAATAAATACAAAGTAATAAGAGAGGTGAGAGCACGAATAGCTATGGGAATCATGGGAAAAGACTGTTATAGGTAGAGGCAGCTGAGTTGGACCCTGAAGAAAGTTAGGAATTCTAAAAAGCACAGGTATAAAGCTTCAGTGAAATGATTTTTAAGTATTAACTATGTTCGAAACCTAAGCTAGGAGTTATGGAACATGCAGTTTCTGGTACTCAAGAATGTAACTTTTTTCTAAAGGAGATATGGAGTCTAGTATGAGAAGGGAGCCCAATACATCTAGGAAAAAATGAATAGAATTGGTGAAATGAGAGGCATTGAGTGAACAAAAACCCCATATTATTCTCCCAATCAAGAACCTTCAATGAATTCTTGTTATCGTTGGAATTAAAGGCTTACTCCTCAGCTTGGCATTTAAGGCCCCACACAATGTGACACCAGCCTACTTTTCCAGGCATTTTAAATATTCCATCTTTTCCAGGCTCTGCTTCTGATCTTCCGGACTTCACCACCATGTCCTCGGGTGGGTGTCTGTCAATTTCGTTTTAGGTGTTGTATTTCCCCATTAGAACGTAAGCTTCTCAAGGGCAGGAATTTATTTTTCTCTTTTGTGCTTGTATTAGCATTCTCATAGTTTAGCACACTGCCTGGCACATAAATGCTTATTAAGTGTTCATTGACTGATTTCACTTTATGGTCTGTGCTTCAGCAAATTGGCATTCTTGTTCTCAGAACTGAGAATATTTTTCTCTTGTCTCCATGCTCGTGCACAGATTCCTTCCCTTCTCTTCTTCACCTCTGTGTCTGAGAGGTACTCACTCCTTTTTTACCTTCATTTCCCAGAATCATTAATTTCCTTCAAGTCCACATCTTCTCAAAAGCCTATCTTAATTTGTGGTGCTCGCTTTCTCCTCAATTGATCATCTATGCATGTTTATCCATTTGTGTGTAGAAAACTAGCTCTCTGAGGGTTTTTGAGTCCCCAGTGCCTAGCACAGACATGAACAAAGTACTTACTTGTTGGGTTGGACTAGAACCCAGCAAAGATGGACAAGTCTGGTGCATATGGTAAGAAAGACAGAAAGTAAGGTTGAGTTAGAGAGGAAAAGTGTTAAATTAGAAATATCGGAAAAGACGCAGTGCCTTGCTGGAACCAGGTCCCCGCTGTGTCTATGTTGGTGTTTAGCTGATGTGGAAAGGTGACAGATGTCTGGGGAATCAAGAGAAATGAGGAATTTTGAGTGAGATCAATGATTCAGACTAAGCTTAGCACAGATATTGAGGGTTATCAAACATATTGGAAGAGGGTGGAAAGAACTTTATCCAGATGTTGAAATCATTGAGAAAGCAATATTAAAAATAATATTTATGTAGTGCTTTAAGGTTGGTGAAGCAATTTACATATATAGTGGGGTGTTTTGTTTCTTTTCTTCTTTGGCTTTTAGTAGAATCTATAGGCAATAATAAAGTTTTAAGCAGGGTAGTATAGGAAGATGAGAAAAATATTTAGTTTTTCATTCTTCATTTCTTGCCCTTACTATGTGCCTTCATCCTCTTTACTTCCCATTATAATGACTCTTTCTTCACCATCCTCCATACCTCCTATTTGAGGTTTGAGCCTCTGATTCTAGCAAGCAAATGAAAAGTTGGGAGAGGGTTGGTCTGGAAAAGGTACTGAAGAGTAAGGAAAAGCCTGACCCCCTACCTTACTCATGTTATTGGGAGGAAGCAAGTCCAGGGATGTAATGGCATCAGGGAAGAGCTAGGTTATAGTTAGGACAAGAAGCTGAATGGAAGAGGAAATATTTTTAGATAAAAGGGAATGTAGATACCCTAAAGTTGTGCTTTTCAGGACTCTGAAGGGAGAAGCAGGTGGCAAGAGATAAGGGGAATATGCAATATTTAGAAAACTGTTTCAATATGCATTATCTCATTTTAACCTCACTATAGTTTTTTGAGATTAGGTAGGGAAGACACTATTACCTCCATGTTACTAATGAGCAAACCAGCTCAGAAAGATTTAAGCGACTTACTCAGGATCACACAGTTAGTGAGGCATTAAGAAAGAGGTGTTAAAATGAGAGGGAGGATACAGGCACATGTTAGTGCTGGCAAGAGATGAAGAATGGATTAATGAATGAACAAGTATTAATTAAGTGCTCGCTATATGTCAAGCATTAGAGATGAAATAGAAGAGCCCGGCAGACCCTACTCTTAAGGAGTACACATTCCTAACAGGAGTAGACAATATGTAGAGAAGGCAACCCATTGAAAGGGGTTCAGGTGGAGGATGGGTGGAAGGGTCTGGTGGTCCTACCAGTTCAGCTTCAGGGAAGATGACAATGCATAGGGATCCTCACTGTGCATTAGTAGGTTAGATGGCAATGCCTGAAAGCTGGGAGGGCATATTTTAGTGGTAGGGTAGATAGTAAAGTCAGATGGCAAGGCCTCCATGTTACCAAAAGGATTGTATTTGATGACTCCTTATTCATTTAATGGGTATTAATGGCCATATGCTTCCAGTAAGGGATATTTCTGGGAATGGGTGGAGGGAATTGTCCTGAAAGTTGGAGTGAAATGAGAATTCTGGGCTCTCTTCTGCAGGTCTGGGAATGTGGAGTAGGTCACACTGTCCAGTCAGGAGGGGGAAAGTAAAAGTGGCAGTAAGACTGGGAAGTAATGGCTTCCTTCTTTCTACTGGGCCTGCCATCTGGGCCCAATTGGTGAGGGAGGAGAGTCAGAGGAGGCAGCCTGTGATCCTTGTGGTGAAAGTAGGTTGAATAAATGAAAACAAATGCAAAGCACTTGTTAGGCATTTAATATGTGTTATTCACTGTGCTAAGTGCAGAATGTCCAAATACAAGCAAGCATGATAGTCTCTGCCATCAAGTAGCTTATATTCTAATGAAAGAAGACAATATAGTATATCTAGGGAAGTTAGAAGGGAAGGAGTGGGGTATGCACATAGTAGCATGATTTAGAGATATCTAGGATGTGGTGTAGTGACCTAATTCTGGGCAAGAGGAATGAAAGCTCACTGAGCCATCTGACTTCCTTTGGGAGAGATATGAGGATGGCCAGAATAGTCATAGTTTGGAGAAGGCCAGATGATAAATATGATAGAAAAGATACTATGACTAGTAGAACAGCAGGAACTAACATAGGATGGAACAGGTTCCCTACGGAGACACAAGGGCTAACTGTTCATAGACAAACTTACACACACACACACACACACACACACACACACATACACACACACACACACACACACACAACATGGCAGAATTAAATTCTAAGTAAGAGATCTAGGATTTGATTTAAATTATCTTTTACAATAAGTATGCAATCAACAGCAAGATGAGGAAGATTACATTTTTCCTTAATGAAGTATGATAAGAACATGGAAATTAAAAGCAAAAAAAAAGGTACCAGTATAACGGAAGATTGGTGAGCAGGCATAACTTTATCACATGGAAAAAGCTGGGGAGAAAGGCATGAGGACATATAATGGAAGCTCTTTGCTCTTCAGTTTTCTACAAGTGTAGACATTTTATAACTGTTTTGTGTAGGCTAACATTGTGGTGAAGAGACAGACTGTTGATCGACTTCATAGCTCACTCAGTAACCAATCCTACTGATACATTACAGCCTTTGCTGCTGTCGTGAGATGAAAAGACCAATAATGGGGCTGCCATCTCATTCCATAGTGCCCAAGATCTTCGGCACTGAGATAAACTTGTTCATCCAGGAGTTCAACATGTGCTTTATGGAATGGTCTCTGTAGGTCCAACGCTCATTACACTAGCATAGGAAAGTTTCAGCAACAGTAGATATCAGGAAAGAGAAGGTGTAGTCATATTGTGAACTGCTCAAAGCACCAACAAATCATTTTTAAAAATGCGCAGAACACAAAAAGAAGTGTAGAAAGGGACACAAATAGAGCAATTTTGATGCTTCTTTGATAAATTGAATATGTAGTTATGTATACTTTATTATTTATATTATATATAAAAATTGCATGTTACAGTTTGCAGTTCCTTGTACTCTTTCTATTTTATTAAAATATTTAAATATTTGTGTCTATGATAATCATCAAATTAATAATAAAATTGAAATTATTTATCAATACTATTAAAAATTGTTCTAGTTCTGCTCATTTTCTCTTATCCCCATTTCCCCTTCCTTCCTTTCTTCCTTCTTTCCTTCCTTCCTTCCTTCTTTCCTTCCTTCCTTCTTTCCTTCCTTCCTTCTTTCCTTCCTTCCTTCTTTCCTTCCTTCCTTCCTTCTTTCCTTCTTCCTCTTTCTCTTCTTTTCTCCCTCCCTCCTTCCTTCCTTCTTTCCTTCCTTCCTTCCTTCCTTCCTTCCTTCCTTCCTTCCTTCCTTCCTTCCTTCCTTCCTTCCTTCCTTCCTTCCTTCCTTCTTTCCTTCCTTCTTCTGACACATACCAGCTGTGTAACTGTGGGCAAGTCACTTAACATCTCAGTGCCCTAGGTAAGTCTCTAAGACTATAAGTTACAGATTATTTGTTGATCTGAATTATTGAGCTCCTCAGTTGAAATCACAGGTCAAAACTAATCAATTGATGTAACCTGCAGGATAGGGTGATGGGAGGAGTGACAGGACACCTATAAAGAGGGAAGAGTTGATGAAGGTTTGACTAAGTGTGGTAGCAATTTAGGACAGCAAGGAAGAGAAAGATCGGAATTCCCAAAATATGTAAGTAGTTATTTAAGCAGTTTCCTTTTTTCCAGTATTCTAAACCGCATTCTGATTATTTTTTACTAGTTTTTATTATAAAATCTAAAATAGACAGTTTCAAACCAATCAGTATGCCTTAAATGATCTTCATTGCTCATTTAGACTACCGTTTATCAGTCTACTATATTGATCTAATCTATTTCAGGATGGGCATTTATAACCATTGATATCTCTCTCTCTCTGTCTCTGTCTGTCTGTCTCTCTCTCTCCCTCTCTCCTGCTTGTAGGGAGCTATGATCATTTCCTGCTGTACTGTACCACATTTCAATTCTTACAGTTAAAATATGTGGAATGTAAAGCAGCCTAGCATAATGTATAGAATGCTAGACTTGGAGCCAACCAGGGCTGGGTTAAAACACTGCCTCAGACCTCAATACATCACTACATGACCCTAGGTAAGTCACTTAACCACTCTGAGTCTCAGTTTCCTCTTCTGTAAAATGGGGTTAATAATAGCACCTACCACACAGGGTTATTGTAAGGGTCAAATAACATACATAAATCACTATCTAAATATGAACTATTATAAATCAAGAATTTATTAAGAGCTTACTGTATGTAAAGTAAGAGACAGTGTTCTATAGTAGACAGAGATCTGGCCTTTGGAGGCAGGAAAAACTTGTTTTAAGTCCTGCCTACTGATTGTGTAACCCTGGGCAAGTCACTTAATTTTCATGTGTTGTGGGAAACACTCTAGATAGAAGAAATAGGGAGAGGGAGGGAGGGAGGGAGGGAGGGAGGGAGAGAGAGAGAGAGAGAGAGAGAGAGAGAGAGAGAGAGAGAGAGAGAGTGTCAATAACCATTTATTTAGTGTTTACTATGTGTCCAACACTCTGCTAAGACAAATATAAGCAAAAAGAAAGACAGCCCCTGTAATGGTAATTTAAATTTGAAGATCTTTCCCAGTCATTAATAGGCCATGTGACTCGCTTACATCATAGGAAGCCTAAGTCACATGTGGTGGGAGTAGCTTGCTGAGAGGAAAAGCTAGCTGTGCTGTGTGGGAAAGCCCCAGCAGGTGGGTAGATGGCTTTGGGATGGAGTGGTTCTCTGCTGCATATTGTGTATTGAATTCTTTGCTGCTATGATGGATTGGGCTTATTGGTTCTGGGATCTGGTTCTCTGGTGTCTGAATAAATGGTTTACTTCTACCTTCTATATGGAGAGTCTCATATTATGTGATACAGAATGACATAGGGATATTGACAATTATTGTCTATGTTGTGATCATTGCCTTGCTAATACAGTCCCTTCCCTCAAAGAGCTTATATCCTATGAAGAGAAGTGTGGTGTGGTGCAGGGTGTGTATGTGTGTGTGTGTTGGGGAGGTAGGCAGGAAGTTAAATCCAAAGAGTTAGCAGGGAGAGGAATGAGTGAGCATGGCTGATGGGGTCTTCCTTAAAACAGAGATTCTAAGGAACTCACTTATCAGAGCAGATAGGACATTTATTAAAGGCTTAGCATGTGTGCTAAAGCTGGAGTGTAAGTTGCAGAGCAGATGCAGATTTGCATTAATAGAAGGAGTTATTTCATTTAGTAGTTCACTATACCAAAAAAAATCACAGGTCTATTTCTTATCTACACCACTATGCGTCAGGCACTGTGCGAGGTACTAGGGATGTAAAAATAAAAAAATGAAATAGTCCTTGACTGTAAGCAGCTTACCTTTTATGGGGAGAGACAATATGTACAACATGGTCACTATGCATATATTCAAAATAACTATATACATGACATATGCTTATTTGATTAAAAACTCTGGGAATCAGGTAATGAAGAAACAGTAAATCCTTACATAGTTTCTTATAATGGGGCTTCTACTTGAAATTCAATTTTGATGGCAAATGACTGCAAAACCTTATAGTACTCCAAAACTGGATGCACTCTTCCCTTGACTTCTCCTTCCAGTTCTCTCGTTTGAAAATGAAGTATTGCTCTGAGCTATTTACCATTTTGACCTGTGATTGGAGGGGCAGTATTAAAAGCTACTGTCATTTCCCACAGGTTTCTAAAAAGGCATGTTTCTCTTTCTCTCTGGCATATTCTGCCTGAGATGGTCTCCCAGCTCCACAGTGACCCCATCGTCTTTGTAACAAACACTACTAAAGTGGCACGAGCCACCTTTAGCACCTGCTCAGTTTTCCTACTCACCTTCGCGTGCTAATTATAAGGAATTCAACGTTCTAGGGAACCTGATAGAATACTCCTGCCACACCAAGGGGCCTGATCAGATCTTCACATTTCCACTCATATTTTATCCCAAAGAGAGTCCATTGTGTTTAAGAAAACTTCTTTCCTCAAAGGAAAGGGTTCCCATGTCTTTGAACATTCAGTCTACTAAGACAGTTTGCTACCTTGAGGGCCGACCTGGCTAAGGTCCCCACTGTTAACATCTCTAGTTCCTTCTCTTCGTCTTGGGTCTCTTTTCATACTTAACAGCAATTCTAAACTGCCTTTATGTAGTCCCCCCCCATTCCTCCTCCCTGCTTTTTGCTTGCTGCCATTTTAAGATCATTCTCACTTCTTTGCTCTCTGCCTAAGTCTCCTATCTCTATACTATGCCACTTAGTAAATCTACCCAGCTGTGCTGAAGGAGGCCACACTACTCACTGGGGCCATGTCCTTGAGAAAAATCACTCTTTCCAAGCATAGATTTCCTTCCTTTGGAAAGTAGTCTTCCTTTTTTCAGATCTAGAAAACCGCGAAGCCCTTTCACTTAAGCCTACTCCAGGGACAGATTACAGAACTCTGAAACCTATAGGAAGAGTTTGAAATAAAAGTTAATGTGCAGAAAGACTCAAAAAAGCAAGTGATGGGAAAACTCCAAGGGTTTGGAAGTTCAATAAAACACCCAAAAGATAAGCTTCAAAAGGGGTCTATCTCATTTGATCTGGAAATTCAAACTGGAGCTCTCTCCTACAGACATGTATTTTAAAATTTGCAGTACTTTACTGGTTTGGCTAAGCTGGGAATACAGTGGGAATGACCTCTCCCATGATACTTTGGTATTTCGACTCCTGGTTGAAATGCAGAGATGAATCCAGCCAGGAAAAAGCAACTTACTGTGCATAATAAGAAAAAAATTCTTTCTGAAGTTAACCAGTTTTTTTTATATAACCTCAAAAATGCTTGGTTTATATATAATTTGAATTTAAGAAGAATGTTTAAATTACTCCTTATTTTATTGAAATTAATATCTCTAATGCCAGATTTTAGTCTTAGCCTTCTGTGCTAACTTCTGAAGTTGAGAGCACTATTTGGGTGTTCTGGGTTTGTGGACAAGTAACATATACCTTCTGAGCGCCTAACAATCACTTTAGAGTTTTCCTCTCCATGTCCCTGAGGCATCAGCCAGGGTGCTGGACACTCACACTCTTAATTTACAAAGAATCACATTGAGGCACAGAGATATTTGTACAACGTGTGTGTATTGAGTCAGGAATCAAATCCTGGATTTCCAATCTATCTTCTACTTTATTATGGCAAATAACTTCTTTATATAAAAGAAAAAAAGGTTGCTAGCTTGATTCGATTTTTTCCATTAAAAATATCTCAAAATGTGCATGAAAAAGCTGGAAATAAATTTTAAAAAGAGGAGAAAAACAATTTCTTTCTGTGTATTATTTATTTGCTTTCTTTACAGACTGATTTCCTATAATTGTGAATATGCTAGAGGTGAAGGAGGTTCATTTCATGGATTGAAAAAGAGGTAAAGGGAGCAGGGACTGGAAATGTATAAAAATATGGAAAAAAGTGTTATGATATATTATGTTGATGATTTACTTGGAGGCTTTAAACCCTAAAAGCAATCACAAAACTTTCTAAATAAGAAGTGCCTAATTTAAAAGTAATTTAAAACACATGTATATATGTGGTAAATAATTGGTTTGTGTGAAATATGGAAAATGTGCACAACTATAAAAAATAGCGTTCATAACTTAAGAGATTAGAACTGGCCCAAGCAGTATCTCAGAACCAGGAAAGGCATCCACTGGGGTGGGGAAGTTGTGGTGGGAGATGAAATTACAAGAGCAGTCAAATAATGTACTTTTTATGATTAAAAAATTCTAAACAAGACAAACTGTACCTGAGAAATAGAGTAACTAGCTATACTGTGAGCATACGGAATGATCTGTGATGGAAGTAAATTTCTCTTGGAATCATTGTAAAAGAATCTATTTCATAGAAAAGCCAAATAAACAACAATACAAATTATGTGAATTGTAAACAAGGCCCGGATAGGCTGTACATTTGCTCAGAGTAATGTGCATAGGATAATTTGTAAGCCAATAGAAAACAACATGATATTTTTGAAGCTAACACTAATGTAGTCTTATCAAAGGAACTCAGTTGTGTTCACTGTCTAAATTATGCAAATAGCTCTTTTTATAGCATTTTCTGTTTGTTTAAAAAAAACATGAAATAGAACATAAAATGACTGACTTCAGACTGAAACTCAATCTTTCATAAAGCAAATGCTCATTCTGCAGCCACTGTTTCAAAAGCCTATTATGTGTATTTATCGTCTAGGCTTACTGGACAGAATGCAAACGAGAGCCCAACAGTCTCCGCTTGCAATTGCATTGAAGCTGACTTCCACAAGATGGAATTTCCATTCTCGGGTTTCCATTTGAGATTTACCTTCATAGCAGAGACAAGCAAATATATTCTCCTTTCGTGCCAACAGCATAAATCTACAGAAAATTAAATTCTTGGGGAAAGTAACACTGACCTTCAATAACTCTGCTAACCAAATTCTTGAGTTGTGGTGGGAGTCATCTGTGGTAACTCAGTCTGAATAATGGATTAAAATTCCTTTAAAGTGACAATTGAGAGAGAGAGAATGTGAAATGAGAAGATCATAAGAACATAGACATACAATTGGAGGAGACCTCAAAGGCCATTTAACCAATCAATTAATCCATCAGTAAACATTTATTAAGCACCTACTACGTGCCAGGCACTGTGCTAAACACTGGGGATACAAAAAGAGGCAAAAGATAGTCCTTCCCCTGGAGAAACTTGCAATCTAACTTATTGATGAGGAAACATTTCACATTTTCAAAGTGCTCACGTATATCAATTAATCAATAAGCACTCATTACACACTTGACCAAAATCAGGCACTGTGCTATGTCCTGATGATACAGAGAAAGTTCTTGCTCTCAAGGAGCTTACATTGGGAAACAAAGCAAAACATGCACTTTAGGAAAAATCATTCTGATGCCTATATGGAGGATGTAATGGAGTGGGGAGAGACTTGAAGCAGGTAAGCCAATTAGAAGGCTATTGCTGAAGTCCAGGGGAGAGGAGATGACAGTCTAGAATAGGAGGTGGCTGTGTGAGTGGACAGCAGACAGATCCCATAGACGTTGTGAAAGAGAAAACAGTAAGAGTCGGCAACTGATGGGATGTGTGGCTATGTGAGAAAGGAGTTGAGGAAATGAATGCTAAGGCTGCCAGCCTTCGTGATTTGGAGGGGAGGAGTTTAGAAGGAAAGACAATAGTTTGGTTTTTCATATGTTCAATCAATCATTAAATATTTGTTAAATGTTTACTATGTACAAGGAACTGTGCTAAATGCTGGGGATTAAAAAAAGAGGCAAAACAGTCCCCGCCCTCAAGGAATTTACAATCTAATAGGGGAGAGAAGATGCAAATAAGCATATTCAAAGCAAGCTATATAGAGAATAAATAGAACATAATTAAAAGAGAGAAAGTACTGGAATTAAGAGGGGTTGAGGAAGGCTTCCTGTAAAACGTAGGATTTTTATTGAGATTTAAAGGAAGCCAGAGAGGTCAGTAGTTTGAAGCAGAGGAGGAACAGTATTCCAGTCATAGGGAACAACCAGAGAAAATGCCTAGAGTGTCTTGTTCATGGACAAATAAAGGGGCCAGTGTCACTGGATTGAATAGTATGTGTTGGGGAATAAGGTATAAGAAGATGGAAAGGTAGGAGTGGGCTAGTTTATGAAGGGCTTTGCATGAGAAACAGAGTGTTTTGTATTTGTTCCTGAAAGCAACAGGAAGCTCCTGGGTGTGTGTGTGTGTGTGTGTGTGTGTGTGTGTGTGTGTGTGTGTGTGTGTGTGACCTGATCAGAACTTGTGCTTTAGGAAAACTCACTTTAGTGGCCACATGGAGGATGGATTGGAATAGAGAGAGACTTGAGGCAGGTAGACTCACCAATAGACTATTGAAATAATTCAGGAGTGAGGTGAATAGTGCTTGCACTAATGTGGTGGCAGTGTGGCCATGTTGAGTTTGAGATGGCTATAGGACATTCAGTTTGAAAGGTCTGCTAGACATCTGGTCATGTGAGACGGGTGCTTACAAAAGAGATTAGGCCTGGATATTTATCTATTTTTGTGTCAATATTAGGCAGCTAGGTGGCACAATGGATAGAGTGCCAGGCTTGGAGTCAGGAAAACTCATCTTTGTGATTTCAAATCTGGCCTCAGATACTTACTAGCTGTGTGGGAAGGTAAGGATTGAGAAGGGGCTATTGGATTTGTCAAATAAGAAATCACTTGACAACTTTGAAGAAAACAGTTTTAGTTGAATGATGAAAATGCAAGCCATACTATAGAGGATTTAGAAGACAGTGAGAGGAAAGGAAGTCTAAGCACCAAGTATAGATGACCCTTTCAAGGAGTTTAGCTGAGAAGAGAAAGGAGATATAAAATCACAATTGTTGCTTTAGCTGAGAGACACCAAAGGTAGGATCATTTTAGGGTATGTTTTAAGAATAAGAAAGACGTAGCATGTATATAGGCATCAGAGAAGGATCAGATGCGGCAGGGGGAGGAGAATTGGATATGAGAGCGGAAGCTATCTACTGGAGAAGATGGGAGGAGATGACATTAAGGGTACGTGGAGATGCCTGGGCAAGGAGAAGTGCCTCAGTATCCAAAACTGAGTGAATAAGGAGATAGTGGACAATGACAGGCAGATGAGAGAGGAAGAGAGGAGGAATGGTGGAGATCTAAAACAGCAGCTAACATGGGGAGTACAATAAAGAATCGATTAAGGAAGAATGTGATTGCCTTCCTGTAGTGAGGCCTGACTTGAGATTAGATAACATATATTTGTAATGAATCTAGTCAGCACAGTTTCATGATTTCTTTCTGCTTCCACATTATTTGATTTTCACAGCTCCATTAGGAAGGTGTAATTATTATCTGTTTTATAAATGAGGAAAATGAGACTGACTTTGAGTCTGCAGGATCATAAAGCTAGTCAATGTATGAGGCAGGATTCAGTCTTGGGTCTTCCTGCCTCCAGGCCCAGCGCTATGATGGAGAGTAGATTTGAATAGGCATACTGCAGGCTGTAGTTAGAGAAGCCATATCCCTGGCACTTAATCCACTGCTTGGCATGCAGTAGATACTTAATAAATGCTTGCTGATTGAAAATTTGATGTATTCATTACTGCCAGGTCATCTCCAAACCTAGGAGAGCTGGTGTAATCCTGATAATGCCACATCCCTTCCAAGCAAAGTGAGTAATCAAATCCTAGCCTAAGAGATCTGCAGAGTTCCCTGAGGCAGATAACATTGGACTTTGAGTTTTGACCACTAGGCCATGTGCTTTGAAGCATCTGTGTCCTTATTTACTAAAGGATTAAGGAAAGATCAGATTATATTTCCCCTAGATTCTTTAAAGAGATTCCTTTTTAACATCCATTTGTGTGAGGAGGAAAGACTGATACTACCACTTGATTCTCCCTTATTATTTATTTATGTTGTATTAATATGTTAATTAAATATTTTGCTTTTCATTATTTCACAGAAATTGCTACATTGCCTGTGGGAAATTGCTTAGAGCTTTTGATGAACTGAATCTTCTTTTAGCAGTTTTCTTTGGATGATGGGAGATTGCTGCAAATGACAAGACCATAGTCACTGAAGCCTTAAAGTTGAGGGTCACCCAGATAAATGAAGAGGCACATAGTGGGCACGAATAGTCTGTAAGACCAATGAAGCACGTGGGAAAAGTGGCATTAGAGATTTATCAAAGGTTTGTATATGAACCGAAAAGAAGCCTTGTGGTCATATAGTAAGAACAAAACATAGCCATTAGCGTTCGTTGGTATCCATTCAGTGTCAAGAAATCCAAAGGAAGCCTCCAGCATGTGAGATAGCTACAGGGAAGCTCTTCTCATGTCAGATACCTCGAATCCACACAACAAAGTATCTAAGAAGAGCATGGGATCTATCAATATCTTTTGCATAATTTTGAAATGCAATTTGATGTTGGCAGGGGTTTAGGTTATAATTTGACAAAAATGATTATCCCAAGCAGCCCACCTGGAACCTAGGAATGGACACCATAACCAGGGTTCAAACTGTTTTTAGGGGACGAGTGTTAGATAAATGTATTTTAAAAAGACACCATTATCGTGTATAGTAGTTTTCTCTTCCACAGGCTAAGAGGGGTAAAGGCCCTTGCATCATGGTCTCTCACTAGATACTGTGAGCAAAAGACTCACCAAGATACACCCAGAGTGCCTGAGAGTTAGGTGATGATTAAAGGTGATATTAAAAGGCCTTTTTGAGTGTCTTCCAAGGCCGGTCAAAGAACCTTCCTTTCACTACATGGTTAACTTGCTAAAACTAGTTAAACAATATCTGCACATGTTCTACAGTCTCTCTACTATACTTCTGTTTGTGTCATCACGATTCTCCTAGAAGGAAATCCCTATCATCCTTCATGTGAAGTTGCATCAGCCAAACAAAGGGATTCAAAAGTTTTAAATATTCTTTTCTTTTGTTCTTTGCACGTTATATTTAAAATTTATTCTTTTTAAAAATTTTTATTTTATTTTCACTTCCAAATTCTCTCTCCCTCTACCCCTTCCCATACCCATTGAGGAGGCAAGAAATAGAATACTCTTTATACATATGAAGTCATGCAAAACACATTTCCACATTAGCCATTCTTTTTACATAACTGAAGGCTTCATTCAGGAAGGTTTCCAATATTCTAGGCCTTGATGCAATCAACACAGTGCTACCCATAAACCGATATGATCCCCAAAGTTAAAGCCACGGGGCCATCCTCGATTGTCTACTCTCCCTTACGCTCTAATCAATTTCCAGTTTTGTCCCCTCTGCCTTCACATCTCTCACTTCTTTTCTACTCTCACCTGGAGTATTACAATAAACACCTTAATTGACCTTCCTGCTTCTAGTCTCTTCCCTTTCTAATCCATTTTCTCCACAACTACCTGTGGAAAATCCCAGTTTCCAACTTCGATTAGTCACTTCCTTGCTCTAGTGCATCTCTATTGTCCATAAGTTAAAATATGAACTTTTTTGTTCAACATTTAAAGCCCCGTGTGTCGATCCAGGCTTATTACACGTTACTTGATGGACTCTACATACCTACCAAATTGTCTTACTTGCTGTTCCATCTACACAGCATTCAACCTCCTTTCTCTGTGCCTTTGCACAGGTTCTTCCCCATGCCTTAAACGCACATCCTCCCTACCTGTTCATCTTAGAATCCTTAGCTTTCTTTAAAACACAGTTTGGGTCATCTCTTACACATGCCATTTCTAACCCCCACCCCTCAATTTGCTATTGTCTCTACTTAAATATTTTTGCTTTTATTTTATGCACTCACGTATATTTATATATATTATATTTACTTATATGTCCACATGTTGTTTGCTACAACAGAACATAAATTACTTAAAGGCAAAGATTCTATCATTTTTGTCTCTTTATTCTCGGCACCCAGTTCCTGGTGTGCTAAGTGCTTTAAAATGGTAGTTTAATAAGTGAATGAATATTGGCTGTTAGGAATCATGATAATTTTGACATATGCATGAGAGACACCTTGTTGGAACAGGACCTCTTAGGGTGCATTCTGCTCTACTGATTCAGATTGTATTTTATATTTATTAAAAATAAGCAGAGTTGGATAGTGTATTCTCTCCTCTCTTCAGTCAATTGTATTACTATAAAGATGTGGGCTGCCATAGAATAGCAGTAGTGAAAGACCAAGTATTTCCTTCTCATAACTTTGACAAAGAAGAACCCAATGCATTTTGTTTTATTGTTATCAAATATTTCTATAGATAAGAAAATAGAAATATGGATTCCTTGTTGCTGTTATTCTCTTGGTCACATTTTTTGGTTGTTATTAATAATGCCTGAGATTTTTTCAACTTCTTTGGTATCCTTTTTCCTTTCCTGTCTTGAAAATCAACCCTTCAATATCCTTCTAATATCTATAATTAGTCAAATGAATTTGGCATAGTAACTTAGAAAAAAACCCAAGTGGATGACAAATGTATGTTGTACAGACTACTATAATCAATTGGATGAACATCTCATAGACCTCAACCATCATATATGTCATCAAGCAATACTGCAACTGGATAGTAAGCTATCTGCAGAATCAAAGAAAAGGAGGCAAGCAGGCTGGAAAAATACACATTCTTTTAATGACTCCAAGCTTTTCTCTGAAAAAAGTACACCATTTAAAACAATATTCCTCCAATGATATAATATACTTGAGAATCATGGGATATCACAGTCTCTAAAAACTAAAATTGCAAGGTATCCAAAGGATAATGGAGAAGTGCATGGTAAATGATTAATTGTAATAAATTAAACATGAAGGAGTGTAGAGAAATAGTAAGCCAATTATCATATGAGGAATGTATGATTGGAAAAGATGAACCATGCACATCGAATTATCAATCAATAAATGATGGACAGTCTGAAAGTACCACTAGTATCCATATACTATCAAGAGATCTGGATGAAGACCCCTCAGAATGTTGGGTCATTCCTCTGTGCTTGATGTGGATCAGAATGCACAGGATATGTAGATGAGGATGGGTGACAATCTTCACTGTTGACAGATACTCATATTGATGAGATATATAACAGTAGAGAATTTTCAAAGAATGTACTTAGTAATTGCTGAGAATCATACAGATTTTAGCCTTCAACAAACATTAATTTGACTGTTGTTACTCTAAATATGAGATTCTTGTCTAATGACAATGGGTAGACATATTACTGAACGGGTGGAATTTGGCGTACATCTCCTTATAATCAAAACCAGAAGAAAGAACATTGTCATTAAAAGGAAGGATAGATTACAGGTGCTCCTCAGGTAAAGAAAAAATTGACAGAGTGTTTGTTTTTTAATCATATATTAAAAGGCAATACTAAAAATTCTTTCATAGAATATATGGTTGATATACAATACCGTATTAGTGGTAATGACAATAATAGAGATACTAAAGATAAATATTTTCAAAAAGATCGCCATGTAAATGATTGCAGCTTATGCTTCAACATTACTTGTTAGAGCGAAGTTGTAGAGAAATTACATAAAGAACTTGGTAAGACCCTCCAAATCAAATTAGTAAACACCTTAATATGTGGTGACTTCAGTGCAAAGGGGAAGAAACATGAAGATGGGGAAGATATAGATTTAGTTAGATAGATAGAATTAATTAGGAAGAAGGAATGGGAAATGGGGAAAAGATTAATAAATCCCATAGATGCCTCATGCCTCTATATTGAGAATTATTTCTTCCCCCTAAAAATCCCCAGAAAAGGTAAGCACTAAACAAGACAAACACCAAATAAGACCTTAAAGAATGTAATGGATTATATTTAAAAGGTAAGAAAAGACTTCTTATTGATGTGAGAATTATACCTGAATCAGCTGACTGTGTACACTCACTCAGACAATTGATTTGTCAAAACTAAGATCAGAATTAGTAAAACTACAACAAGAAGGAATTATAATAAAAAATATATTATAAATAATTGAACCAATCTAACCCTGGATTATTTCTACAAATAAAATGAAAATAAAAATGGCAAATAGACAATAGAAATAACATTGACACCTATAATAATTTGAGTCGTATTGTTTAATCAATGTAAATTATTGCCATAATAATGAGAAAAATACAATCTCAGAAATCACTGTAGTCAGCAAACATCTGACTTGCTTGCTAAATGGGGAGAATTGGCTATCAAGGGCAATACCAGTCAAGAATATAATCTTGTTTATAAAAATATTACATAGAAAGATGATGAGAAATTATGAGCATTCAAGGATGAAAATGGAAGGAAAATAAACAGAAAAAAATGGAAATAATTTGCAAAGAAATATTCTAATAATTTTCTTCCCCAAGGATAGTGGCGCCACCATACTTAGACCTAATTTCATAGTCCCACCTGTATTTTAGGAAGAGGAAAAAATGGCAGTGTAGAGGACAAAAACAGTAAAATCATCTGGATCTGACCAAGTATGTATAGAGGATGCCCATTCTGGGAGTGATATAATAACTAAGGCTTAGAAGTAAAAAAAAAATATACAAAGAATCTGATGGAGGAAAAGCTACTCGAAGGTTTAGAAAACAATGTTAGTCCTCATTAATGTAAAAAAGGTGACTGAAAGAACATCTATATCTATTTCCCTATATATTTATTCCTCCATCTGTACGAAATTTCCATGCAAGTCATGAATCAAGAGAATGAATTTATACATGAATATGCTTATGAACTTATACATGAAATATACTGAAGAGAGATTCTCTGTGGATGGTAAGATTCTCCAGAAACTCCTTTATAAATAATACTGTGCTGACTACATTAAGCTGCAGGACATCGAAGAATCTTCTGGAAGAAATCCATAATCACTGAAAGGAACCTGGCCTACTCATTCACACAGCTAAGACCAAGTGGATGGAGAATGTCAATTGCTCATATTTCATATCTCTATATTAGGCACCCTATAAAGCTCTGTACAAGTTGCTATGGAGCTTCTTAAACAGTATATCTATATCTATTCCCATCTATATCTATACCCATCATTTATGTATCTATATCTAGGACAGGAAGTACTGATAGATAACAAGTTATATCTGGAGTTGAGCAGGAGGATGAGAGCATGTTGGATAGCTTTTGGGAAATTGAAAGGGTCTTTTCTTGATTCTAAGCTTCCCAGAAAATCAAAGGCCCTTTTTTCCTTCTTTTCTTTTTTTTCTGTGTGTGAATTTTAAAATTACATTTTTAGTTTTTGAAGTTTTTACATTCTCTCACAATCATATGCCACAACTTGTTTAGCCATTCCCTAATTGAGGGGCACCCCCTCAATTTCTAATTCTTTGCCACGCCCAGAAGAACTGCTAACAGAGACATGGAAACTTTTGCCTCTGATAGAACTAAGGAGGAATATCACACAGAGTGCAGTGGAGGATATGGTGCAGAGCAGTTCACACTATATGACCAATGAAGAACTCTAAGGAAAATGAGAATAATGAATATTATCTAAGAATTATATGATAGCAAAATCAGATAGGCCAATCAAATGGCAAGGGCAAAGACAATAGTACATTGACCACTATAGTCTTTTCTTTGTATCCTCAGAGAGAGTGAGAGAAAGGGAGGAAGACCTCTAGCATTTTGGCTGGATCCCCTGTGATGTTCTTTTTTGGTGACAAAATGGACACAAGTACCATAGAATGGATAGACATGGATGGTTGTTATTTTTAACGTATTGGAAAGAATTCTTTGGAACTTTATTGGAAAGGTCATTTGAGAATTACTAATTTATTGAATGCTTAGCACCATTTTAGGTACTGGGAGAGGGGAAAGAAGCCTTCGAGGAGCTTACAGTCTTCCTGAGGACATGAGCAAAACAATTAACTGAATCAATTTATAGATGATATAGAATAGCACATGTAAGGGCTTAATAAAATGTAGAATGGTGGCATGATCATGGTACTATGATAATATCTGTTGAGAAAGCATTTAAAGTTAATGGCGAATGTTTTGCTGAAAGTTTATAATCTTCCTAAACCATGCATAGCTATTGCCCAATTATTCCCTTTTGAGCTCAGGATCTCCCCAATGCAAGAAATGTTTCCAGGAACAGGGCATTATAGGAAAGTCCTTTTATTGAATTTCATTGAGGAGTCTGGAATTCAAATTTATGCCACTGGCTTACAAATTGGTTGATGAGATAGTTTCTAGGTTTCCAAATGAATATTATAATTGTGGTTATAGTCATGTATTTTGTTCAACAAATGTATTAAAAAAGCTCCTACTTATATACACAAAGCACTGTGCTAGGAATTAGGGAGATAAAAATGATTCAACACAGTTTGTCCTCAAGGAGTTTATAATATAATCAAGAGGTATAAGACATAGAGTCTAATTATAATCTAATTATATTATAAAGCCCTGTTTTGATTATTAGATATTTTAGGATGGAAAAATTAATTTTACCTAGGTTCTACATGAGTGGCACATTATCAGTAAAGGGTTCATAAAAAGGTGGCAACTTTGTTGAGACTGAAAAGAAGAGTGGAATTTTATTACATGGAAATGTGTGTGTGTGTGTGTGTGTGTGTATTCATTCCCATTTTGGGTTATAATGTGAGCAACGGCACACACAAGGGAGAACAAGATAAGAATGGAAGATGGTAGGTATCCAGTTTATTTGCAGCCTTGAATATATTAGGGTGGGTGGTGTGGCATGAGGTTGCAAATATAGGTTGGAGCCATATCATAGAAGATATTCAATAGTAAGGGAAAGAATTGATAATTCATAACGTGCGTAAAAGGGAGTCTATAAGGATTTTTAATAGAGTAAAAACATTTTCAGGAAACTTACTCAGGCATGAATATAAAGATTGGATTGCAGAAGATAGAGACTGCATTCAGGAAACCTCTTACGAGGCTAGAGTAGAGGTATTGAAGACCTGAACTGAGGTTGTTGGTTCCAACATGGTGTTGGAAAGGAGAGGAGGACAGAATAGAGAAACTATGGGGGCAAAATCATTAGGACTTGATTAGCAATTGGATATATGATGTGAAGGAGAGGGAAGATTCAGAGATGACACTGAAGTTTTGATCCTGGGTGCTAGAGAGGGTGATGGTAGCCAGGTAGAAAAGAGAGTGGGAAGACAAGAAGATAAATAGTTCAATATTAGATATGTTTAGTTTGAGATGCTGGCAGGGCATTCAAATGGATCAATCCAATTGCCAGTTGAAGATGCAGGACTATAAATGAGTAAAAGATCAGTGGTGGAGATGTAGTTTTGGGAATATATTGAGTTGGCAAGAGATGATTACACTGTATAGAAATAAGCAGGCACTATGGTCAGCCTTTACCAAGGTGCTATAGATCAATTTCTTCACACATCTTAATTCTATACCTCACTAAAATTCTGCGCTCCCTTTCAGCATGTAACTTAATACATATATATATATAATATTATATATAAATATTGTCTATAAGATATAATAAATAATGATATACATGAACTTACATATTCTTAGCTTACTTTAATTCAACAACATATAGAAGATACATAGTAGTAACTCTTAGTAAACATAACTATGACTATCTTTGTTTCCCACATAAAATATTTTCAATTCTTCTCTGGACCTATTTTTTCCTATGTGTGAACAAAACGTGGGCATTTGTTGGCAAAGACTAGGCATGTGATGGTTCAGACTTTGTACTGGTACACTTTAGGGGTGCCAACTTGGGGGTATTATCTCTGGTTAGTCCTATGCATCCCAATTTTGACTTTGGACTTTCCTACATTTTAACTGGTGAAGAGATGAGGCATTAGCTCTTCCACTTGCTTTAAATATCTATCTCAAGGACCTTGAATATTATAATTGACTGAGGGGCTAGAAAAAACTGACCTGATTGATGGTTAGTTTGACACATTTATCATACAGAGTGTATTTTACATGTGACCACTTTATATGGCTTTGCAAATGGCCACTTTGTATCATGCACATATTTTTGGGGGTTACAGTAGAGGTCAGGAATGCAAGGAGCAAGCAAATAAGCTAAGATATAGATATCCATATTGTGTTTATATATATATATGTATATGCATACATATATAGGCTATCTAATCAGCAGGCAGAAGTGTTACAATATATAACTGCATATGTATATATGTTATTAACTATAACCATCTATATTAAACTTACCTACACAAAAAGCACATGCTTATGGTTAAATTATATTTCATATGTATGACCAGAAATCACAGCTGATTTAAGTCACTCATTTGGGCTACAATTTACTTTTCAATATAAGGCGTACTCTCCATAATAGTGGTGTTAAGTGAAGCCACTGGATTAGATGACATGACAGAGAAAGAGTTAGAAACTCATAGTTAGAAAGTAGAAGAACTTCAAAGACAGAACTTTGTACCTCACTAAAAATTCTGTGCTGCCACCACAAGAGACTAAGGAAAATTAAGAGCCAGTGTAAACGAAAAAAGAAAAAGTGATCAGAGAGGTAAGAGAAAAATAATCAGTGCCGTGGAATCCAAGAGGGAAGAGAATACTAAGAAAGAGTGAGTAGCCGATCATATCAACAGCTACAGAATTATTTTGGGGAAATAGGAAAAGAATGCCACTGAACTTGGCTTTAAGGATGTTATTAATGAACAAAGTTAGAATTAGTGGGAAACAATTTTATAAGCTAGGTGGAAAACCTAAGAACATAGTAGATAGCTTTTTATTCATAAAGTAATTGACAAACAATATAGGAACATCATAAAGGATATTTATTCAAGACTGATTCTCATCTAATCAATTGTTTTGTTTGAAATAAAGAGAAGAAAAGTTGTGGCTATTCACTTATTTATTTTGTTTGCTGCTGTTTTCTGACATGTATAGTCAAATAATATCTGGACTTACATTTTTAAAATCCTTATCTTTTTTCATTTCATCTTATTTTTCAACTAAAGAGTATTTTCCCTTTTCACTCCACCAACTATTTTTTTCTTTTAAAATTTTTTTAATCTAATTTTTACTTAAACAGCAAACTTTTACCTTTTCTAACTTCTGCCTCCTGCCCCAAATTGAGAAAGAAAAGCAAAAAAAAAAACTCAAAACAACAAATCCAAAAACCAAAAAACCAACCAAACAAAAAACCCTGTTACAAACAATCACAGTCAAGCAAAAAAAAATTCTACATTGGCTATGTAAAAAACATCCATTCTGCACTCTGTCTGTAGGTGGCATATTTTGTTTTTAGTCCTCTGGAATCATGGTTGGACATTATGTTTCTCAGAGTACCTTAGTCTTTCAAAGTTATTTGATGTTACAATATCATTGTCTTTATATAAATTATTCACCTGGTTCTGTTTACATCATTCTGCATCACTTTCTACATCACATTCTACAAGGTCTCTTTGAACCCATCCCTTTCATCATTTCTTATGGCACAATTCCATAATGTTTATATAACAGTTTGTTACATATTCTTTTTTAAAAAATGAAAACTAATGAACCTTTGGCCTTGATTTGTCTCTTGAAAGATTTTCAGAACTGTTGGTTTTACCTTTTCTTGTCTTCTGTAGCCTTAAGTTTAATCAGTAATACAAGCTAAGATATATATGATGTAACACATGTAGGTGTGTATGCTCATGTGTGTACATACTTCTAACTTATAAATAAACCTGAATAGGTTGTGGTATATGATTGTGATGCAAAACTACTATGTTATAAGAAATAATGAGCTCCTTGATCATAGAAAAACATGGCTAGACTTGCACAAATTAAGTAAGAGTGAAATAAGCAGAACCAAGAGAATGCTGTATACAGTAATAGCAATATTGTTTTAAAAACAACTTTGAGCGATGATGTCATTTTGATTTATAAATACCCAGATTAACTACAAAGGGCCTGGGAAGGAAGATGCTACCTGCATCCAGAGAAAGAATTGATAAATAAAAGTATGTATAGAATGGTTTTACATTTTATATATACATACATATATACACATACATACATACATAATTGTGTCTAATGGTAGCCATCTCTAGGGTGGCGGGGAGAGGGAGGAAAAAGTTACATGATAACTTTATTATATATTTAAAAGGAATAACAAGTTGTAGATAATAGATTTGCAGTTTCATGTGCAATCATTTTTCTACTATATTATGCAAATGCATGTGTTATTTAATAAAGTAATAATAAACAAACAAACAAACAAACCTGGATTCTTGTAGGCTGTGATGGCAGGGTGCAAGCTCTTTTAGGCTATATAAAACTAGAAAGGTTTGGAGTTCACACACGGTTGTGGTTCATCTGTTCCCTGATGTGCCATCCAGTCAAGTCACAAAAATCATAAATTTTACCCCAAATAATCTTAGAAAAGGCAATAACATAAGAAACAAGCAAATATGTCTAGATAAAAACACTTAAGTTTAAATCCCATCTCACCCTGCTCCAGTCACTTAACCTGTCTTATACTGTTTGTTCACCTACAGAACATATCTGTGTCACGAAAGCACCAACTTCACAGGGTTTTTGTGAAGATCATATGAGATAATGTGTTTAAAGTACTTTGTAAACATTAAAACACTTTATAAGCCATCCAGGATTAGTCATTCTCAGAAAACTAAAGAAATTATAAATTTCCCTCAAATGTTAAATACCGTTATAGTGTTTTGTTTTAAACTTTATGGGTCTTAGACAAACCCTAGATACTTAGTGATAGAAATGAAACTGGTATGAACTTGTCTAAGGGAAATGCTTATTAGTCTGAGGGCAAGGCTCGTGCGATCTGTTGTCAAGTGAATTTCGATTATAGACTCCATTCATGGGAGTGTCTCTAGGGTTAAGGACTTGGGAACACGTGTCCAATTAATGCTATTTCATGATCATTAAATAGAGGTTGTTACTATTTTTCAGTTGTGTTCAACTCTTTGTGACCCCATTTAGTGTTTTCTTGGCAAAGACGTTGGAGTATTTTGCTATTTCCTCCTCCAGCTCATTTTACAGAGGCAAACAGAGTTTAAATGACTTGCCCAGAGTCACAGAACTACTAAGTGTCTGAAGCCAGATTTGAACTCAGGAAGAGTCAGTTCCTGACTTCAGAGTTAGCACTCTATCCATTGCACTACCTATCTGCCCCTAAATAGAGGTAGTGTGACTTAATAGATAGAGAACTAGATTGGCAACTTGTAAGAGGCTGTAATCTGGTGGCTCAGAGCCCTGGGTCTGGTGTCAAAAATACCTGAATTTAAATCTCGTCTGAGACACATATTTGCTATGTAACCCTGAGTAACTCAACCTCTTTGCCTCAGTTTCCTCAAATGTAAAGTTGGGACACAGGGTTGTTGTGGGTACCAAATTTGTTAATATTTGTTTTTTTAAAAGCATACTTAGCACAATGCCTGGCACCTAGTAGGTGATGTATAAATGCTTATTCTCTTCCCCTGTAAGATTAGGGTTCAACTCCTACCTTTGACACTTACTAGCAAGTTGCTTCACTATGTGCTTCAAAAAATCCCCTAGGACTTAACTACTAACTGGTTTTATGAACCAATTGTCATCTGTCTAGGTGGTAGCCACTCCCCACTAAAGAAATCTCATATCATGTTTTTCTGGCATGAAAATAAATGCATCATGGAGTAGTGGCTAGAATACTGAGTTTGTCATCAGGAAAACCTTGATTCAAATCCTGCCTTTGACATTTACTAGCTTTGTGATCCAGAGGGAGTCCTTTAGCTTCTGTGTTCCTTGGGCAGCTCCAGAGGACTTATCTCCTAAATCATAAATGAGTTTTGCTGTGCCTTGGGGAAAGGAGATTCCACACTAAGCATTTGCTATGTTAAAGAAATCACAGATCCTTTGAGTATCAGCATAATGATAATTACGGAAGTGGAGAGAAAGTATTTACATTGTAAGGAGCAGCATCGTTTGGGAGCCAGCTTGGAAATACCAATTCTGGCTCCAAGTCCATACGCCTCATGGAGGCTATTGATTGATAATATGACCTACCAACACTGACCACTTGACAAGTAGAAATACAGCACCTACTCCAATGTTAATGTCGTAAATTTAATCGCTACCAAACATTATTTCAGCAACTGTAACCCAAAGGTTGTTTGCATGAAATGTGTAAATAAGTGCCATGACTCACATGTTGTCATGGGCATAAATTCAGTTTACTCCTTTTAAAAGGCAGAAGTTGGCTCTGAACATTAAAGATGACTTGTATGACCATGTTAATCTTTCCACCTCATATTTCACATTTTTATGAGAACTTTATTACCAAATAATATATCTCCATGCTCTCCCTTTGTAGCTCTGCTGCCCATTTCGTGCCTAAACTACTTTCTGTCATTACTTATAGCAGTTTTATGCTTCATAGACTACAAAGCTCATGATGGCTGTCGTCCTAATAAATTCTTCATCACTTTCAATATAATCATCTGCATTGCAGCTTTGTTAATATCCTTTCATTCAAAGATCCAGGTAGGCAGCTCCCTGCTGAGAGAAAGGTTTTAAAATAATTAATTAGGCCATGGAAACCTGCTACTTGGCTTTTGTCAGCATCATGAAATAGTGCTGTTCTGAGCATTATACCACTGGCTTTTGAATAACAGATTAATTAGGGACATCCTGATGTAGATGCATCAGTGACTCTGGTACTCATGATATCATTTTCCATGTAACAATGGAGTAAAAAAATTCAACAGTCAATTAAGTGAACAAAATGCAATCTTGGTTCTGTGTTTGGATCCATTGTCTAGGACGGTCACCAAAGGTTAGACCTGGGAGGCTACCCATTGAGAAATCTCCTGACCCTTGAAAGTATCCCCCTTATTTATCTTCTGTAGAAATTCAATGTAATGTTTCTTAGGATTTTGCCTCCCATTCAAACAACTTAGCCTGACCTTGTAGCCGCTGGACATGGTAGAAGCTCTTTTCATTTACTATTCTTGGCAGAACAGGTAGTTTTCCCCCTTTTATTTTCTTTTATTTAATGCCTTTATATACTGCTCCTCTCTGGTGTACCTTAATCCTTGTTAATTTTCTGGGTCTGGACTCACTCCTCCAAGTCATACTGGCAAGTTGGGTCCCCAAAGGAGCAACTACTAACTTTGCTTCTAAGAGTTCACTCTAGGGGCAGCTGCCCTCCTAATTCTATTGTTAAACAGCTCCCTCCAGGATGCTTTTCCTTAACCAAATTCTAATAAACTCAATTTTGTTCAGTCATTTCAGTTATGTCTGACTTTTCTTGACCTCATTTGAGGTTTTCTTTGCAAAGATGCTAGACTAGTTTGTCATTTCCTTCCCCAGCTCATCTTTACATATGAGGACCTGAGGCTAATTGGGTTAGGCGACTTGCCCTGGGATCACACAGCTAACAAGTGTCTAAGGTCAGATTTGAACTCAGGGAGTTGAGTCTCCCTGGCTTCAGGTCTGGCACTCAAGTAGCATCACAAGAACACTAGTTACAAAGCATTCCTTTCTTCTTCTTCTTCCAAAACCTAGAATGCTTTGTGGCACAGATAGTGAGGAGAAGAGTGGCTATGAACGATAGAACAACGGCATTCACGCACACCTCTGAGGAACACCTGTATGCAAGACAACTTACACTGGAATAGTTGGACCTTGATATTCTTTCCTTCTCCAGAGTCCTCACAAAGTTAACTGTGGTATATTGAGGAATTGCTTGGTTGCTCCACAAGAAACTCACCCCTTGTAATTCCCAGCATCTTGACAGAGGCAGCTAGGTTGTACGATGGAGAGAGCGCTAGGTTTGGAGTCTGGAAGACTTGAGTTCAAATCCATCTTAGATATCTACTAGCTGTGTGACTCTGGGCAAGTTACTTAACCTCTGTCTCTTTGCTTTCCTCACCTGTAAAATGGAGATAATTAATAATAATAATAATAATAATTTCTGCTTCACAAGGTTGTGAGGATTAAATGAGATTATATTTGTAAAAGTGTTTAGCATAGTAGGTACATAGTAGGGCTGTCTGGATTGGGCAGTTTGATGGGTAGGAGGGGTCAGCCAGGATGCTGCTGAATTGCCTCTTCCCTAGGCTTAGCTGCTGCTTGACTGCACCATGAAGGTTGCTTGGCTAATAGGCATATGCGTGGCTAGACTAGGCCACTAGTCCACTGGGCAGACAGACTAAACAAAGCAGGTCGTTTGATCTCTGAGCTCCTCATAGGAACCATTATCTTTTCTGAACAGATTGATCCTTTGGGCTCCCTGGGGCTGTTCTGTGATGGGCAGATGCAGTCTTTACCACCTCCAGTCTTTGGTTTGGCTGGATGGTATAGCACTTCTTTCAGCATAAACAAAACACTCCATCTCTTAGCTCCATGGCATTTCTTATACTGTCCCCAGTGCCTGGAAAACTCTCCCTCCTCTGCTGCAATTACCAACCTCCCCGGCTTTCTTTAAGCCTCAACTAAAATCTCACCTTCTACAGGAAGCCTTCCCTAACCTCTCCGAATTCCAGTTCCTTCTCTCTTTTAATGAGTTCCTATTCTCTATCTAGCTTGCTATGTTTGCATCATATCTCCCTATTAGATTGTAACATCCTTGAGAGCAGGGGCTTTTGCTTCTTTTTGTAACCCCAGGGCTTAACACAGTGCCTGCCACACAGTAGGCACTAAATAAATGTTTATTGATTGATCTTTCTAGTAAGAACATCCACCCTTATCCTAGATTTGGCAGACAGATCTCCTCTTTGCCTTTCACCGAGCCTCAGTTCTGGGGTTTGTCACCTCAAAGCCTCTCCTTTTTCATAATCCTTCTTGGTTGAAAGGTGGAGTTCCTCAGTTAGGGATACCACCTTTGTTTAAGGTGCCAATCTTGGTTGCGTGCCTCAGATTTCTTCTGGATCTTTTGCAACTGAGTAATTGGGGACCAAGTTATGGATGCAGACTGTGCCCTGGGGACAAGCTCATTATTTCTTCTAGATTTTTTCAGATACAGTTTAGCTATTCTAGGACCAGACCTTTCTAAGGTATAGAATGCTCCCTTTATATCTGAAAGGGTTTCCCTGTAGTTTCTATCTTTTGCCCCTTTCAACTTTCAGCTTTGCTGAAGTACAATGGGGCACACCCTTCATATTTGTATTATAAAATAAGCATTTCCCTTCCTTGATCATGTCCTGTTACCTCTCAGAACAACCTAATTTTTCTTCAGTCGACTCTGGGAAGCTTGACTATGTTATTGTCAAGTTATTTGCATCCTGGTCTTGAAGCAGGAAGGGCCACAAATTATATTCTTTGGTTTGCTGTGTTTTTTTCCTTTCTGTTGGTGATAAAATGCTTATTTACTACTTCATGAATAACCCTCCATGTCTATTCCCACCACTTCTCTGACATAGCTATTAAGAGCAGTTACCATCTTGGAAAAAAATGGCAACTCTAGCTCCCTTCATTCATGTGAACTACTAGTTTTTTTCCCCAAAAAGAAGCCTATGTTTTGGGGGTGGAATGGACCTCAGAGGCTCTTCAGTCTCATTTTATAGATAATGCTATCTACATTCAGAGGAAGAAATAGAAATATGTATAGAATTATTTTACATATATACATACATACATACATACATATTTGTGTCTAATGGTAGCCATCTCTAGGATAGGAGAGGAGGGAAGAAGGAAAGGAAACTTTATCATATGTTTAAAAGGAATGGTAAGTTGTACATAATAGATTTGCAGTTTCATGTGCAATCATCTTTTTTTTTCCTATTCTACTATATTGTGGAAATGCTTCTTTTATTTCTTAAGTTTAGAATAAAATAAATAAAATTTAAAAAAAGGAATTGAAGCTCAGAGAGGTAAGAGACTTGTTTGAGATCACACCTCCAGTAAGTAAGTTTGAGATCACACCCAGGCATCCTCTATTTCAACTCCAGCGCTTCAGCCATCATAGCATGAAGAAATCCAAGTGTTCTTTGGCTAAGTGTTCACAAGGAAGCTACCATAAAAACCCAGTGGAGAAGTCATGCGGAAGTATTTACTGCACCCTTTATTCATAAAAATGACTCAGTATTTTGGCCAGGACATAAGATAGCTCTGCATCCAGGTCACAGCTGGCTAATTTTTTTTTATTACAATCCTCTATCCTTCCCCTCCTACCCTCTCCCAGCCCCAATAAATCTAGACAAACCAAAAAAATAAAGTACTTTGTTAAGACAAAGGATTGTGGAAGAGGTTTTCTGGGACTTCAACTTTGTATATCAGATGATGCACCATTAAGACACTGGACTTAAATTAGAAGGCTAAGGTTAGAATCCCAGTTTGCTCCCTTAACTAGCCGTGTATCCATGAGCTTCCATTTGCTCACCTGTAAAATGATGATAATGACATCCATCCTGCCTACTGTTTATTCTTTGAGACTGTGCATATTAAGTTGTATGTATGCAAACTGTTACAGAGACCAAAGTTGTTGCTCTTATTGCTGTTAAGACTTTCTGCTTTGACTGTCTTTCTAGTGCCTGTGAAGGCTATGGGCACATTTAGATATATGTCCATTTGAACTGTAGCATAGTGTCCCTCTGCCACAAAGCAATTATTTGCTCACTGGAACATTTTCACAATGCAGTCCTCTCACAAACTATGGGAAAAACAAACAAACAATAGCAATATCTTTTTAAGTTCGCTTTGTGTTTTCTCTATGGTTCTACTCCTTTGCTAATCTGTATGTCTGTGGTGCCCACCCACTGTGAAAACCTTTTCCCCAATATAATTGTTAATGGAGGCTCCAGCGGTTAAAGAGAAATGAAAACAAAACCTTATTATCCAATAAAGTGTCATTAAAAATTCAGAAGCTAACAGTCCTTGGCTGACAAAAACATAGAACACATTGAGAAGCAAAAAGTGAAATTGGTGACTTTTCTTATTATATCCCTAATTGGAAATGGAAATGAATGTACAGGGATTCTATATGTTCTCTTTCTTCTCAATCGCCATATCTCTTTCTGCATATAAAATATTTCTCCTGAGAATTGCTTGTCTTCTAAATGCTGATGTGACATACTGGCTATACGGAAGATCCTAAATTCACATGTGCAATCATTTGTTGAATGATGAAATCAAAGTATATATATATATATATATATATATATATATACACATACATATATACATACACAAATTAGAACATGTGTATGTTAAACTTTATACTGATAATAAAATGGCATCTATCCTGATACACAAAAGATCTGTGATTTTGCCAGTTTAAGAAAACAGATCTATTAAAACAGATCTATTAAATATAAGTACTAAGATATATAAGTATATAAATATAAGTACTAAGAATTTGATTGAGGCACATAGAGGTAAAATCACTTGCCTGAGGTGAAATAGCTAGTAAGTGTCAGAAGCAGTATTTAAACGTAGCTTTTCCTGACTCTAATCCCAAAACCCTATGTGTTGTATAGTTATATATAATATATATTGCCACCAAAACCCTATTTGGATGATGACTTGTAGTGAGATCACCTTGGGTTCTCAAAAATTTTATCAAAGGAGTGTAAAATTTGTCAGGTCCTTCCATGCTAAAAGGCTTTGAGTGTGGAACCAGTGATAGATTATTTGTTTGATTTTTAGGAATCAGCTACTCTATGTTCTGATAGGCTTATCATCAGACAGTGGTCAACTAGGTGGTGAAGATTCGAGGGCCATCACAAAACATGATATAATAACTCTATTAAGGAATAGGAAAACTGCATTCAGAGTTGAATTAGGGGAGTAATTGAAGTTAATGATTTACTGCACTGAGTTAGTTAGGGGGTAATCACACTGGTAGAATCATGGATCTTTTGAAATATTGAAGTATATGTAATCAGTGAACCTATAAAAATATTTGTTCATGTAGAAATACGCATATTTATTTATCTGTATATCTACCTGTCTGTTTGCCCATCTATGCTTTACTAAAGTTGTTTTCTGAGGCCTCATTGTGACCTGGAGATAACACTGAGTTCTCAAAGACTATATATGCCAGCAGAGAACAAGATCTGGTGCCCCTATTAAGGTAGAAAGGCTTCCAGTATGGGCTTGATGATGGATAAGGCCAAAGGTTAGCCTAAATACTCAACTGCCATTTATTAAGTACCTTGTCTATGCTTAAGTATTGAGTATACAAAGAAATGCACTCCACCCCCCAATGCAAAATCAAACCAACCAAAAACAGTCCTTGCTCTCAAGGAGCTCACAGTTTAATGTGGGGGGTGGAGTGGGGTGGGGAGATACAAGATGCAAATAACTATACAAACATGACATGTATAAGATAAATTGGAAGTAGTCTCAGAAGGAAGCCACACTAAGACTAAGGAGGCCTGGGGAAGCTGAGACTTAAATGAAGCCAGAGAAGCTAAGAGATAGAGATGAAGAAGGAAAACATATCAGGCATAGGGAATAACTAGTGAAAATACCTAATGTCAGGAGACAGAGTGCTGTGGCAGCTGGGTGGAGCAGTGGCTAGAGCAGCAGGCCTGGAGTCAGCAAGATTTGAGTCAAATCCAGCTGAAGATAATTTAGTTACTATGTGACTTTGGACAAGTCACTTAACTTTTGTCTGCCTCAATTTCCTTAACTGTAAACTGTGGATAATAACAGTATCTCCTTTGCAGGGTTGTTTTGAGGATCAAATGAGATAATATTTATAAATTGCTTAGCATAGTACCTGGCATATAATAGCCTTATTTCTGTCCAGTCCTTTCCTTTCCCTCTGTGTGTGACGAACAGTAAGGAAATCAGTGTAAAAAGACTGAAAAGGTAGGAAAGGGCTAGGTTATAAAGAGCTTTAAAAGCCAAACAGAGGGTTATGTATTTGACCCTGGAGGTAACAATGAGTCATTGGTATTTATTGAACAGGGGCTATGAAATACTCAGACCTGAGCTTAAGAAGATGGTTTTGACAGCTGAATGGAATAGACTTGTGGCAGGGAGACCAACCAGCAGGCTCTTGTAATAACCCAAGCTTGAAGTGATGAGGGCCTTCACCAGACTGGTTTCAGGGCCAGAGAAGAGAAAGGGGGTATGTATGAGAGATTTCATGAAAGTAGGAATGACGATACTTGACAACTGATTTGATAGAGCAAGTGAGAGAGAATGAGAGCCGAGGGTGATACCTAGTCTGTATGACCAGGACAATGAGTGACAGTGGCAAGGAAGTTAGATATAGGGGAGTATGTGAGGTGAAAGAGAAGAAAAGTTAAGTTTTGAATAGGTTCAGTTTAAGATATCAATGGAACATCCAGTTCAAACTGTCCAATAAGTCATTGGAGATGTGATACTGGCAGTTAGGAGAGAGGTTAGGGCTGGACAAGTAGATCTGAGAGTCATCTCTATAGAGATGATAATTATAATCGCAAAAACTGATGAGATCACCAAGTGAAAAAATATAGATGGAGAAGGGTAGAGGGCTTAGGACAGACACTTAGAAAAAACCAAAGTTAGCAAGCATGCCATGGATGAACAAGCAGTAAAGGAAACAGAGAAAGAGCAGTCGGACACATAGGAGAAGCAGGATAGAGCAGTGTCACAAAACCCTGGAGAGAAGAGAGTATGAAGGAGGGGATGATTGACCAGATCAAAGGCTGAAGAGAAGTCAAGAAGACCTGAGAAAAGGTCATTAGATTTGGCCCTTAAGAAATCATTAATAACTTTGGAGAGAGTAGTTTAAGTATAACAATAAGGTGAGAGTCAGACTTCAAAGAAATAAGAGTGAGAGGAAAGGAAGTGGAGGCCCCTGTTGTAGCTGACCTTCACAAAGAGTTTATCCAAAAAGGGAGAAGAGATATAAGATGATAGCTAGCAGAGACAGAAGGATCCATTGAGGATTTGGGCAGGGCATGGAGGAGAAATGGACATATTTTTGGATAGTAAGGAAGCATCAATTAGAAAGGGAGAGATTGAAGATTAGTGAGAGTAGGAATGATGGAGGAGGCAGTCTATTGGAAAATATGGGATGGGAGGGTATCACTTGTGCATGCAGAGGGATTTGCTTTGGTAAGGAGAAAGATCACCTCTTCATTTGGAAAAGATGAGAAAGTAGACCTAATTTTTTGCAATATTTTATATGTCAAAACAATTTTCGACATTCATTTAAAAAAATTTAAGTTCCAAATTCTTTCCCTGCTTTCTTTCCTCCCTCCCCATGCCCCTCTCCAGAGGCAGCAAGCAATTCGATATAACTTATACATGTGCAATTGTGCAAAACACATTTCCATATTAGTCATGTTGTGAAGGATGAAACAAACCAAAAAGAAAAAAAAGAAAAAAAATAAAGTGAAAAATTGTATGCTGTGATCTGCATTCAGACTCCTTCAGTTATTTCTCTGGAGGTGTATAGCATTTTTCATCATGAGTCTTTTGGAATTGTCTTGGGTCATCGTATTGCTGAAAAGAGCTAAGTCATTCACAGTTGATCATCCTACAATATTGCTGTTACTGTGTACAATATTCTCCTGGTTCTGCTCATTTCATTTTGCATCAGATAAAAAAGTCTTTCTAGGTTTTTCTGAAATCATCCTACTCATTGTTTCTTATTGCACAATAATATTCCATTATAATCATAGATCACAACTTGTTTAGCAATTCCCCAATTGATGGACGTCCCCTCACTCCTTAGCAGAAGTAGCAGAAGGCATCAAAATGATGTGGGATGAGGAAAGAGGGCAAAGAAGTAGCTCTCAGTAATTGGTTTATTTTTTTCAGTGAAATATGAGACAAAGTTCTCGGATAAGAAAGTGGGGGAAGGGGCAGCAGTGAGAAATTTAAAAAGGGCTGAAAAGTTTGGGAAAAACCATTGAAGTAAATGGGATAGTGAATCAATTAGGGAGGTGTCAGAGGATTGTCTAGCTGCAATGAGGTTCCTGCTGAAGTTATTTAAGATATATTTGTGGGACGTCTAGTCCCTACATTATTCTTATTTTCTCCCAACTTTGTTCAGAAAGATGCAACAAAGAGCAAGGATAATTCAAGCAAAGGAACAGTGGAAATAATCCAAGATGGGATTTGTCAGGGCAAGACCTTCAATAGCATAAGGGGAAAGGAACTTGTGCAGAGTTGAACTGCTTCATCAAGGGGTTAATAGTCCCTATGAGCCCTAATAGTCTCTGTTAGAAAATACAGCCAGAGCAAGGGTGATGAACTGAGGGAAAGAACCGAGGAGTGAAAGAATTGGAGGTAGCAGAAAGACAAAGGACAGAATTTCAAGGCAGAGGGAAGAGTGGCATGACAATAGTTATGATTCAGTATGATCCGATAGAGGAATTTAATAGTTCATGAACATGGATGTGGAACACTTATGCTTGGATTAAGAGGATGACCATCTCTGGGTGGAGTTGTGGTGTGGGTGGAAGAATAGGTCAAGGGAAATGAGTAGATTGAAGAATTGGTATGTTAACATTTTTGAGGTAGTATCAATATGTATTTTGAATTACCCTAGTATGAGGGCAGTGTCAGGGAAGAAAGACAGTGAACAGGGTACTGCATTAGGTGAGGATGGAAGGATTATGTCCTGGAGGTCTGAAGGCAATGGTCTTGATTGTGTGATAAATAGGAATTGAATGAACCTCAAAGGACGAGAGGTTACTAAATTATGATGCTAGAGGGAGAGCTTGGAAGTGACCATTGGGAGTCAAGGAGTGTTCTAATTTCTTTACCTTCACTAGTGGACATGAGTGTAAGTGCAATTAATGCTTGGGAGGGTAGTGTCGTTAGGAGAAGGGAGTCAGGTCTCAGTGAATTCAAGAAAAAAAGAGAATGAGAGAGGAAAATATTTAAGATGAAAACTAGTTTGTTACTCATGGAGCAGGCATCCAGAGACCATGATGAGAGGGCTGTGTAGTTTTAGAGTGGATTGGGTTGAAAGGTTGGAAATAAAGGATTAATCAGTGGGGGCTAGAGAAAGTTGTTTGAATAGTGGCAATCAGGTGCTCAGAATCACTGGGATGTGGTGGGTATTCCAAAGTGGAAAAGCGTTAATCATGGAGGAATGAGTTCAACTGGTTATAATTGTCCATAGAGATGCTACCTTGAGTGGATGTATGACTGGAAAGCAAGGGTGGAAGGGGAGCATGAGGGGTAAGGCAAGCTCTGTGGATCCATAAGTATCCAGAAAGAGTACTTGGAGCAAGAAGGAATGAGTGCAGAGGGAGGCAGGTGCAGGCAAGGCAAGCTCTCGGGCAGTTTTTTTGTCCGGTATCAGCTCTTCACAGAAAATTGTCTATTAAGGCACTGAGGGATTGTGAGGCTGTGATATGTGTTTTTCATGGGTAGTTAGTCATGCCAGTAAAATCAAAGCAGTTTTAAAGTATCACCATATGATGTAAATATGTTAGGTAGTTGTGGTACAGTGGTATGTTGGTATGACTATCCGGAAAACTATTACACCACTTTGTGTGGCAAACTACTTCTTCTCCTTTGAACTCTATGTATCTTACCTTGTCTTTCTTGTACCTACATAAACCAGATGTGGTGGTACTTGATTCCCTGTTTGAACTTGTTAAACTTAAATATTCACCTACATCGCAAGGCTTGGTCCACACTGGGCCATTCTTCAGGTTCTGTGAGCTTATTGATGTGTTTGTGCTGATTTTGCTACACCTGCATTTCATCCTGAAATCCCCATAGCCAAAAATGTTAGACCTGACTGATGCTTGTGCTTCTTCTCACTGGAATATATTCCGATGAATATGCCACAGAATATCATAGATTTCAGGGATGTTGGGACCCCAGGAATGACTGCCCTGTGTGTTTCTTCTCCTTAGTCATCTTTTTACCTTGTTACCTGGATCAGAGACCATGTCCTGGACATTTTACCTCTTTCATGTCTGCCCTGAGATTTCTCTTACATGACTGGTAACTCCCTGGCTGAGATGGCCATTTCAAGAAAGACCCAGTTATGCTCACTCCATTCCTGTCTTGATTCGAAGTAGAAATTTCTCCATTTCCTCAATTGCCTTGCCTCCTCTTGGATACCCTTGTCATCCTCCACCCTTACTTTCCAGCTCTTGTTTTTTCAATTCTATTCTAACTCCTTTAGGGTAGAAATTATCTTACTTGCTTTTATTGCCATCCCCATTGTTTAGCATAGTGCCTGGCATATAGTAAACACTAAATAAATGCCCCACCTCCTTTCTGTTTCACATCACTGAAAGTTTGTGGAAAGAGAATAGGATATAGGATTTGGAGTCAAATGGCTTTTTTTGAGTCCAGTAGATATATCATGACATGGTGTTAATTGAGTGCTGCTCCTGATGTCAGAGAAACAAGAGATTGAAATCCTGCCTCTGACACTTAAAAGCTGTGATTCTGGACAAGTCCCTCATCCTCATCCCTCATTTGTCAGATTTGGCTAGGTTTGAATGCAATATATTGTGGGCTTCCATTATCGTAGCTTTAGTATTTATTTTTCATTGTAATTCAATTAACTTGAACTTATTTTTGTTCAGCACTTTGATGACTGCAAAAAGTTCAGTAGAAATGTTGGTATTGAGTTCTGTGCATACATTTACACTTCTTTGCATGTTTGATGAAGTTTGCTTTTGTTCTATAAATGGCTGACTTCATTTAAAAGAAACCCTTCACTTGTTGGATTTCTTAATGAAGGTGTCCTTATACATAAGTTTCACTTGGTACAGGCTGAATGTATTCTTTTATTTTATCTTAGTGAGAGGCTATTCCGTGGCTTGAGGTCTGTGTTTGGGAAGGATGACTAAGTCTCAGACTGTTCAGTACAAGAAGTCCAGGACTTTGCATTATTTAGACTTGTCCTTCCCTCAGTTGTTCTTCCTAAAATAATAGCTCAATAAATTCTTGTGGAATTAGATTGCGTAAGACATTCTAGACTAGGTGTGCCATAGCACATAGTGTAGCAGCTGTACTGCTACAGGGAATTGCACTATAACAGTCAGTGCAACGGGTATCAGTAGTTCATGCCACCAGGATTCGTATGAGAAAAGTGTTATATCTAGATACAATTTTTAAATCCTAATTTTATTTTATTTTGTTTTAAATCATTTTTATTTCCAGATATACTCCTCTATCCTTCCCTATCAAGTGAGACATCTCTGATAATCAAGATTGGAAAGACAGCGAGCCAGAGTTAAACCAATCAGCACATAACCAGGCTAGAGAGTCTTTGTAATGACCTAAAGACCACACTATCTATATCTTGTAACTGGTACAAATCTGATTGAAAAAGTGATTTTTAAAAATCTATATCAAGACATACAGAGAAAGTTAGGAAATACAAAGAAAAAGTTCCCTTTGCCATGTGTGAATTTTAAATGAAGAAGGGAAAAAGTGTGACAATGCCTGTTTGGATCTTGCTCAAATTCATACTTTTCAAAAAGTATTCAAAGACATATTGGACATATAACACACAAAATACTCCTGTTTATCATTTTTTATTTTTTCCTCTCTCAGATTTCAAACTATTATTTTTTTTTATTCTGCCCCTAATTTATTTAGGAAATTCTTGGATTTTAACTATATTTCTTCAGAATGTTTTCATTGAATTTCAATTCTCCTAGGATATACACAGACACACAAACCAAAACATCACCATAGAAATGGATAATTTCTTAATGATTTTCATAGTCTTAAAGGAAACTTGAAAGGTCACCTAGTGTATCCATCCTCTGAGTTTTCTGGAAGTATTTTACTAGAAATGCAAGAACAAGAATCAACTCCACATTTAAAGTCCCCTAGAGTGGATTTTATAAAATCTGTTAGTAATTCTCTATAACATTTATCTTCTCTTACTGATTTAATGAAACCTTCTATTTTTAACAGTTGTGTGTTGAAAATGTAACAAAAAATTGATTACTATAACCTAAAATATGACTAACCAATAGCATCCTTCTTTCTATCCACCAAACAACCATTCTAGTGACTCTTTCCAGGGCAATCTGGGTTGAAAGGCTTATGTTTATTTTACCTGAAATTAGGCAGTTAAAATAATAGGCCCTTAGACCAAAAAGAATAAAAATCCTCATAGTTTTTATCCTATCCAGAAATGAGGACACTGGTAATCGGTTTACTTCTTTTTTTTTTAACGTTAAGCAGTGGTGTTTGCTTCAGTGACTTTTATTTGAGTAACAAAGCCAAATAAAACAAACCAGGTTGTTACCCATCTCAGCAGGGGAGAAAGTAATGGGCTATCTGCAAGTCATAGGTTGACTAAGAATCCTATTTTCTTTGACTTTTTTATTTTTAAATCAGAATACTTTGGAGGTGGTTACCTCTGTAGGGAAGTTTTTATAGAAACTGTAACCTGATTGTACTTTGACTTTAGGGACAGTAATAAAGTTTGGAGAAAAGACCTTTCTCATTTGGGGGGAAGTATATGGCAATTTAAAAGTAGAATTGAGGATTCTTTGATCCTTAGAGTTTGTTTGAAAAACTTGAACAAGGAGGAGGAAGAATCTGTTGGTGACAGAACTCATGTGGCTGACTCAGATGGCTAAGGCGGCACCCTTCGAGTTGTCTGATACTTCAGAGAGATTTCTTTATATAGTCAGCAGGGAAATGGGTCTTTTTTTAAAACAACAACAAAAAAACTTCTTTTACCAAAGGTACCTTATGAAGTGTTAAGCTCATTAGGAAATAAAGCTATCCAGCGGGCTTTCTGGTCCCTCCTCCTACTTCATATCTAACTTTTGATTATTAGGAAATTGAAAAGAGACTCGTGCTTTTGAACCAGTGAGAAAATTGGGGCAGGAGGAGACTATGTTGAGACCTCCAGAGTCCCCATCTTAATATATAGAAACAGGGTCATCTGCTTCTTCCTATCTAAAGGGCCTATTGTTATTTCCATCCTGTGTCCAATTTTTCAAAGAGCATCTTCCTGACCACTTTACTTTTGCTTGGAACTTTGCAAATGAGGCTCCATTCAGGGAGAAAGTGCTTTTTATAATATTTAAAAAGAAATATGTCTGCCTTTTTGCAAGTGAGAAAAAAAAGAATGTTTCCCAAGGTGTTCTCATTTCAAATACTTTCCTGCATTTATCTCTCACTGCCACCTACCTCCTGAATACTTTCATCAGGAATAATACAGAGGGACCTGGAATACCTGGATGAATTGCTGACTTCTGGGGGCCATTTTCAATATTATTTTTGAAATAATTTTCTTCAAAAATATACTAACAGAATGTTCTATTATCCCACATAGAGCTCTCACTATTTAGGAAAACTTGTGCTAACTATACTGACATACATGAAAAGGAAACCAGACTTTCATATAGTATGCGTGGTTTATTTGAAATAAAAACTTGAATTAGAAACAAGTTCAAGCACTTTTTTAAAAAGGCAAATTAATATGAAAAAGTGAAGATGAGGAGAAAGATAAAAAACAGGAAGGCACAATACAAGCACATGTATGTCTACATTGTTTTAGCATATAGAATCGCACGGAAATTTGTAACAGTGTAGAAAAATAATGATTATTCTTACATTTTAATAAAATATACAGGACCTTGTTTGAAAATATATTGCCTTTTTTCTTTAGCTCAGATCATTAATGTATTATTGTTTTCTTGGCCATTTGATTCAAGATGTTATTTGCTGGGTTTCATACGTTATAAGAAATGAGCACCTGAAACATATTTATTATGCTGAGTTGCCTCCCTTGGAAGTAAGTGCTATTACTGATTTTCCTTTTCTCAGAAAAAAATGCCTTGAACTTTCTCAGTTAATTCTTATTTTTAAATATTCTATGGGGGCAATTTAGATGGAGAGAACAACATTCAGGATCATTTTGAAAAAGCTTCTCTAGTAGCACAGAAGGAAAGAATAAAAATGACCGTTTTAAATATTGGATTACAGAACCAAGTGGAAGGATTCTCAAGGGTCATGTAATCCAACCTGTAGCCAAAATATAATTACGTCTAGAAATGATTCAACAAGTGGTCATCTCCACCTCTCTCAAAGAACTCTCAAGAGGGGAAAACTACTCCCTGCTGTACGAGAGCATTCCGTTTTTTGATACGTTGAATTGTTAGGAAAGTTTTCCTTACACAGTCTAAATCTGTCTCTTTGCAACTTGTCCCTATTGCTTCTAGTTCTGCTCTCTGGGGCCAAGATTGGTAAATACTGTTCCTCTTCCATAAAATAATTCTTCAAATACTTGAAAACAGCTATCATGCCTCCACCTCAAATCTTCTCTACTCCAGGCAGAAAATTCCCACTTTCCTCAACTGATCCTGTGGTGAGGATCTTTTCTATCCTAATTTGCTTTCTGGCTTCTCTTGAGAGTCTCAGTTGTTGTTCCTAAAATGTAGTGGTCAGAACTGAATCCCATACTCTACAAGTGGTTGGATAAGCTGTTGCGTTGTTGCTGTTGAATTGTTTTTCAGTCATATCCAACTCTTCATGACCTCATTTGGGGTTTTCTTGGCAGAGATACTGAAGGGGTTTGCCATTTCCTTCTCCAGCTCATTTTATAGGTGGGGAAACTGAGGCAAACAAGGGCTAAGTGACTTGCCCAGGATCACACAGCTAAAAGTACCTGAGGCCAAATTTGAACTCAGGTCCTCCTGACTCCAGGACCAGCACTCAATCCACTGTACCACCTAGCTGCTCTATTATGTATAGTACAAAGGGGATAATTATAAATTTTTTCTTGATTCCCTCCTTTTTTATATGCAGCGTAAGGAAAGCACTTGTGTCATTATGACCAGTGGCTGTATCATATTGAGCTTATATTCTTCTAACATTCTGAGATTTTTTTCAGACAAACTGCTATTTAGGAGTGACTCCCTCATTCTGTTCTTAGAGGTAGCTTGGTGTTACAGTGGAGTACTTGGAGTCAGACAGAACTGAATTCAAGGTCTACTTCATACACTTACCTATGTGAAATTGACCATGTAGCTTAATTTCTTTCAACTTCAATTTCCTTATCTGCAAAATGAGCTGAAAAAGGAGATAGCAAACCACTCGATTTTCTTTGCCAAGAAAATCCCCAATGGGGTCATGAAGAACAATAAAATGTTGTTGTTCTCCCAAGGCTGTTGTGCGATTATGTAAAATGATTTGTAAACTTTACAGTGCTCTATAAATGCCATGATTATCATTGGAAAGTTGACTTTTGGAACTCAGGTGTTAGGCTTTTACATTTATCCCTATTAAATTTCATCGTGGAGATGTAGTGTGGCATTGTGAACAGAGAACTTCTCCAGAAGGCAGGAAGACCTTATTCACATATTATCCCAGACACACAAACTGTGTGACTTTAACCTCTTTGTGCTCTAGGCAACTCTCTAAGACTCTTAAGTTATAGAGAAGGCATCACTATGCATTGCTAGAGGCAATTTCTACACCTGGGAGTTCCCCTATACCATTGAAATCATAGATTTTGTCCCTATCTCTATTCCTTAATTACATTTTCATTCAATTTCAGTTTTGTTTACATCATTCTACATCAATTCATATTTCTGCTTAAGTTTCTCTGAATTGTTCATTTTCATCATACCTTCTGGTATAATAATAGTCCATTATCTTAACTAACGCAATTTGTTCAGTCATTATCCAGTCAATTGATACTAACTTTCCTTCTAGTTCTTTGCTACTACGAGAAGTTAGAGTGTAATTTTTTTAACCTGCGTCTTACCCCCTGTCTTTGAGCTTCTTTTAGTTTGTCTAATTATGGTATTGTTGCGTGACTTTATTGGCAAAATCCCAAATTCTATTATTTTCTTTTCAATTCTGAATTCTCTTCCTCCTTCATCCCTCCCCTACCCACTGAGAAGAAAAACAAAATCTATTAAAATCTATTTATGTATTTCTGTCTGTATTATGTGTTAAATATAATAACATATACAAATATATGTGAATAACATGTATTATACACTCACATTATATACATACATATACACACACACACACACACACACACATATGGTCATGCAAAACAAATGTCTTCATTAGCCATGTTCCCCCCCCAAAAAAACCACAGTAATAAAAAGAAAAAAAAATATACTTCAATCTGTACTCTGAGTCTATCAGTTAGTTCTCTATCTGGAGAGGGATAGCATATTTCATTAGGAGTCTTTTGGAATTATGGCAGGTCATTATGTAGATCAGAATTACTAAGACTCTCAAAGTTGTTTATCTTTACAGTATTTTTGTTACTGTGTAGGTTGTTCTCTTGGTTCTGCTCATTTTGCATCAGATTCATACAAATCTTCCCAGATTTTTCTGAAACAATTTACTTCATCATTTCCTATAGCCCAATAGTATTACTAATATTTATGTACTATAACTTGTTTAGCCATTCTCCAGTTGATGGGTTTCTACTTAGTTTCCAATTCTTTGCCACCACAAAAAGAGTTGCAATAAATATGTTTGTATGTATGGGTTCTTTTCTTCCTTCTTTGATAGAACAAGTAGTAGTATTGCTGAGCCAAAGGGTATATGCACAATTGAAAAGCTTTTTGGGCATAGTTCCAAATTGCTTTCTAGAATGGGTGGATTAGTTCATAGTTCCACTAACAATATATTAGTGTACCTATTTTCTCACATCCTCCAGCAATTGTAATTTTCCTTTTTTGTCATCTTAGCCAATCTGATGAGTGTGAGATGATACTACAGAGTTGTTTTAATTTTTATTAATAACTAGTAATTTCATGTTCCTATTGATAGCTTAGTTTTCTGCCTCTGAAAACTACATATTCATATTCATATTCTTTGATCATTTATCAACTTGGAAATGGATTTTATTTTTTATAAATTAGACTCAGTGCCCTTTCTATCTCTTGTTTGGTCATGAACTCTTCCCCTATCCACAGATCTATCAGTAATTTCTTCCATGCTCCATTAATTTGTATATGATATCACTTTTTTTTGTCTAAATCACATACCCATTTTGAGCTTATTTTGGTATGTGGTATGAGATGTTGGTCTATGTTTAACTTATGCCAGACTACTTTCCAGTTTATCCAGCAGTTTTTGTCAGATAGTTCTTGCCCCAACAGGTTTAATAAACACTAGATTACTGTGTTTATTTGCTTCCGTATACTGTATACCTAATGTGTTTTACTGATCAACCACTATTTGTTCATTGATTGTGAATTTGCCTTTTTCATTTTTAAAATTGGTAATTTGCTTTTATTCTTTTTAAAAATAAAATTAATCAACATTTTATCTATTTTTTTAAAACAGCTCTTGGTTTTCTTTATTAGTTCCACATTTTTTCTTTAAATTTTGATGTTTGTACATAAGGATCCTTAAATCTCCTTTGATTTTCAGAATTTCTATTTTGATATTTAGAGTTTTCAAATTTGTTCTTTTCCTAGTTTTTTAGTTGATGCCCAATTCATTAATCTGCTCTTTCTCTCTTTTACTGATGTAAGCATGTAGAGATATAAGTTTCCCCCTAAGTCCAGCTTTTGTTGCATCTCACAATTTTTTTTATGTTTTCTCATTGTTGACATCATTAATGAAATTATTTATTGTATTCATGATTTGTTCTTTGACCCACCAACTTTTTAGGATTAAATTATTTAGTTTTCATAAATAATTTTTAATCTATATTTCCAAAGGTCCTTTACTGAATTTCATTTTTATTATATTATGGTTAATAAAAGATGCATAAAATATTTCTGCTTTTCTGCATTTGTTTATGAGGTTGTTATGCCCTAAATCATGGTCAATTTTTGTTAAGGTATCACAAATACCTGAGAAATAAGTATACTCCTTTATTTTCTCATTCAATAATTTCTAAATATTTTCTAGTATACCTAATTTTCTAGTATATCTAATAATTTCTAAGATATCAAACTTAAAAAAAAGTTTAATCATTTTCTTACTTGCTTTCTGGTTTATGTTATTGTTATATTTATCCAAAAGGAATAAGAGGGTAAATTGAAGTCCCCTAATATTTTATTTTCATAATTTCCACACTCTAACTAAATTAACTTTTTCTTCAAGAGTTTGGAAGCTATGCCATTTGGTACACATACATTCAGTATTGATATTAATTCATTGCCTTTAAGAAAAATATAATTTTACTTTTTATCTCTTTTAATTAGTTCTATTTTCATTTTTATTTGAGATCCTGATTGTTATCCCTGCCTTTTCTACTTCGGCTGAAACATAATTGATTCTGTGCTAGTCCTGTATTTTAACTCTGTGTATCTTTCTGTTTCAAGTGTGTTTCTTGTAAACAAAATATTGTTGGATTCTGGTTTCTAATCCATTCTGTTATTCCATTCCCTTTTATGGTCAAATTCAACTCATTCACATTCTCATTCACAGTTTTGATTGCTAACTGTGTATTTCCCTCTATCCTATTTTCTAACATTTATCCTTCTCTTTTTTATCCTTTTCTATTCTCAAGTCTCTTGTTCCTGACCACTTTCTTTCTCGTTATCCATACCGCTGTCTCTCATCCTCATCTCTTAACCTCCTACTTCATTGTTAGGTAAGATAATTTTCTGTACTCGACTATGGTGCATATTTATTTAGTCTTTCCTCTTTGAACCTCAGAGGAGAGTCAGTTTCAGTTCTTGCCTGTTCCTCCCTTTGGCCCCCTCCATTGTGCACCACATTTATGTGAGATAATTTTCCATTCTTTCTCTCTCTTCCCCAGACAATGCATTCTTCTTCCCTAACCTTCTTTTTCCCTCTTTCTCATTCTTACAGCCTGTTTTTTTATCTTTGGACATTGGGGTGTGCTCCCTTCTGTGTCTGGGGAATGGCTGGCCTGGGTGTCTGTCTTTTTATTTCATCTTCTTGCTTTCACAACTCAGTCTGGGGGACTTCTGGCTTTAAGTGCTTTCAAAGGGGTGTGATCCAGGGAGAGGTCTGTTCCCTCCTGGAGTGATCTCTGCAAATTTCTAACCCACATTTGGGTTTGTTGAATTGTGTGTGGTTGAGTTTCAGTAAACTGCTACTGGACTCATTCATTAGAAAGTTCTGCTGGTTTGGATTGACTGAATAGCTGACTTGTCTTTGGTCTTTGTTTCCTGGTATATCGCATTGCCGGCCTAAGTATAGGGCTAAGGTTAGAACTGATTCCTCACTCTTCTTACTGTTAGACTCAGAGCCAGACGGGTAAGTTTCTGGAGCTTGTTCTTTGCTTAGTATCTGCGAGGACTCTGTTCCTTTGCAACTACTCTTCTTCACCCTGGAACTATAACCTTGATCTGGATAATGGGTGACAGAGTTGTCAGAGGGCTTCAGTTCCTTCTCCTAAAGCTAATTTTCTGGTACCCTGGAATTTTTTTTCTGCCTTAGTCCTTCTAGCCCTGGTGTGCATTGTCAGACTTCTTACCAGTCCTGGGTGCAAGAATGCTCCCCATGGTTTTTGCTACTACGTTGCCCTTTATTACTAACCATCCCTTACCATAATGCCCATAGACTTTCTCCATCTTCCTAACCTGGGCTTGTTTGGCAAAATTACTTAATGTGACCTTTTCTTTGATGTTCCAGTCAGAATTTGATCTAGTGCATTTTTTTAGGTTGTGGTGGAAGAGGTCTGGTGGGGAACAAAGACAAAAATGCTACCTGTCATTCTGTCATCTTGATTTTGCCTCCCTAAATAGTTTTTCTAGAATGATCGAACCAATTCACAGATCTGCATGCATTCATTTTCCTATCTTCTTATAACCTTTCTAGCAATTACTATTAATCATTTGTTATTTTTGTCAATCTGATACTTGCAAAGCAAAACTTCAGAGTTACTTTAATTTGAATTTTTATTATTATTATGGATTTGAAACATTATTTCATATGGTTGTAGTCAAGGACTGATGATGGCCTAAAGTAGGCTAGAGTCTATGTAAGCGGAGAGAAAAGCATAGTTGTGAGAGTTCAAGACTTGGCAAATGAATAAATATGGGGGTTGATGGAGAGGTAGGAGTAAACAATGGTCTGAGATTGAAATAGGGATCTGAAGGACAGGAAGGATAGTAGGGCCATCAATAGGACATTTTCAAGACTTGTAAAACAGCTCCTGAATATCCACTTTCCCAGAAAACCATATGTACATTATAACACATATTTTTTCTATTATGCTAGAATGTACATTAAGCTCAAAATAACAAAATCATAATACAAATCACTGCTCTTCAACAAAAAGGAAATGCCTGAGGAACAACACAGTGGGTTTTCAAGGAGGAGTTGTTTACTTTAAGCACCATTCTACCTTCCCTCCCCTCTCCACTTCTCCCCCAAAACAAGAATACAAATGAATAAGCCATTAGCTATATATGAGTTAAACCTTTGGCACTAGGAATAAGGGTCTTTTGTCCCTGAGTATTAATGCAGATCATAAAAAGTGCTTAGTGTCAAAAGAATGGATCCACTAGACAATGTGGCTCTGTCAACCATACAATGAAACATCCTACATAGCCTGTCACTATGTCCATTCTTGCATACACTGGTAGCAACTTTGAAAAGAAGGATGATCCTCAAACGCCCTCTTTTTTGTGTCCAACAAAAAGCATATTTAAACAAAAAAATCATTTCTGTTATACAGAAACAATTTAAAAGTATGGTATTTGCGCAAGGAGGCAGCTAGGTGGTACAGTGATTAGAGTGTTGACTCAGAAGTCGGAAAGACTCATCTGCCTTAGTTCAAATCTAGCCCAATATGCTGACCCTGAGCAAATCACTTGACCCTATTTGCCTCACTTTCCTTATCTGTAAAAGGAGCTGGAGAAGGAAATGACAAGCCACTCCAGTATCATTGCCAGAAAACTGCAAATGAGGTCATGAACAGACTTTAATGGCTGAGCAACAACATTTGCCCAAGAGAGGGAATAAGAAAAAATCATATAAATTAACAGAGATGTAAATATAAGTAACAGCATCAGACTTATAAAATTTTCCAATGATATTAAATAGGGTCAACCTTCTAATACAAATAATTACAGCAGATGTGGGGTGCCATGGACCTGTGACATAGCAACATTGAGGGCATCAGTTAAAATTTCAGCATTCTTTTATCTCTAAAATTTATAAAGTAGGTAAATGTTCAACATTACTTTGAAGTATTCTTTGATCATACTACAGTCTCTGTAATTGCATACAATGTGTTTCCATGAAAATATTATTGCTTCTGTTCCTTCCTCTGTTGATCTTTATTCAAACATTCTTTAACATCTTTTTCCTCTCTGGCTTCTGGATTTACTTACATAAGTACAATTCCCTATTATAAATGCTACTCTATACCTCTCTTACTTATTCTGTTTCTATAAGGTATATCCTTCCTGAAACATATTACAGTTATAAGCCTTATACCATCAAGTCTCAGTGATAAGTATGAGGTTAAATCTCATATATTATATAAGAATATATAAATAATTTCCTATATTAGATCTCAGATTTTTATATTAAATATAATGTATTATATTAGAATACATATGATTCCTTATATTAGAATCACTTGTTAATGTTCTTTGTTTTCCACACCCTTTATACATTTATTTATAAATCGTTGAGGCTATGAGATGTGTTTCTGTCTCTTTTTTTGAATTTTGTGTCCTAGGAATTTCTGGTCCCTTCTATTGCCATTCCTCTTTCTACATTGCAGTTAGTTCTTCATAGTATATAGCTTGGTAGATATAAGTATGTAGGCAGTTTTTTTCCCTCTCCTTTCCTGTTTTCAGTTTAAAGAAGGAGTCAGGGAGGATGAGTGTCATCTTTCTCAGGAAGGAGGCACACACCATAGAAGTGAAATTTCTGTTCAACCACAGAAGTAGAAATTCAAATTGAATATAATGAAGACTTATTAAAAATGTAAATAGATGCCAACATAAATATTATACCTTTATGAAGTTATTTTATACAAATTTGACTAGATTTCACTACAGTCCTTCTCAATTGCCCCATGAATAAATGAATTACCATGGTGGGGTGGAGAAACAACTCCTGGACCAAATAGCTTTACAAATGAATTCTATCAAACATTTAAAGAACAAATATTTTCTATGCTACAAAACTATTACTGGAAACAGGTAAGGAAGGAACTTAATGAAACATATGTCGTCCTGACCCCCAAAACCTGAAGGCAATAAAATAGTGGAATAGACTATTAGACCACTATCTTTGAGAACCAGAGGGCAGGATAAAGATGGCCTTTTTGTCTGACCTCACAAAGATGTCTGTGGAATACATTGGACCAGCCAATCTTCTTTTTCAATTGTATATTTCTTCAATGACATTCTTTATGATTGTTCTTCTTCATAGTCATGAGAGGGAGTTTGGGACTTGTCTGATGGGACAATATAATAAACACAGTGTAGATAGCATAAGCCAACAGGGAACATCAACTAATGAGCTGATTTTAAGTGGCAGGTGGGATTCCAGGTATCTGATAGGTAGGAGTATATAAGAACCTCATTAATTACTGCTTATAGGCTTCTCAGCCCTCAACAAACCTCTCTTGCTACAGCCTTGGAGTCTTGGAGAGATAGAGTGTTTTGTTCACGGAACACTCAAGAGGCCAGTATCACTGGATTGAAGAAGAGGACATGTTAGGGAGTAAGATATAAGAAGACTGGAAAGGTAGGAGAGAGCTTGGTCTGTTAAAATTGAATGCTTCTAGTTAGTATAGTAAATAAATTTTGTATGTAGCAGTAAAAAGGGGCAATAGCATGAAATCAGATTGCAAAGGGGAAACTTGAAGTTATGTACAAGCCATCCCAAAGATCAAAGGAGCATAATTTACAAATTGCATAATGTATGAACTAAAATTCGCCAAATTGGAGGAAACCATCTAAGTGCTGCTTGTCAAGGTTCTAGTCCTATGATATGTAAATTCAAGTCAAAATCCAGACTTCCACAGCTCCAGACCAGTGGAACATCAAAAAGGTGTTGATAACTTTGAGTTGGTGAGTTGGAAATTTTACTGTCAACTTTGAGATGATTTGGAAATGTTAATGGACATTTATGGTAATGAACATGTGTAGCACAAATAAGAATTGGTCTGTTTTTCCCCCAAAAACCCTATGAAAATGAGACCTCAGACTCCCGCCTTCTGAGCATCCATCCATGTCTACTGGGTTGATGCTGCTCGGAGCCATGATTATGTGAGTGATAGTGATAGCCTTTGTACTTTTAGTCATTTGTCTCTGCCTTTCTGGGCTTTAGGTCCCCATACATTCTGTGTTTAATTAAAAATGTGACTGCCATCCCTTTTCCCACTGCCAGTTGTGGTCTTTCCCAGCAAGTACTCAAAGAATCAGGCATGCATGCCCCATACCATAATTTCATAAGTTATCAATTCATGAGGTTTGAATGCCAAACGGAAAAATTTGTATTTGCCCCTGGAGGCAATAGTAAGCCATTAGAATTTATTGAGTAGATGGTGACATGATCAGGAAAACAACTTTGGTGGCTTAATGGAAAATGGATTGGAGTGGGGAGAGACTTGGGGCAGACAGGCCCACCAGGAAACTGTTGTAATAATCCAGGTGTGAGGAGATGAGGGCCTTGCACTAGAGTGGTGATAGTATTAGAGGAGAGAAGGGGACATATTCAAGAGATGTTGCAAAGGTGAAATCAACAGACCTTGACAATGGTTTGGTTAGGGGGGGTAATAGAGAGTAAGAATTGAAGACGACTCCTAAGTCTCAAACCTGAGGGAATTGGGGGGATGTTGTTGCCTTTTACAATAATAAGGATAGTGGGGAGGGGGTGGAACAGTTTAGAGAGGAAGATAGTTCATCATGTTTTGGCATATTGAATTTAAGATGTTTACTGGACATCCATTTTGTGGTATTTGAAAGGCACTTGGAGATGCAAGGCTAGTGGTCAGCAGAGTGAATGGGGCAGGAAAGGTAGATCTGAGAATCATCAGTGTAGAGAGGGTAAATAAATCCATGGGAGCTGATGCAATCACCAAGTGAAGTAATGCAGAGGGAGAAGGAAAGAGAGCCTAAGACAGAATCCTGAGGGACACCTATGGGTATAGAGAATGGTCTGAAGGAGCATCCAGCATAAAAGATAGAGAAGGAGCAATCAGATAAGTAGGAGGAAAACTATGATTGTGTGGTGTCCTGAAAACCTAGAGAGAAGAAAGCACCAAGAAGGAGAGAGTGATCAACATTGTTAAAGGCTGCAGAGAGATTTGGGACAATGAGGATTGGGAAAAGGCCATTGCATTTGACAACTAAGACATCATTAGTAACTTTGGAGAGAGCAGTTTCAGTGGAATGATAAGGTTGGAAACCAGATTGTAAGGGATTAAGGAGAAAGTGAAAAGAAAGTGGAGGTACATTTTGTAGATGATCTTTTTGTGGAGTTTGGCTACAAAATGCTAGAAGAGATACAGAACAATAAGTACTGGGGATGGAAAGATCAATTGAGGTTTTTTCTTCAGAATAGAGGAGACATGGGCATATTTATAGGCAGAAATGAGCTAGTAGAGAGAGAGATATTGAAAATAAGTGAAAAAGTGGGGATGAAGGAGGAAGAAATCTTTACAGGAGATAGGATGGGATCACTTGGGGGGTTAGCCTAGGTAAGTGTAAGGTTAATGTGGAATAAGATCTTCCCTGCCCATCAATAGGCCTCATGTGGAGCCTATTAAGGGAAGCTTACTCATAGGAAGGCTTTTTTGCTAATTCCTAATTAAGCACTAGTCAGGAAGGTTCTGGCTCTGAGCCTATTAGCTAAAAGAGTATATATTCTGAGAGGCGAGCTTTTGCTTTGAGGGCTCGCTTACAAGAAGGATCTTGTTATTCTCCGATTGAGACTCTGAGTGGCCATATATTTAGAGCTCCTCGACTGCTTAGAGGTAAAGGCTCTCTTGATTCAGTAGTGAATGTAAAGTATATATTGCAGTATTGCTTTGATTCAGGCAGTAGAGCACTGTCTGTTGGTCTTTATTTCTCTGCTCTGTATTTTCTCTGTTCATATTTTGTGCAATTAAAGAAGATTGTTGATCCCTGAAACAGCTGTCTTTCCTAGTAAAGCAGAAAAAAGAACCTGTACTAGCAGCCATCCTGGGTATTCCAGTGTGCTTGCTGTTACAGTAAGCAATAAGGCTACTTTATCATGTGAGACAAGAATGAAAGAGGAGAAAGTGGCAGAAAGTACCTGAGGAATAGGAAATAAGGAAGAAGGCATAAGAGAGAGTTCACAGAAAATGGCCTCAATTTTTTCCTGCAATATATAAGGCAAGGTTCTCTGCTGAGAGAGTGCAAGGAGGAAGACCCATGGGAAATTTGAGGAGGGAAGAGAAGGTTTAGAGAGCCAATATGTAGAGTGGGATAGTGAGTCGATAGAGAAGTTGTACTAGAGTTACTAGTAGCAGGGGGGCCCGTTTGAGGTTACGTAACATAAATTTGTAGTGGATCCAGTCAGACCTGTTGTACAATTTTCTATATCTTCATTCAGCAGCACGATTATTGGCGTGAAGACGATGAATGGTGGGAGTGATGCAAGGCTGAAGTTTGGTTGGATGTAATCAATAATATAATAAAGGAGTTGGGCAGCTAAGTGACACAGTGGATAGAGTGCGGGACCTGGAGATGGTAAGACCTGAATTCTAATCTGGTTTCAGACACTCACCTAGCTATGTGACCGTGGGCAAGTCACTTAATCCTGTTTGCCTCAGTTTCCTCACCCATAAAATGAGCTAGAGAAGGAAATGGCAAACTATTCTAGTATTTCTTGCCAAGAAAACCCCAAATGGGGTCATAAAGAGTCAGACATGACTGAAATGACTGAACAACAACAATAAAGGATTCAAGAGAGGAGGATGTTGTAGTTAAATTGGTTCACCAAGGAATCAGGAGGGGGAGAAGATGAGAGAATGGCTAGTGCAGGGTAGATGGCCTGAGAGAGAACTGAAGGACCAAAGGATTTTAGGTAACAGTACAGAGGAAGAGATGAGTTATGTAAGGGAATGCAGGAGAAAAGCCAATAAACTATGGTTAGATAAGGGATTTCAGAATTCTTGAACATGGAGGTGGCATATTCATAGGTGATAGCAAGGGGTATCAACATCTCTGTATCTGAGATGGGGTGGAAAGGTAGGTCATGGGATGTGAGTGGGTTGAAGAATTGAGTGGTTAGTGTATTTGAAGAAGAAGCAAATATGTATGTTGAAGTTCCTTAGTATGAGAGCAGGAATTGGGAAAGAGACAAAAATTGTAAGGAAGGCATCAAACTAATTGAGGAAGGAAGGGGAGTAACCTGGGTGTCTCTAGAAATAGCTCCCAAGATTTTGATTGGGTAGTAGATATAAACGTCAAAGGAAAGGAGCTTATTGAGTTATGAATGAAGGACAAGAATCTGGAAGTGGCAATGAGGAGCAGGGAATAATCCAACTACCCCACCTTGATCAGCAAGCTAAGGAGGATGAATGAGGCTGTAGCCAATTCTGGAAAGAGTGGCCAGGGAGGCTGTGTCATTGAGAGGGAGCCAGATTTCAGTAAGAGCTAGTAGAAGGAAGGAGTAGGAGAGGAATAGATTTAAGATAAAGGAAAGTTCATTGTCTGTGGGAAAGGCAATCCAGAGGGCACAATGATAGGGCTGTGTGGAGTTTGAATGAAACTTTAGAATGGGGGTTCGAGGGAGGTGAGTGTGAGGAATTAGGTCACAGTGGTATGGAGTGGGGTTTGGATCATCATCTACAGGATGACGGTCTAAAGTCCTAAAGTCACTGGAATATGACGGATCTTAGTCTTTAGCCTTCTCAACAAGGTCCATATGGGCATATTCACCCTTTGGGAAACCAAAAGCCTTAAAAATAACAATACAAGCTTATCAAGTTGATTGAAAATTTCCCCTTATTAACACAAGACACTGGTTAGGCTTGTATGAACTGATACAAAATAAAAGGGGTAGAACCAAAGGAGCAGTAAGCACAGTGAACCCAAATGTTCAGAGCCTTGCGCCAAGTAGGGCAACCAGGGTTTTATCCCATGATGGGAAATTTGACCTCCAAATATGATCTGAGCAATTACCAAAGGATGCGGAGAGAGGCCTAGTCTCAAGGGCCTAGCTCCCTCAGTGTAGACAGCAACTGTGTGTTGTGATGGGACCCCTCATGATAGGATAGAGAAGACAAGAGAGGAAACTGGGTACACAAAATCAATTAACACCGCCCCCCAATCTCTGTCGTAGTCCAGGGTATCCTGTTCACCTTAGACAAGGCTGTTGGACTGTAATTGTGGGAGAACATATGGTAAGGGTTTGAAAATACCCCAGTAGGACTTACTTCTCAACAGATCATTTCCCCCTTGTGAGTCTTGACTGTATCACAGATGACCAAATTTTAGTTACCTGGTCAAAAATGGGATTTAGGAGACCTGGATTACATTTTCAACTTTAACATTAAATATATGCCTCTGTTTCCTAATCTATAAAATGAAGGAATTCCACTAGCTCATCTTCAAGGTTTCCTTAAGTTCTATCATTCTGTCAACACCTGCTCTGTGGTATCAGGTGTTTTGTTTTTCTCTGTAAAATGGGGCAAAATTAAAACATATCGTAATTTATAATTATTAAAAAAAAGCTGTGAACCTTAGGGATGGTGGGAAGGGCAAATATCGATGGTGCCCCATTATTTTTATTCTTAGACCATTTGTAAGGAGCAGTTTTGAAAGGGACCTAGTCCTGTAAGCTATCATGTTGAATGCTCTGGGGTGAGAGATTTCCCTGTTTGGGTTGAAGAGCGTTCTAGGCCTCATGTGCCCCATCTCTTCAAAAGTTTCATAGTACGTATCACCCTGAATCAGGAGCTGTTACCTGATGCTGATGTCTAGCTGTTCCAGGTGAAGACTACACGGTGGGCTTTTTAAAAACACTGAGACTTTGTTGTGACTTATCAAGGTGAATATTTTTTTGATATAAATTTTAGTCGAATAAGTACAGCTCATGGCTAATCCTTTTTGATGGCCGAAAAAATGAAGAAGATGGATGACAGCAGGATTGCCCATGTAATTGTAAGCTGGTGAGTTGAAGGAGAGCAGTCATGCAGGAGGAAGGCAGGAGGGAGGAACGTTTCAAGGACAGACACACTGAAGCATGCTCCGAAGCACTCATTGAGTAAGAATGGCTGACAGCTGGAAAGTGACAGCCACACACAGGCCCTGCCATGTCACAGCAGAGCAGAGATGTGAGGGTTTAGATGTTATGCTTTCCATGAACTAAAGCAGGCTTGGTAAGGTAACATTAGAGATGTGAGGCAAAGTACATGACTAGAGATTGGGTTTTCGAAGCCTGAACTGACCTTTTTAAGGGCAATGTCTTAAATAAAATAACACTTGAATTAAAAAAAAAAAGACTTAAGTAATAGACAGAGATTAAAGACCTCAGACCAAACTAGTTTCAAGCTATATTTAAATTAAATAAAAATTTATTTTATGCCAGATATGTATAAGGCAGGATGCTGGGGCTATAAAGGAAAAACAGCAACAAAAGCAAAAATAAGAAAACACTGTTCTTGCCTCCATGAAGCTTACATCTCTGATATGAGACTGGAGATATGATATGTACCAGAAAGTAGAAAGGAATGGATTTGGAGTTTGGAGTATGTGTGTGCTTTATTAGACATCTACTATATGCCAGGCACTATGCTAAGCACTTTACTAATATTTTCTCATACTATTTCTACTTATGTGACCTTCAGCAAATCACTTAGTCACACTGGGTTTCAATTTCTGAATTTGTAAAATAAGAGATTTCAACTAGATGGACTTCTGAAATTCTTTCCAGGGCTGCTCGTTGGTAGAGTGGATAAATGTTGACCTTGGAATCAGGAAGTTGTTGTTCAGTTGTTTCAATCTTGTTCAAAAATCTGACTTCAAATCCTGCCTTAGAGACACAACAACAAATGGGTGGCTCTGGATAAGTCACTTAGCCTTATTTTCCTGATCTAAAATAGGGGATGATAGAATCTGCCTCATAGGGTTATTGCAAGGATCAAATGAGATAACACATGTAAAGTGCTTTGCAAATTGTAATCACTAGATGAATGGTAGCTATTATTATCATAATTAAATCTATGATACTATACACAGTGATTCCTGGAGGGGGAGAGTACAAACCCCTTGGGAGATCAGAAAAGGTCTCTACTCAGATATGATTCCTAAGTTGAGCCTTGAAGCAAGCTAGAGATTCTAAGAGGAGGTGAAGAAGGAATCTCTACCCCACATAAGGGGAGGGAGCAGGGTTTGGAGGTGGAATAATACGTGGAAAGGGTTGGAGGTGGGATATATTGACAAAGAGTATGTCTATTCTTGGTACAGATTGAATTTAGAGGATAACTCCCTTTCCAGCCTTATCTTTAATTCTTTATGTATTTTATATTCTGTCTGAACTAGATTACTCACAATTCTCCAACTTGTCTTACCCTTTCCAGTCTTTGTACCTTCTTTGCCCCCATTCTTTTCACCCTCTCTGAGAATATATGTCCTGCCTCTTCATCTGGGTTAAAGGGTCACTGGCTCCATGGTCCCTTTTCTTGTCCATGCTCCTGCTCCATGCCATACGTAATCATTCCCTCTTCAAATGCCTAGTAGCAACTTTTATCTATTCTTTGTAATTAATAAATATGTTTATATAGTGAAATTACTTACAAACTGATGACATTACAAGGAAGGAAAGAAGGGCAGAAACAAGAAGTTTTTAAATGGTTATTATGTATCAAGCACTATGCTATATGCTTTATTAATATTATCTCATTTGATTCTCACAATAACCCTGGGGGGGATAGATGTTATTGTCTCCACTTTACAGTTGAGTAAACCGAGGCAGCCAGAGGCTAAGTGGCTTCCCTAGCGTCATATAACTAGTTAAGTGTCTGAGGTGGAATTTGAACTCAGTACTGACTCCAGGCTCAGTACTGCTATCTAGCTAACGGCATTTTGCCATCTAGCTAACAGCAACGCTCTGAGTCAGTCAGAAAATCGGCAAGCTGTTATTAAGAACTTACAATGTGCCAGGTAAAGGATCTTATAATCCCCAGTTTACAGATAGAAAATCTGCCAGAGCTCAGGCTGTATCAAAATATACAGCCTTTGATACTCCAGGGTGAAGCTTTGGAATAGGATCTGAGTGAAGGTATACTAGACACTATGCCTATATTAAGGGTAGCTAGGTAGTACAGTGGATAGAGGATGGGCTTGGAGTCAGGAAGACTTCATCTTATATCTTCATCTTCCTAGGTTCAAATCTGGCCTCAGACACTTATAGCTGTGTGACTTTGGGCAAGTCCCTTAACCCTGTTTGCCTCAGATTCCTCATCTGTAAAATGATCTGGAGAGGGAAATTGCAAAGCACTCCAGTATTTTTACTAAGGAAACCCAAATGGGGTCATGAAGGATTGTACAGGACTGAAACAGCTGAACAACCATACCTATATCAATAAAATACAAGCATCGCATCCTCCTTTTAGGCTGCCACATCACATTATTGACTCCTGTTGAGATAGAATTCCATAGAAACCGCAGGTCCTGATTGTACAAACTGGTCTGGCTAGGTTTTTATCATCCTGTATATGCAGAATTGATTTTTTGGTCTATAAGTACGTAATTTTGCATTCATCCTTATAAAATTCCATCTAATTCATCTCTAATCCTTCCAGATCTTAATGATCCCTACCAACTTTGTCATCTCCAGATTTGACTTTGCATTGATGGGGGGCTTTTCATAGAGACCTTTTCCCAGGTTCATTGGTGGCAGTGTCTACAGAACTGTCCTCAGAGCCAGGAAGACTCTAGGTTTAGGTGTACTTCTGACACACACTGGCCCTGTGAACCAGGGCAAGTCATTTAACTTCTCAGGGCTCTAAGATAACTCTCTGATGCCGTGAAGTTGCAGAGAAAGTGCCAACTGGCATTGGCATAAGGAATTTCCTCCACTGGGAATTCCGTATACCAACAATATCCCAGGTTTAATTTCTAGCCTATTGATCCATTAATGACTACTCTTTATTCCAGTCATTCAACCAGTTTAGAATCTACTTAGCTATGCAATAACTACAGGCTTTCTCTCTTATTCACAATATATACATATGCATATATATGTATACACACATTGTGTATATATATCATGATATATGATATATACATATATGTATATATATGTATATATATATATATCATGAGAAACTGTCAGATGATTTGCTAAAATACAAGTCCATGAAATTCCCTTCATCTATTTTACCCCATCAAAACATCAGTAAGTTTAACCTGGCAGGATCTGGTATCCTGGCAGTTAGAGGTTAATGATCCTTTCTATTTTTTTTAAATGCTCAATGATATTTTTAATATCATGCTTAGAATTTTCTCAGGAACCAAAGTGATGTTTAATGGATTGTAGTTTTCAAACTCTCTCTTCTTTCTTTTCCGATCATGGTCAACAAACAAAAATAAGCATTATTATGTGACTACTCTATGTCAGGCACAAGGCTAAATACTGGGGATATAAAGACACGCAAAAAAACCCTCTTAAGTCCCCAAGTTCGAGGAGTTCACAATCCAACGGGGGAGACAACATGTAAACAATTATATAGAAACATAATTTGGTCCCAATATTTGCCTGTCTTCAGTATTGTGGCACTTGCCCCTTTCTATGCCGTTCTTCAAAGAACTCTAATCAGAGTTTTGCAATCATATCCCCCAAGTTTCTCTAATTCCCTCTAATTCTACCTAATATGGGTATTGTATGTTTTACTCATTGAGGAAAGATAGGTATTCTTATTCTCTTCTAGAAGCAACTAGGTGGCAAAGTGGATAAGAACTGGGTCTGGAGTTAGGAAAACCAGAGTTTAAATTCAGCTACGGACATTTAATAGCTGAGTGACCCTTGGCAAGTTACTTAACCTCTGTCTGCCTCAGTTTGCTTAACTATAAAATGGGGGAGAGTAACAGCATCTACCTCACGGAGTTGTTGTGAGGATCAAATGAGATAATATTTGTAAAGCACTTAGCATATTACCTTGCACATAGTAGGCACTTAATAAATGCTCATTCCATTCTTACTTATCTTGGGTTACAAGTCACTCTGTATGACATTTTATTCTTCCTTAGATGTCTCATTCAATGGACTTTGACTGGTGCTTCAGCCACCTTTTCATTTCTCCCCTGCAGTTCTCTTCTCCTATTGGTGAGTTCTTCCTATAGCCTCCATTTTGAGGAAGGGCTCAATGAGACATCCTTCCTACTCTGGACTTTGCCACCATCCCCCCGCATGGCCACTCGGGTTCCAATCCTGACTGTCGACTCCTACTTTTGTGACCTTGGCAAAGCACTTCACCTCTAGGTTTTCTTCTCTACAAAATTAAGGGATTGAACTCCATGATCCTTGAAGTTATTCTAACCATGAATCTATGATTCTATGGAGCATTAAGGATGGGGGAATTACTCACATGAAGGAAATCATAGGGCATAGAAGTAAATTATGATTTTCTAGCATAGCACTGAAGCATTGTTAGCTATAAGTTTCAATATTTGCCTGAGGTATGATGGGCTTTAAATTAAAAGCTTCTGTTAATTGTGCATCCTTGGGAAATGGCTATTTAACAGTTGAAAGCATTCCCTTTTCTGATAGATCTGCCCTTGTATATTTCCCTAAGGATTTGTTGATTGGCTTTTGTTTCAAAAGGTTCTGGAGAAAGCTATCTGTGAGGCTGTGTCTATGAATGAATCTTCCTGGATTTGCAGAATAATGTGGCATTATTACTAACTTTTCCAATATACCTCTGCTGAGAGCACATCTAATTCTGTGATTTTAATGATATTTTCTCCCCTTCTGCAGCTGTACAGTAAACACCACAGGAAAATAATCAAAAGTTGATTTTCTCTCCTACACTTTCCTCCCCCCTTAAGTCCCCCCCACCCTCCGCCCCACAACCGCCTGCTCCTCTCCTTTGCATGTAATAACCAGACATTCCTAACAAATGGAATTCTGCCTGTGCCCATGTGGTCAGTCTGAAATGGGCTAAGAGCCGTTAAAATTGCTTCCTGCTGGGCTCAATGATTTACAAATTACAGTATTCACAATGTAGAAAGTTATTGGCCTGGCCTAATTTCCCCATAGGCTGCCTTAAGTAGCTTTTCTTCACAATTTACTGCTAAGGATTTCACACACAAATTGGTCCCTTGGCCACACAGGTGCCATAGCACCAAGCTTCGGTCTGGCAGGACTTGTAGACTTCTGATCAAGTCTGACAGCCTTCTGTGGATGGCAGCAGCAGTTTGGAGGTGAATTCCTATCACTCCCCACTCCCCTTCCAGTAAAACAAAATATTTGTGATTCAAATGAAAATTTAAACCTCTGAGTTATCCACCCCCCTCCCTTTTCTCCCTGCTGCTATAAAGCCTTTTATCAGAGCAATTATCAGTAGTTTAACAAGTGATAAGATCAGCAGGTTTGTTTTTTCTCCATTTTTCAATCACACAATCATTTTGCACCCCTTCCTTAACACTCCCCCCCCCCATCACTTAGGCACATAGCTGGTGCTATATTAGCTTGTACTCGTGTCTGCTGTTCCTTTGTACATATTCCTCTGTGCTTTTTATATGTGTTTTCTCTCTCATTAGATTGCAAACTTCTATGAATGAGGACTAGGGTTGGTATTTCTTTTGTGTCTCCCCAGACAGACCAATACAGGGTTCTGTACATAATGTGAGCTCAGTAAACACTATTTGCTAACTGGTTTCTAATGAGAAATTATATTCTGTTTCAACAAATACAGTTTCTGTAGAGCACTGCAAAAAGATTGTTTTCATTTCCTTCCTGGACTCACTGCATTTTTTTCCTCCACCACCTCTGCTTAAATATTATCAACCTCAATCCTGTGACATAATTCTCAAAGTGTGAGGATTGTATGTGAAGATTCTTTTTCATGTTATACTCCCTATTAAGTGGGGAGAGTAACAACTATCTCCATTTAACAGGTGAAGGAACTGAGGCTAAAAGATGCTACCAAGGTCACATAGTTTAGTAAGCTTTTTAAGGTTAAATTTGAACTTGACCCCAAATATTCTATCTACTATGCCAGGCCATTTCCTAATCTGTCAATTTCATTTCCCATTAAAATCCAACATGTATCTTCTGCTCTAGTAAAACATATTATTTATGTCTGTGCCTTTCATCATAACCTTCAGCCCTTTGACTGAATCCAAACTTCACAGAATAATTTTAGATTCAGTCAAAGGGTTGCACTTGAGGACTTAGAGGGCCACATGTGGCCTTGAGGCGGCAGGTTCCCCACCCCTGACTTAGAACATCCTCCTTATTGTCTGTGAAGCAGAATTCCATAGTGGATTTCATGGTGGTCTTCGAGTCAGAATGTCCTGGGTTCAAGTCCTGTGTCTGGGACTTACTAACTGTGTGACTTTGGTTGAGTTTTCTCCTCAGTAAAAAGTGAATAATACTTGTAGTACCTACCTACCTCAAAGGATTTTTTGTTAGACTTCTCTATCTATCCCTATTCCCTATCTCATCAAGATAGGGATAGAGATTGGGCATGGGATAGAGAATTCCTATAAGAAGAAACTTCTTCTACCAATGCAGAGACACACAGCAAATATGTGTCACAGGTGGGATTTCAACCCAGGTCTTTTTGGCTCCAAGGCTAACATATGTAAAATGCTATGTCAGTTATTGTTCACTAGGCATTCAGATTGAAAGGATACACTGAACTGAAGAGTTTAGAAACAAAGGTTTATTATTCACAACCCAAGAGGGGAGAATACATCATCCTCAGATGCACAGTGGAATGGGTGTGCTCTGGTGGAAGGCCCAGAGGGCAGACTGGAGCTGGGCTTTATGGGCTAATGCCCCCATAACAACATGCACTAATCAGCAAGGGAAAAGTGACCTCAGACTATATGGGGGGATTTTAATTGCTCTACAGCAAGCCAACCAAATAGAAAAGTTCCAGTACACTGAGTATGGCTTTGCCTCAGGCAAATGTGCATTGCTATATAGGCCAGGAATGAAAGTTCCAGGGCTGACCCTTGACCCATGGCTATTCAGTTTTCATCATCATTATCATTTTTCTATCCTATTCAACCTTTAATGCTCAGCCTAAATTTCACCTTTTTTTTTTCTGTTAAGTCCTCTCAACCTTCAGGAATATACTGAATAATATGCCAATGTACCAACACCATTTCCTAAGAATGTGATCCATGTGCTCTAACACTTCCCCAACACCCTCCTCCCACCTTCCCCCATTATCTAGCTGCTTTTGTGATGACACCATTCTACTCATTCATTGAAGTGAAAATCAGATTGACTACATCTCAAATTAACTACTAGATATAACATTGTTTTGTCCACCAACATGGACAAGAACCAATTAGGTGGGATATGTCTTTACGTTAGGCTAAGCACTAGAGATACGATTTAAACAAATGAGGTGGTTCTTACTCTCAGAGAGCTAATATTCTAAAGGGAGAAGACCACACATAAAGCAGAGATAGAAAGAGGGGGTGCTGTGACACAGTTTGAAGAGAGCTAGGAAATGGCATGGGCACTTAGGTCCTGAAAAGATAAGATGAAAACTCACCTATCAAAGCCAGGGGAGCATCCAGGGTTGCAGTGGGGGAGCCGGGAGAGAAAAGGATGATGACCTGAGTGTAGTTAGCACGGTGAGGAGATGACCAGAAGGAACATCAAATCCTAGCTCCTGGAAAGATAAGATGAAAGGTGACCAACCAGAGCCAATATCACTTACATCCACACCAGGGAGAGCTTTCTAGTTAACGATATTTTTGTTGTTCAGTTGTGTCCGACTCCTCGTGACCCCATTTGGGCTTTTCTTGGCAAAGATATTAGAGTGGCTTGCCATTTCCTTCTCCTGCTCATTTTACAGAGGAGGAAACTAAGGTAAAAAGGGTTACAGAGCTAGTAAGCGTCTGAGGTTTGATTTGAATTCTGGTATTCCTGACTGCAGGCCCAACACTCTATGTATGGGACCACATAGCTGCCCGGTAGTAAACAGTATACCGGCAAATATTTAACAATCGGCTCTCTGAAAGAAAAAAAAGTATACTAGATACACTTCTAAGTTTAATCTGCATTATTAATATTTTCACCATCACTTTCTCAAGTCTAGACAACAGAACAATAAATCAAGTCCTAATTTGCAGCATTTTTTTCCACTTTTGAGATGTAAATACTCCCACTGGAAATTTTATAATTGACTTTCTCAAGAAAAAGTGGCTCCAGCACTCATCTGTCTGTAGAGTATGTCATACATGGATTGTTAAGGAGATGTGTAAATTCAAGTTGTCCTTTCTTCTAGAAGAGAAATGGAAAAGGACACAGGAATATCTTTATACTCACTGGTTTACTCAAGAATAAAGAGCTCCAAGATAGGAAGAAATACATGGTGCAATGTAATGTCTGAGTGGATTTGGAGCAACGTAGTCCTGAGTTCAAAATCTGTCTCTAGGGTTTACTAGCTGTGTGACTGGGGGCAAGTTGTTTAACCTCTGTGAACCTTTTTTTCCTCATAAGTAAAATGAGGATAATCCCTTTTGGACCTGCCTTCTAAGGTTATTGTGAAGCTTAAGTGAGATAATGGAAATAAGTTGCCAACAGATTCACCTTTGATCTTTATTTCTTCCTCTTATACTTTTCCTGCTTCCTCACATTAATGGAAACTTGGCCTTCCTTCTGATATTGATGCTTTTCAACCTGCTGCTTCCAACTCTGTTCTTCTAGCACCACTTCACCCTTCCCCCACACCTCCCCATCCTCTATCTCACAGTTGTCAGAGAGCTGCTTTAATTCTCTTAATCATAGCTTTGCTGGTTATTCCCCACTATAAGGATGCAGATTCTTCAGAGAACCCTAGACTAATTATAATTATAGGTTTTGACCCCTGCTTGACATACCATTGATCGGTTATTAACAATTAGAGTCCAGTGTTAAGAATTTCATGGAAGAGTCCACTCATTTGGGTATTCCCTCACTCAGGGAGGAACTTGCAGGGCAGAAAGGCAGCAGCTGCTTTTAATAGTTTTAGCAATAAGATTAGCTTATCTTCTGCTTTGAGGCTATCCATGCATAGGCAGCCTATAAAAGCAAGGACAACCTAGTCCTCTAGGCTGGTGTTACTAACCTGGAACTTTACCCTCTTGATAACAGTCATATCCAACTCTTTGTGACCCATTTGGAGTTGTTTTTTTTTTTTTGGCAAAGATACTGGAGTAGTTTGCCATTTCCCTCTCTAGCTCATTTTACAGATGAGGAAACTGAGGCAAACTGGGTTAAGTGACTTATCCAGGGTCATACAGCTAATAAATGTTTTAGGCCATATTTGAACTCAGAAAGATGAGTCTTCCTGACTCCAGGCTCAACAGTCTAGCCACTACACCACCTAGCCGCCCTAAACTTCTCAGTGCCTTCTGGCAGAATCATTTGTGAATCACTATGTGAATTGTCAGGAGTGGGTCATAGTCCTTCACTTAAAAAAAAGTCTTTACATTATTTTTAGAGCTCTAGATGTATTCCTCTCGAAGACAGCAGATCTCTGTATTGTTATGAGATTGACAAATAGCTACATAAGTACCCCTCAGCAGGGAATCCCCAAACATTGCTTCTTCCTTTGATCTTTACTAAATGAACTTTTCCATGGTGGATTGCTTTTTGTAGTATCTGAAGATTTATAGTAATGGGAAAATTATTTACTCTTTTTTTTAAATACTCATTTCATTCTTCTATTTTAGGAAGAACTAACTGGGAAGTTTATCTTGCTATTCAAAATCAGTCTTCCTGGAACTTTTACCTAGGAACTTTTACCTGATTGTTCCCTCTTTGGTAACACAGAATAACTTTAATTTACTTTTCAGTGAATACACATCAAAACCCAAAACAATCACACCTCTCCCTGAATTCCAGGTCTCTAGATGTTTTCTGTGGGTTAAACAGAGAAATGTGTGTGAGAAGGGAAACAATGTCTTATGAGATAATAACATAACTGGTATTAAATAGTGATTTACCTGTTTTCTCATTTGATGCTCACACCATTCATGTAAAGTGCTACAAGTATTATTCTCATTTTGATGTTAGAAAACTGAGGTTTAGGCATTTTAGGGGACACACTGCTTAGGACACACACTGCTAGTGAGTGTCTGAGATGAAATTCAAAGCCAGATCTTCCCACCTCCAAGTCTTGCATTCTCTCCACTAGGACCAATTTCAGAAATTCTGTGATTGGACTTGCTGAGAACTTCAGAAATTTCCAGGAATTAGACTCATTAGCCTTGATCGATCAGGTTATGCCTGCACTCGTATAAAGATGAACACGTTCTGTGACAATGTTTTGTGGAAATCAGATTGAGTGAATTATTCTGTGGGATTGAGTTATTCATTGTGCCAGATGTATTGATAGTCATTCAGGTCACTCTGCTACTTCCTATATTAGAACACTGGAAAATTCATTAAGATGAACTCAGTGGGAAATCCAAATTGTTTTGTCTCTGTATAATTTTGTAAAATTAGTGCACTGTTTAAACGAACAGCCTTAATCTGCAGAACCGGGAGATGAAACAAGACTGATGACTAATCTTTCTGCAGTGAAAAGAGCTTTCAACCTAGTAGGGAAAATTAAACATTGTCTAATACGTGTGTTTCCTTTCTATTTTTCTTTTCCTAGTTCTTAGATCTTCTATTTTGTTTTAGCTTTACATGGGTGATGTGAGAATTTGGGTTGGTTTCGTTTAAGTATTTCGGATGTTTTTACTGAGAAGTGAAGGTGTTGAAGGACAATTGAAACTTGATGGCAGGACAAAAGTTAAACTGAAATAATCTCAGTTCAGAATATATCTCTGTTCTGCTTCTAATACAATCAAGTTCTTTTGATCTAGATTCATTGTTTCAAGGAGTAAAATAAAACATTTCTCGCACTCTATTTTATATACATTCAAATATATACATTTTGCTCAGTTGTTTTTTTGGTCGTGTTTAACTCTTTGTGACTTCCCATACACATCTATGTATATGTGTATGTGTGTGTGTGTGTGTGTGTGTATGAGAGACAGACACACACACACACACACAGATAGAGAGACAGAGACAGAGACAAAGAGAGAGACAGAGAGACAGAGACACACTGGTAGCATTTTTTTTTGCTCAGGGAAAAATGATGAAATTCACCAGCTTCATCACAGATCTTTATAATCTTCCTCCAGGTTGATATTCATGGCAACAAGGGCATTATGGGGGTGGTGTGTGTGTGTGTGTGTGTGAACAGAATTCCTCCATCATAGCTCCAGCCAGCTCCATTGCAGCTTTGTTAAGTGGAGCCCTGGAAAGATTTGAAGGGGATCTAAGAAAGCTCCTAAGGGTATGACAGAAGTTGAAGGGAATTTTCTTGTTCTGGAAGAAACTTTAGAAGCCATCAAGTCAAACCCATTCATTTTACAGATAAAGAAATTAAGACTGAAAGAGGTTAAGTTACTTCCCCAGGGTCAGAGAGCTCCTAAGTATCCAAGACATAATTTGAATTTAGGTCTTCCTGACTCTAAGCCCTAACACTCTACCCACTTGCATCACCAACTGCCTAAGGGTTTTGATTGAGAGACATCAAATGGTGGCAGGAGTGAAACTGATCTTATAAAAAAAAAGTAAAAAAGATCTTATCTAACGTGGAAGACTTCAGGCTTTTTCTGGCTGCCTGGCTGGGTGTAGCTAAGTGGGTTGAGACCTTCAAGGCAACATAGCATCTGTAGTTTAGTAGTTGGCAACAGAGATGCAGCAGCTCAATAGATACAGCAGCCTCAGAAAACTCAGTGCAAGTGTCTATCGGAAATGAGGAAGCAGGAGGAACAGAACATCAGAGCACCTTGGCTGGCCCAAAAACATTACCAGAAGATCATGACTGCTCTCTGAGGGAGTGAGAAATAGTTTTGAAGGCATGAGTTGCTTGAGCCACAACTGTTCCATACATATGCTTCCCTTCAAATGTTTCTTAGACCTAAAAATACATTATGCAAGTGTCCCTCTGTGGATGTTCCCTAGTTATTTGTGCTTCCTGGCCACGTGTATGTAGTGTGTGTGTGTGTGTATGTATGCATGTGTACGTGTCTTCTCCTAGTGGTGCATAGAATGTTGTGGAAAGTGTGCCTCTGGGATTATGGTGGAAGTTTCTAAATGTCCTTGCTTTAAATGAATGTATCCATTCATTGACTGGTAAATTAATTGATTGATAGGAGCTTACATGGATATTGACCCTTATACACAGTGTGCTTTGAACCTGAAATAGTTTTCTGGGAGTTCTTGTGTGTGAGAGAGGTCATGAGGCATTAAGAAGAAAATCAATGATGAGCATGTGAGCAAAGCATTGTTTTTAGGACTTAATAAGGGCTTATTGGTTGATTGGTTGGACATTCAGTAGAATGATTTTTATGTGTGTAATCGTATTTGTTGCTTTGAAGATTTATAATATATTTAAATAGGAAGAGTTAAGGATGGCCATGAAGGCCCCAACTATTGCTGAGGCTCAAAGAGTAAATGAAAAGTATAAAGGATATCTTGCTTTATTTTGTTGATTTTATAGAAATGAACAAGTTACTTTAAAATAACTTTATAATAAGAGTTTATGCTTAAGTAGAAACAGTACTGGTCTTTGGGTCAACTGACCGAGGTCCTGGAGTCTAATTCTGACATTACCAGTAAGTTCTGTGCCAGTGATTTATTTACATACTCCACACACATTAATTTGCTTATATATGTAAGAGAGGTGTTTCCCTCCTCTCCTCCCCTCTCTTCCCCTCCCCTCTCCTCTTCTCTCCTCCTCTACCCTCTCCTCTCTTCTCCTCCATATTTTCCATCCTTCCTTGACTACTCCAACCCCTCAGAGTTACTATTTTTTTGGATTTGGAAGGCAGATAGTAAACAATAAGAAGAGATGGGGATAAAAATATTTCAAAAGAAAAATATCAAAGAGCCCTGCAGTCAAATCAAAGAACATCAGAACTGAAAGGAATCTTAGAGGTCACATAAGCAAATCCTCTCATTTTATAGATGATGAAACTGATACCCTTTTTCTAGGAGGGATCAGGATAGGATGCAAAACATGATTAGGAATAAGGTTTTCGGTTTATGGGTAGCCCAGTCAACTAGTGGACATGATCACTAAAAGGATTTGGCTTCAGTTAACTGTGAGGTCAGTCAAAATACATAGCAAGTTGGTCCTAACAAGATTACCTCAATCAATTTTAGAAGGGATACAGATCCTGCACTGAGGCCCCACCCAGAAGATTGCCTATCCTATAGTTCTATATTACAAAGACTTTCCACATCTGCTCTGAAGAGAGACCTTGCCTCTGCCTCCAGGCACTAGGGCTTCATGGGCTGCCTGCTTGAGAGGAAGAGATCCTTTATATTGACACATTCACAGTGCAACAGAGGTGCCATTAACAGAGTTGTAAAACTGACTTATTTGCAGAGCCGAAGTGAGCTGGGGCCCTTTGGTGTTATAATCAACAAAGCCCCTGTGAGCACTTGAAGTTTTTACTGCTGAATGTTTAAGAAAGAGCAGGGAAACTTCAATACCACCCATGTGAAAATGTCACCTTTCTGGCAACAGTGATGGGTGTTGAGTAGCTCTGATTTTCTTTTCTTTTCTCACCCTTGTCCTTTTCTGCAGGCCAAGGTTGCTTTAGATGGCAACTCCTTCATTCAAAGCCCTCACACCTTCCACAAATGATGAATTATTCTGTAAAGAAAATGAATAAGCAAGGTTGGGTTGCTAAAAGACTTTGCTGTAACTCTGGGGTAATTGGCTTGTATTTACTGGTTTTTTCAATGCAGAAATAACTTTTTTCTTTTATTTACCCCTACATCTTATTAAAACAAAATCTCGTAAAATATTGAATTGGGTACATATGTATACAAATAATATACACATATACATATTCCTAAAACACTTTTCCTTATAGAAGAGGGGAATTCTGGAAAATTATGTAAATCTCAAATTTTGATGTTTTAATGGATCTGTGAACTTAACAATATGTATTTTGCCAATATGGATGGTTTTTCATGTCCTTAGGATCATAGATTTAAAGCTGGAAGAGAACTTAGAAATCACGTAGTCCAATCTCTTTATTTTATGAAAGATCAAACTAGTCCGGAGAGCTTAAATCACTTGTCCAAAGTCATAGGAAGTAAATGATAGGGCAAAGATGTGAGCCAAGATCTTTGACTCCAGATCCAGTATTCTTTCTACCACATATTTACATGTTTAATATTTTTTGCATATCAGTACATCACTTGGCTGTCCATCTCTTAATACTCATTCTTGGCATTTAACTAATATACTTCCTTTCCTTATTATACATTTTCTTTCATGTTATTCTTAACACTCATTTTCACATTCAAGTCATCATTAGGTAATATACTGATGTCTACTTACAACCGCCATGTTTATCTTTGTCCCTTTGCTTTGAGTCACCCACCATCTTCTGTCTCCAAAGATCAGAGCGTTCCCTAATTTATAGTCATATTGAATGTTTAGGAAGATATTAGTATTGAAAAGATGGATTATGAACAAATAAACATGTTGGGAATTATTGAATATGTCCATTGTGATTCTGTCTACCAACACAAATCACAGCCTATCTCTAATTTACCATCTTAAGAGAATTTCCTGAGCCTCAGAGAGCTTAAGTAACTTTTTCATGGTTATCTCACGAATAAGTGGCAGCGATGGGATTTGAAGGCAGGTCTCTCAGATTCCAAGGTTAACACTCTATGCCATATTTCCTCTGAACTAGTTTACAAATATTATTCTGCTCTTCTATCTTCTCCTATTCAATACTGGGCCTAGCAAATTGTCCATCTGCAATGTGCTTACATAGTTCGCTGGAAATGAGGCTGAATTTGTTGTTAGAACACATCGGTAGGGGAAGGTAGGTCACGAAGTAGATAGAGCACTGGGCCTGATGTCAGGAGGACCTGAGTTCAAATCTGGCCCCAGACATTTACTAGCTGTGTAACTGTAGGCAAGTCACTTAACTCCAATTGCCTCGCAAAAAAACAAAAACAAAAACAAACAAAAAACCCCGCCCAAACCAAAAACAACAACAAAGCACATCAGTAAATCTGGACTCTGACATTTACTGGAACCCTTGTGGCCCTGGGCAAGTCATTTAGCCTCTCTTGGCTTAAATTCCCACATCTATAAACATGTTAGATTAGATAGCCTCTAAAGTCCCTTCCAACATTAATGATCCTATGCTCTATACCCTGATGAGATAATTCAATGGGCTACTTACACATATTCCCGCTCTAACACAGTCAGGAGCTCCAGCGTCCACTTTTTTGGTTAGATTATTTAGGGGAATCTCTTTTGAGGCCTGGGGTCTCATTTAGGAGGCTAGACAGTTTTATGGGGCTTTGTACAGTGAGCACAATGTCACCCACAAACAGGAATCTGGAGAACCTCAGCCATATGCAGGGAATCTCTCTTCTCTCTCCTTTCTAATCTCCGCTCCTGGCTCTCTTCAGACTTTCTCTACCACACTACAAATTTCTCTTCACCCTCGAGTTTTACTACCTCCCTGGACTTCTCACATTGAAAGCATGCCCTCATCCTGAAGCCTCTTCTTCTGACTGGCTGCTTCCCCTCAGAATCTCCATTTTAAGGAAAGCACCAAGACTAGCCATGTCTTCATTCCTATTGAGGCTGTACCCCTGACTTTCTATAGTTGCATCACTCTGTCCCTGCCCACATACATTCTCTCTATCCCTTTCATGATTTTTAGTTTCCTTTTATGTTTTATCTTTCTTCATTAGAATGTGAGCTCCTTGAGGGAAGGCACTGTCTTTCTTCCTCCTTGTTTTTGTATTTCCAGTGTTCAGCATAGTGCCTGGTACATTATAAACACTTAAATGCCTGTTGACTTGTTTGCAACCTGCACAGACCATCCTTCGTGACACTGGTGAAAACTTTTAGTAAGCTTATGTGTCTCTGACTTATTTTGATCAATGTTTTTATTCATCAATAAATAAAAAACTTATATTATCTTTGTAATATGGATGATGATAACTTGATATTGATAATCAGATGATTCTCAATCTAATTTTTTTTTTGTTTCATATGCTGATATGAAGTTAACATGCAAGCGAGACACTTGCTAGAGAAGGGCTTTTAAATCTGTGAATCAAGGGTCTAGGGTAAAGTCCAGCAGCTTTCTGGTTTCATCTTTTAAGTGTTATTTTTATTTACTACTACTTAACATTGAGGACTGAGCTCTTAGAGACCAATGTGGTGGCTTCCTTAATAATATAAATAACTTGCCCTTATAAGGCATCTTAAGATTTACAAAGCACTTTATATATTTCATCCTGGGTGGCAGGTGTTATTTATTATTCACATTTTAAAACTCAGGATACTAAGGCACAGTGAGGTTAAGTGACTTGCCTAGAGTCACACAGATAGGCAGTATCTGAGGCAGGATTTGAACTCAGGTTTTCCTGACTCCAAGTCCTGCATTCTATATACTTTTTAACTTAGCTCCTGCTATCATCCATTATGAAAATGCATTGCTATAGAAGTAGTGGAAAATCCATTCATTTATTTCCCAGGGGGAGTATTTCTCACAATTTCTTCTATATATGCTTTGGAGATAAACCATATCAATTAGGTCTTCTGCCAACATTTTTGCAGGCACTTCTTCTTCATTTCTTTTTATTGTTTTGTTAAGTCCTGCTTTTTGCACTCTTCCATCCTCCTTCAAAATACTTTTCAAGTTAGGGCATAGCCTGAACTAGTATTGACCATGGCTACCATAGCTTTCTACTTATCAAGGAGTTTAAGTGTTTGATCTTCTAGACAAAGTTGTTTTCTGGGATTTTTTGTTTTTTGGCTTCCTAAGGGTGCTTTACAACAGTTAGCTTTCTTTAGGAAAAAAATAATTAGAATCAGTAATTTTCTTATACTTGGGGATCCTTCCCCCTGCTCCAGAAAACTGTATCTTGAATACTCTATGGATGCATTTCTACTCAAAATCATTTTCCATAAGTCTCCATCACTACTTGTATTTTTAAGAGTAAGAGCACACAAGTTGTTCAAAGCAAAACCTAGTGAAACAGCATGGTTAAGAAAAACCATATTAGAACATTTCTCCTTTAAATTTTGGGAAAATTTTGCTATAAATATACCATCAATTAAAAGATTGGAAACCTATGGGATGCAAGTGGAGGGGCACACATGTAGGAAACATTTGTGGGCAGATAATACACATGAAGAGGCATACATGTAGGGAAACAGAACAGACAGCTAAGGAGAACCTACAGGTGTTTAATCTGTCTTTGAAGATACTTTCATTCACTCATGAGGATCAATTTTTGTATCCCAATCCTTTATCACAATTGGGGTTAGTTATCTCAGTAGCTCCTATTTACCTCTTGATTGCCAATCTTCATTTTCCTCAATAATTTCGAAAACAGATTTTTCTTTTTTTCCGTCATTTCATTTTTTCTCAATTACACGTCAAAAATTTTTTAACATTTATTTTTAAAACTTTTGAATTCAGAATTCTCTCCATCTCTCTCATCTCTGCTCCTTGAGAAATCAAGCAATTTGATATAGTTTATGCATGTGAAATCATGCAAGACATTTCCCCATATTAACCATGTCACAGAAACAAAACAAAAATACAGATAAAAAACACAAGAAAAAAGTATGCTTCAATCTGCATTTGGATGCTGCCAGTTCTTTTTTCTGGAAGTGAACAGCATTTTTTCATTTCAAGTCTTGACATTGTTTTGGGTCATTGTATTGCTGAGAACAACTAAGTTATTCACAGTCGATCATTGTACAGTATTGTGGTTACTGTGTACAGTAGTCTTCTGGTTCTGCTCACTTCCCTTCACATTAGTTCATCTATGTCTTTCCAGTTCTTTCTGAAACCATCCTGCTCATTATTTCTTAAGGTGCAATAGCATTATATCACAATCATATACCACAACTTGTTTAGCCCATCTCCTTATTGTTGGGCATTTATCTCCTCAGTTTCTAATTCTTTGTCACCACAAAAAGCTGCTTTACATACATTTGTGCATGTGGGTCCTTTTCCATTTTTATCATCTCTTTTGGATACAGGGATACAGACCTAGTAGTGGTATTGCTGGGTCAATATGTATAGTTTTATAACCCTGTGGGCATAGTTCCAAATTGCTCTCCAGAATGGTTGGTTCAGTTCACAATTCCACCAAATGTGAAGTAGTGTCCCAGTTTTTCATCCCCTCCAACACTTGTCATTTTCCTTTTCTGTCACACTAGCCAATCTGATAGTTATGAGGTGGTACCTCAAAGTTATTTTAATTTGCATTTTCTTATCAAGAGTGATTTATTGCATTTTTATATGACTATAGATAGCTTTGACTTCTTTATCTGAAAACTGCCTGTTTGTATCTTTTGACCATTTATCATCCATTACCATATTCTTATAAATTTGACTCAGTTCCCTATATACTTGAGAAAAGAGGCCTTTACTAGAAAAACTAGAAAAAAATCTCTGCCCCACCGCATTCTCACTCCAGTTTTCTGATTTCTTTCTAATCTTGGCGGTATAGGTTTTGTTTGTGCAAAATCTTTTTTTATTTCATGGAATCAAAATTATCCATTTTATATCCCATGGTCCTCTCTGTCTCTTGTTTTGTCATAAATTCTTCCCTTATCCAAAGATCTGCCAGGTAAAATTTTCCACGTTTCCCTAATTTGCTAATGACATCACTCTTTGTGGTATCATGTGCCCCTTTTGACGTTATGGTGTGAGAATGGTCTATATTTAGGGTCTGCTGAACTGTTTTCCAGTTTTCCCAGCAACTATTGTCAGATAGTGAGTTCTCGCAACTAAAACTTGGATCTTTGTGTTTATTAAACACTAGATTCCTATGGTCATTTACTACTGTGTATTATGTACCTAATTCATTTCACCGAGCTATCACTTTGTTTCTTAGCCAGTATTGGATTGTTTTGAAGATTACTACTTTGTAATACAGTCTGAAATCTACCAGGCCATCATCTTTCATATTTTTGGTCATTGATTCCCTTGCTATTCTTGATCTTTTGTTCTTCCAGATGAATTTTATTACTTTTTTTTAGCTCTATAAAACAATTTTTAATAGTTTGGTATGGCACTGAATAAGTATATTAATTTAGGTAGAATTGCCATTTTTATTATATTGTCTCAGCTTACCCATGAGTAATTAATGTTTCACCAATTGTTTAGGTCTAACTTTATTTGTGTGAAAAGGGTTTTGTAATTGTCTTCATAAAATCTCTGGGTTTGTCTTGACAGGTAGACTCCAAATATTTTATACTCTTTATAGTTATTTTAAATGGAATTTATCCTTCTATCTCTTGCTGCTAGGTTTCAATGGTCATGTAAAGAAATGATGATGATTTATGTGGGTGTATTTTATACCCTGGGGTGGCTAGATGGTGCAGTAGATAGAGCACTGGGCCTGGAGTTATGAATACCTGAGTTCAAATTGAGCCTTGGATACTTACCAGCTGTGTGACTCTGGGCAAGCCACTTAATCCTGTTTGCCTCGATTTCCTCATCTGTAAAATAAGCTGGAGAAGCATCTTTGCCACTCCAGTGTCTTTGAAAAGAAAAATCCAAATGGGATCACAAAGAGTCACACATGATTGAAATGACTGAATAACACCAATAATAAAAATTTTATATACTGCGAGCTTGCTGACGTTAATTATTTCAGCTATTTTTTTAGCTGACTTTCTAGGATTCTCTAAGTATATCATCATATCATCAGCAAAGAGTGATAATTTTGTTTCCTCACTGCTCCTTCTAATTCCTACCTTTTCTTTTTCTTCTCTTATTGCTATAGCTAGCATTTCTAGGTATAATATTGCATAACAGAGGTGACGATGGGCATTTTTGCTTTACCCTTGATCTTATTGGGAAGACTTCTAACTTATCCCTGTTATAGATAATGATTGCTGATATTTTAAATAGATACTACTTATCATTTTAAGGAAAGCCCCATTCATTCTTATGCTTTCTAGTGCATTTATTAGGAATGAGTGTTGTATTTTGTCAAAAGTTTTTTTCTGCATCTGAGATAATCATAAACTTTTTTGTTATTGATATGCTCAATTATGCATATAGATTTCCTAATATGGAACCAGCCCTGCATTCTCGTTATAAATCCCCCTTGGTTATAATGTATGATCTTTGTGATATATTGCTGTAATCTCCTTAGACTGACTTCTCTAAAAGCCATAAAGGAGTGTCTCACTCTGAGTCACCATGGTTTTGCCAATAATTTCTCCTCATGTTCCCCAGCTCATGATTATTTGGGTCCTCCATTCAAAAGGCAGCAACAGCAACAACAACAATAAAAATCAGGTTGAACCTCACCAAGACAATGTTCCAATTCAACCCTTTGTCATCAATTCTTGACCTAATATGAAGTGGCTAGAAATGTGCTTCTCAGGCTTGATCTGGTCTTCGGTCTCCTGCAGAAAGAGGCGAAATCTCATTCCATCCAGCTTCAGACTCCTCCCTACGGGAACGAAGAGAAAGACCCTTCCATCTAGTCTCCAGACCATTCTCTTGTTGGGGTAAGGGGAATTATGCCATTCCTTTATCTTCAAGTATTTGTTATCTAACTTGAATTACCTAAGACCCCACGAGGGCTCCATCCTTAGGTCAAAATGAGATGGACAATAAAAGTCCATCCAAACGCTTTCTGTAGCGATTAACAACTTCCTTCCTGGTCATATCCTTCCTATTCCAGTGATTTTGAACTCCAGCTAATCTTGTCCTATACTGCCCTTTCCCTTATTTCTGTTCCTCTCAACAGTCGCCCCAATCAATACTCTATTCTGAAGCTACTGACCCCTTTCACCATGCTCTCTGGAAGGCCTGGTCCATGGGCAACAAACTTGCTTTCATTTTAAACCGTCTTTCATTCCAATTCTTTCCCTTTTTTAACTTTCACTGTGACTTGATTCCCTGCTGATGATAGTCTCCCTGGCTATGCTTTCCAGCACTGACTACACTTATATTCATTCTCTCCGTTTACTGGTCGAGGGGGCAGCTAGAATATTCTTTGCTCTCCACTGACACTTCCAAGTTCTCCCTTTACCACCGTCAATCAATATCCTCTCCACCTTTGAAGTTCATTCAATCCATATCTACCACCCAATCAAAATTCTGGTCACTCATATATCTACCTCCAGGATCCCCCCCTTCTTTCTTCAATGAGGTTAGTGTCTGACTCACATTGTTTTTCTTTTTATCAACTTCTGCCAGCATACTAGGGAATTTCAATATGCATCCTGATACTCCTTCAGATACCCTAACCTCATAGTTTCTTAACTTGTGTCACTACATATGATCTACTCCTTTACTCAACCTTAGCCCTGCCCCCACAAGATGGTCTTGCTATCACCCACAAATGCTCCACTTCCACGTTCTTGAATTATGAAATTCTCTTATCAGATTATAATCTACTGCCATTTCACCTCTCCCTCTGCCTTCCAAGAAACCAAATCCTGTTCCTTGTCTATACCATGATGTCCAATAACTTAACCACTCAATTGTCTCCCAGGCCATTGCCTCTGTACTAATTACACTCTCCTTCCTTTCCCACCTGACCACACATTGATTCAGTTCAATTCTATACTATGCTCTTCTCTTGAATCTCTTGTCACCTCATCATATTTCTGATCTTTCCCTGTCTAGCCTCAGATTTGTATTACTCCTAGCATCTGTTGCCTTTGCTCCTACATATGTGCCGCTGAATGAAGCTAGTGAAAAGAATCACAAAATTGTGCTGAGTCCACTACCAATTTATGTTACATAACCTCAACTGGACCTTTACTGCCATAAGACAATCCTTTTACACTTCCTTAATTAATTCAGTCATCACAGTGGCTCTTCCAAACTTTTTATCCCTGCTCCAAACTCCTATGGCACCTACTCACCCCACCGCTCAAGTTGGGAACTTTACCTCTCATTTTCTGGAAAAAATTGAGGCCATCCCTAAGAGTTTCCTCCTCCCAATCTCGCATCAGCCTTCTATCACCATCTCCTCCTTCACTCCTGTCTCACATAATGTGGTGGATCGTTTCTATGCCAAAACATACCCTTCTACATACACAAATAATTCCATTCCATCACCTCTACTCCAGCAGATTGCCCCTTTATCATCCACACTTTCATTTACCCTCAATCTCTTCATGGTTACTGGCTGCTTCGCTACTGCCTACAAACATGCCTATGTCTCTTCCATCCTGAAAAAAAAAACCCTCACTTCATCCCTGTCTCCCTTTTATCAGTCATCCCTTAGCTCTCCTTCCTATTGCTAATAATCTTGAGAAGGCTATTTACAGTAGATGCCTTCACTTCCTCCCCCTTCACTCTCTACACTCTGGCCTCTGACCTCATCATTTAACTGAAACTACTTTCCCCTAAATTACTAATGTTCTCTTAATGGCCACATCTAATGGCCTTTTTCCATTCCTCATCCTTCTTGACCTCTCTGAAGCTTTTGACACTATCAATTACCTTGTTCTCTTTGACACTCTCTTCTCTCTAGGTTTTTGTGACATTACCCTCTCCTGGTTCTCCTTCAATGTATCTGACCACTTCTTCTTAGTCTCCTTTGTGCTGTATCTTCAAGTTCATGCTTATTAACTATGGGTGTCCTTCGGGGCTCTGTCCTTAGCCGCCTTCTCTTTTCCCTTTATACCGTTTCACTTAGTAATTTCATCACCTTCCATGGATTCAATTATCATCTCTATGTTAATGATTCTAATATCTACATATCTACTTCTATCCTCTTGGATGACTTCTAGTTTCACATCCCCAACTACCAGTTGGCCATCCCAAACTGGATGTCCTGCGCACATCTTAAACTCAACAAATCCAAAAATGAACTCATTTTTTCCTTCGCCAAACACTCCCTTCGAAACTTCCCTATTCCTGTCCAGGCCACCACTACCTTATCTGTTACAAGAATTCACTACCTAGGTGACATCCTGGACTCCTCACTTCCTCTCACTCATCCCTCACCCTTCTCATTCAATCTGTTGTCAAGGCTTGTCAATTTTGCCTCTGTAACATCACTCCGAATGTGTCTTCTTCCCTTCTCTGACATTGCCACCAAACTGGTGCAGGGCCTCATCAACACCCTCCTGGAATATTGCAATGACTTTTTGTTTGGTCTCCTTGCCACAAGTCTTTCCCTGCTCCAATCCATCTTCTACTCAGCTGTCAATAAACTCTAGTGGCTCCCTATCACCTTCTAGGATCTAATATAAAATCCTCTGGTAGGAGTTCTAATCCTTTTATGACTTGCTTCCTTCTTGTCTTTCCAGTTTCCTTACAGTTTATTGCCCCCTGTGATCCAGTAACTCTGGACTCTTTGCTGCTCTTCAAACAAGATACTCCATCTTCCAACTTCTGGCATTTTTACTGGATCTTCCCTATGCTTGAAATGTTTTCTTTCCTCATATCTGCCTCCTGACTTCTTGGACTTCCTTTAAGTCTCAAATAAAATCTCACCTTCTAGGAAGCCTTTTCCAATCTCTCGTAATTCCAGTGCCTTTCTTCTCTTATTTTCAATTTTTCCTGTATATAATTTTTATGTATATAGTTATTTACATGTTTCCCTCTTTGGACCTGAAGTCCTTGAGAGTAAGGACTGTCTTTTATGTTTCTTTGTATCACCAAGGCTTAGCCCAGTGCCCGGTACTCAGTAGGTGCTTAATAAATGTTTATAGACTCACTGATTCACTGACCACGTAGTCGTTAGATATAAATTAGCTGTTAGAAAATAAATCCTATATCCTTTTGATTTTTATTGTGAATGTGGGAACATGTTTCTACTGTCCTTTCAGAGACTGAATTTTGAATAAACTATTAATAGTATGACCAGGATCATAAACTTTTATATGACTTAATCCTACAAGTGCTTGTGGAAAATTAGACTTCAGCAAAACTTTATACTACACACCCGACCCCATTATTTCTCTTTTTATTTTCCCCCCTTCTATATCTTCTTCAAATAGAAAATTCAACCCTGTCTGGGGCTATCAAATTCCTTTCAACAAACATATATTAAGAACCTATGATGTGCAAGGTACTGTTCTGGAAGGTGATTTATGGATTTTCCTTTTAGTCCATTTGAGTCCATTGGTGAAGTTAAAGAAATATTTGAAGAAGTATTAGCAAAGTCAATGCTAAATAGCAATATACCCTTTTATTTAACACACTTAAGGGAAGGCTCTGCAGCTTAACTGGAGGCACACAAAGCTAGGAACATGTTGAGGGGCTGAATGGGGAGGCAAGGGCAACGAAGAGAGGATATTTGGGCAGCACACATCCCCCAGTCTGGAGAAGTAAATAACACGCCTGGAGAGGGGAGAGTAAGAAAAAGGAATAGCTAGGGATGTCACCAGCGAATTTTGGGCCTGGTGGTCTTTAGGCCAAGCCAGGATGAGGGTGCACTAAGAGGCCATCCCCAGGATTTGGTACATCATTACACCAAGATTTTAACAGATCAACTATTATCATACTTCATAGATGATGAAAAGGGACATGTTTCATAGGGATGTGCAATGTCTTCTTCAGAGCCTTCTGATTGGTTTCCTGTCTCTCAGGTCACAGCAGGCAAGTGTCAATCTGGTATGTGGTTGACAGAGTTTCCATACACAGAAGGCTCTCAAAAGATTCCAAAGGAGGAAGAAGTGCTAGGAAAGAAAATAGCCAGTGGCTAGGACAGAGAGAGCATGCCAGAAAAAAAAACAACAGAATTAGGTTTTTGAGACTATTAAACCCTTATCTAGTTATTTGTAATGCTGCATATGTTGCAGTTTCATTTTTATCCATCCAAAACCCATCATTTCATATCATTTATATCACTTTTAATATTCTTTAAGTTCAAGATTCTGTAAAACACAAGTTTTAAACTTTTTCCGACTTAGAAATTTTCTAAGACATTCTTTTAAATAATGTATATATTTATTTAATAGGTGACCCACATAGAAAGAAAGACCTGTTAATGTTCCTGACGTGGGTAGATTAATTATAGATCACACAATATATTATCTAGACCCTAGGGACCCATTCACTGTGAATTCGCTGACTCCAATGACCCACTGTTTTTGGAGATAGCCCTACTCTTACTTCCTGATTGCCTTCCCACTTGGTTTTCCATACCATTCCAAATGCTTCCTGGGCATTTCAACTTATGGAAAGGCTTCATCATCCTATAAAACCATGTCAACATAATCTTGCCCCTGGGTGGTTTGATCACTAAGAATTTCTTGTCCCAAAAGCTAGTTCATCAAGTAAATTGGCAGCTAGGTAGCATAGCAGATACAATGTTGGACTTGGGAGTCAGAATGACCTGAGTTCAAATCCTGCCTCAGACAGCTATTGGAGACAATAATAGTCCATACTAGACAAGGTTGTTGTGAAGATCAAATCAGATAATGTATTTAAAAGACTTTACATATTTTTAAAAGCACTTTGAAAATCTTAAAAGCAATATATAATTACTAGCTATCATTATATAAATACTATCATCTTCATCGATCTTCTCACAAACTTGGACTTCCTCACACTATTACTATAGGTGGAAAATCAGCTGATTCCAACCCAAGTAGCTCACACTTCCTGCCATCCACTCCTGCAGAAATGTCACAGTTACCACAATGACCCATGGGATATGTCATCTACATGGAAGGATACTTTTCTTGCCCGAAGCTACTAAACACTCCGTAAAAAGTTCTAGTCACCAAAACTCCTGGTACTATCCAATGCTTTAACATTAGAAATTGATATTGGTTTATTAATGGAAATTACATTAAAAAAGAGGCCTTACCAAATATTTTGCCGCTGAATCTGAGGACTATGGAGTCCTGCCATGTAACTTGTAGTTGAAACTTCCTATCTATATGTGTTATCTCCCACTGTTAGGATGAATTCTTTGACAGCGAGAATTGTTGCATTTACATTTCTCTGGGGCCATGATTGGCCATTATAATTAAAGAACGTTTGTTTTTGTTTTAGTCAAATTTTCATTTACATCACTTTCATTGTGTCTATTTTTCCTGGTCCTATTTACTCCATTCTGTATCAGGTTCATACAAATCTTCCATGTTTCTTTGAATTCATCATATTGGATTCATTTAAGGCTGTGGATAAAATTGGACTTTGCATTTTCATAAAGTGACAAGACTGGTCAGCAGAAGCATGGTTGTCACAATTTCACACAGTTCTCTCAGCATCTATAGCACTTTTCTTGTTATGCCTGCTCTGTTTCAAGATCACCATTTGCTGCAGGGTTGTGACATTTTTTACAAATAGCATTTTGATCCTGTTTTTATCAGTACAGCTTGAGTCACGGACTTAATATTTCAGGAAGAATTATTTGAAATTCAGTTGAGGTATTAATATTAACTTGGTAAAGTGATGCATGGCTTATATGGATTTCGTTGCCTTTAAAGTTCAGAGGCTTTAATCTGAATTAGACATTAGATATTTTTTATTTGCTGGTGTGATTTAATAATGGGAAAAATTGTAAAGGGAATAGTCAGTCAATTTTCAATTCCTAAATAAGAACAGATTTCTTTCTTCTTTCTTTCCTCTGTGTCTTTTCCCTTCTTTCTTTCTCTTTCTTTTTCTTTCTTTCCTTTCTTCCTTCCTCCCTTCCTTTTTTCTTCCCTCCCTCTCTTCCTTCCTTTCTCCCTTCCTTTTTTCCTTCCTTCCTTCCTTCCTTCCTTCCTTCCTTCCTTCCTTCCTTCCTTCCTTCCTTCCTTCCTTC
>CM053622.1:249280942-249293789 GCA_028646595.1 Phalanger gymnotis | reverse complement strand
ATAGGTTTTTGGAGGGACTTGGTGGGGAGTTGACGCCAGTCACTGCTTCCCAGCTGCCATCTTGGCTCCGCCGACTCTCAATCTCTTCTTTACTCCTTACTACCCAGCTCCTGACTTCATCATTCAACCAAAACCGCTCTCTCCAAAGTTACTGTTGATCTCCTAATTGCCAAATTTTAATGGCCTTTTCTCAATCCTCATTTTTCTTGGCCTTTGACACTGTTGATGACACTTTTCTCCTCAATACTCTCTTCTCTCTAGGTTTTCAGGATACCACTGTCTCCTGGTCTCCTACATGAGTGTCGATTCTCAATGTCCTTTACTGGATCCTTGTCCATATCGTACCCACTAACCACGGGTGTTCCACAGGCCTCTGTCCTGGGCCCTCTCCTCTTCGCACTCTAATCTACTTTACTTGGTGATCTCATCAGCTCTTATAGATTTTATTATCATCTTTATGCTGATGATTCTCAAATCTGCTTATCCATTCTAACATCTCTGCTGACCACGGGTCTTGCATCTACAGTGGCCTTTGAAAAGTCTCAAACTACATTTCAAGTGGCCATCTTAAGCTCATATACCCAAAAGAGAACTTATTGTCTTTCTCCCTAAACACCCTTCCTTCCAAATTCCCAATTACTATTGAGGTCATCAGCATTCTTCTAGTTCTCCAGGCACTCAACCTAGTAGTCATCCTCAGCTCTGCATTATCTTTCACTCTCCCATATCTAATCTGTTGAGAAGGCCTATTGATTTTACCTTTACAGCATTTCTTGAATATACCCCCTTCTGTCCTCTGAAACTGCCACCACAAGGCCCTTATCACATCAGGACACTTTAAAACCTTCATCCTCCATTCAACTGCAAAGTGATCTTCCAATAGTACAGATCTGACTGTTATCTCACTGAATAAGTTTCAGGAGCTCCTCCCTATCAACTCTAGTACAAGTATAAAACTCTCTGGCTTTTAAAGTACTTTATAACCTAAATTATGACTATGTAATAAACTATATTCTATGTCCATAGTTTCATGCCTCTACAAAGAAGGAAGAAGTTTTCATTTATTACCTTCTGTCTGGAGGAAGTTTATTAATTATAATTAAACAATGTTGAGGTTTTTCTCCTTCTATTCATGTTCTTATAGTCAATATGTAATTGTTTTCCTGGTTTTGTTTGTTTTCACTGTGCCTCAGATCACATAAGACAGACATGGGTTTTTGTTTGTTAGTGAAAACAGATATTTGTCTTCAGAAAAATTATCCTCTCTTGCCACTTTATGAAAAAACAACCATTTATTAAGTGCTTACTTAATGTACAAAAGACTGCATGAAGAACTGGGGATAGAAATAGTAAAACAAGACAGTCCTATCTCTCATGGAGATTATGTTCTAATATGGGAGATAACACATATTGGAAGTTTCAGATTCAAGTCAGATAGGCCCAGTGGATTTTTTGGATGCAGAACCAAAGGAAATGGTAATACATCTTCTTTAATCTAATTTCCATTGATGAAACAAAATATTTCTGATGTTGAGCCATTTGGTAGTATCTACTTGTGTTTGTGTGAAATTTCACTTCAATTTATTTGGTTTCATAGTATCTCTGGCTAAAGCATTCATATGAAACAAAAACAGTGGCCTCTCCTCTCCACTAATAATGGTAATGACAAATCACAATGATCTAACTAGTGGATTGTATTGTTTGGCTTTGGACTTTTTTACTATGTGCTTTTATCTTCCTGCTACTTAAACTATATCCATTGCCTTCAGTTCTAGTTTTAGCTTCTATAATGTATTTTAACTTCAAATCACTTGCATATTTATCCATTGCAAAAGGGCATAATTATACTTAAAAGATAATAAAATTTTACATAATTAAATTAAAATGTAGTTGTTAAAACTTTGATTTTTTTGTAATCTCTTGAGTGTTTCAATTTTTAAAATTAGTTTTGGTGGTATCATAGACCGGGGATGACCAGCATAGTCCGTGTCTGACTGCAATGCCTGGTCCAAGTCTAACTAGGACAGGTTTGAAAATGGGACAAACTGAGATACTTCTAATCCAACAGTTATTGAAGGGATGTTTACTCAGCCATAGCAGAAACTCCCAGGGCAGGGAAATCATGGCCATCGTCTTGATACATTTGAACACAGCTCTCCTCTGCAGGTGTTGTAGTTCTGGTCAATATATAAATGCTAACTATTTCCATCGGTAATATCATGTAGCCTATTTCTAGCTACCATATATGTTTTCATTTCTCTTTTGGTCATCTGAAATATATATATATATATATATATATATATATAGTTTTTCTGGAATCTCGGTGTTTTAAGAATTATAGCTATATAGTATCCATGGGAAAATAGCCATGTTAAACAATAGACTTTGCGGCAGTGAGCAGCTTAAGTTGATTGAAAATGAACATTAAAAATGAAGCACAATTTCCCAAATCCCATTCCCTTTATCGTAGTGAAGTCAGTATTTTCCTTATTAACCATCTATAATTAACATTATATATGTATATACATATGCATGCATATATATACATATATACATCTACACACATATATGTGTGTGTATATATATATATATACTGATTAACTCAATGGCTCATGCATGTCATAACATTGGCAATACATTTTCTTTATCAAGTTTGTTTTTTAATGTGGATGGCCGAACTGAATTCTTTTTTAAATTCATTTTTAATTTTTGGTTTACAATACTCAATTTCACAAGTTTTTGAGCTCCAAATTTTCTCCCCCTTCTCCCCCCTAACCCCCAAGATGGCGTGTAATCCTATATAGGTTCTACATATACTTTCACATTAAACTTATCACAATAGCCAAATTGTAAAGAATCATAACCAATGAAATGAATCATGAGAAAGAAGAAACAAAACCAAAAAAGGAAAAAAAGAGAGAAAAAATAGTTTGCCTCAATATGCATTCAGACTCTGTAATTCTTTCTCTGAATGTGGATAGCTTTTTCCATCATGAGTCTTTTGGGACTGTCTTAGAACCTTGCATTACTGAGAAGAGCCAAGTCTATCAAAGTTAGTCATTACATATACCATGTATCTGTAATTGTGTATAATGTTCTCTTGATTCTGCTCCCCTCACTCAGCATCAGATCATGTAAGTCTTTCCAGGTTATTGCGAAGTCTGTGTGCTCCTCATTTCTTATAGTACAATAGTATTCCATTACATCCATATACCACAGCTTGTTCAGCCATTCCCCAATTGATGGGCATACCCTTGATTTCCAATTCTTTGCCACCACAAAAAGAGCTGCTATAAATGTTTTTGTACATACAGATCTTTTCCCACTTGTGTGATCTTTTTGGGATACAGCCCCTAGATATGGTATCACTGGGTCAAAGGGTATGCACATTTTTATAGCCCTTTGGACATCAAACTGAATTCTTTCAAATGAACTTTATGGGTTCTGGAGGAGGCCTTATAATATGCCAAGAATCAATGCAATCAACATAATATTATGTTCAGACAACAGCTTCTGTACAATGATTTTCCATTTAGTACTAAGACGTTGAAAATCAAATAAGGACGTGTCTACTAATAACTAGAACTACCCCTAAATGGCACGAGCTACCTTCTATAGTATCATAAAATTAGAGAATCCTAGAGAAAAGGAAGCAAGGGAATAAGCATTTATTAAGCACCTACTATGTGCCAGGCACTATGCTAAGCATTTAAAGAACATTATGTCATTTATTTTTCACCACTACCCCTGATAGGTAAGTACTGTTATTACTCCCATTTTACAGTTTAAGAAGAGTAAGCAAACAGATGTTAAGTGACTTTTTCAGGGTCATACAGCTAGTAAATGTTGGGAAGACTTAGAAAAGTACCTCTGGGGTCCTCTAATTCAACTCTTACTGCAAACATCAACAAAGTCTACAGTGTAGACTCTATACCATCCTTGATCACTATGAGCTCCTTATCACTGAAGAGGCTGAATGAAAACTTGCTCAGGATGTCTTTGAGACAATTCATACTTCAGATTGATCCTGGATTAGATGGCTTCCCAGGGTTGAGTTTCCAAGCTTCTGTGATTCCAAATGCAACAGCATAAAATAGAATAATATTGCATTAATAATTACATTAGACACTATGGAATTTGTTAAAAATGAAATTCCTTATACAGGGATTCCATGTACATAGAGTAAAAATCCCATTAACCTGAATGCTAAGTAAATGAGAGTTTTTGGCAAATTTAATTTTCTGGTCAACTGAGTTTTAACCAGAAAATCCTGTTTATTTCAATCTTTTTTTTTTTGGTAATCTTTGTAAAATGCATTAATTTGTTTTCTGATTTAGTATGTCCAGTCTACTGAATATAATTGAATCTTTCTATGATGACTGAGGACGTTACAATACCTCAGGGCCATCATTATGAAGATCAATTCTCATTGTAAAATGGATTCAAGCAGAGGAGATTAGGCTAAATGTGTACTGACCCAAGATGACTTTTTTTTAAAATGCTAAATCTGTAAGAGCAGTTTGTTTCTGCGATTTTAACAGTTTCTCCTAAGAGTTGAGTGTAATGAAATAATTCTAGTTTAGATTGAAGATTTTAGCTAACTGGGATTTTGCCCTTAACTAAAAATGGTTCCCTGAAAATATGTGACTAAGAAATGGAAATTAAGGGTATTCCTATGAAATGCACAGAACCATAGGATCAGAGAATTAGAAGGGATCTTAGGGGCCGTCTGGGCCAGTCCATCCCTGAATAGGATCCTTTCTTACGATATCACCAACAAAAGAATATTCAGCCTTTTCTTAAAGATGTCCAATAAAGAGTAATTCTCTGGAGAAAATCAGCCCATTCTACAGGTTACATGGCCTTAAAGGGAATGAAATTTTTCTTTCTGTTAAGCTATTTCCCATTTTTCAATTTAGATCTGTAAAACAGTAGATTAGATTTTTCTCTGTGGATACTGAGGAACCTTCTGTTCTTGGTGAGTTATGTCACTAAAACCTCAGGTTGGGCTTATAGTATGAAGGCGTAGGCCTGAAAAGCATAGGTTTGTATTAATTTTGTTTGTAGGAGGATAGTTAAGAAACTTGTGAATGGTTTGGGATTATGCTCCCAGTTAGAGGAAAATCGCGTCATCTTGTAGGGGTGGTTTGAGATCCTAGTCCTATGCCAGGAAAAGTCACTCATCTCCTTTGCGGTTCCCACAGCTACTCCCACACTTTCTTGACAGGAACCACTGTAGTATTACACCCCTCATTCTGGGCATTATACTTTCTTAACATCACAATTTCCTTTTGATTGTTTATTTCCACGTTATATTGTTGACTCATATTGAGATTCTGGCTTACAGAAGCCAAGAAAAGCTGAGAATAGGGCTAAAACTAAAAACTTGTAATGGCTGACATCATTGCTGGGCATCCATTCTGTAGGACAGGGGACTAAAAGCCCAGCCAGCACCCTTCAAATAGCTCCTAGGTTGGTCCTGAACCATGACCTTGCCATTGTTTATCGTTCTAATTCTGTTTCATGTTGGGTACGGGCTCTGAGGAATTATGAATCATTATCCTGGGGTTACACAGATACCTCTGAACACCTCTTCTTCACCGTAACAAAGACACCATTGAAGGAAGACCAAAGGCCCATGGGGCTCTGCAGAGGCAGCAGCCCTTTCAGCCTCAAAGAACCTATTTGTAATCCCTCATATCAATCATTAACCACATACTCTGCTCCCCATGACGTATGGACCAGCCTGATCAATAATATAGCAATAACTCATATTTCAAGTTTACAAAGTATTTAAACCTGAGAGATACATGTGTTTTGATGCATGCACGTTGTGAATCTCAAAGCACTTTATTTACATTCAGATACAAACTCCTGTGATTGTCCTTTAAAACACTTCATTAAAACAGTAACAGCAATACTGTTTTAAGCATGACTTTGAGTGAATAAGTCATTTTATCTATTATAAATACCCTAATGAACCACCAAGAACATATGAAGAAAAACAGTATCTGCATCCGCAGAAAGAATTGATAAATAGAAGCATATTGTATTAGCAAGGCAATAATCACAATATAGACAATAACTGTCAAAATGCCTGTGTAGTTCTGTATCACAAAATATAAGAGACTCTCCGTATAGAAGGTAGAAGAAGTGAACCATTTATTCAGACACCAGAGAACCAGATCCCAAAACCAATGAGCCCAACCCATCATAGCAGTGATGAATTCAATACGCAATATCACAGCAGAGAATCGCTCCACCCCATAACCGTCGGCCCCCCTGCTGGGCCCTTCCCACAAACACACTCACAGCACAGCCAGGTCGGCTCTTTCCCTCAGTTCTAACCGCTCTCTCAGCATTTCCTGTGACACAGTTTCCTTTTCCTCTCAGCAAGCTCCTCCCACCAAATGTGACTTAGGCTTCCTGTGATGTAAGCAGGTCACATGGCCTATCAATGGGTAGGAAAGATCTTCAAATCTAAATTGTTATCACACACACACACACACACACACACACACACACACACACACACATTTGTGTCTAATGGTAGCCATCTCTAGGGCAGGGGTGGGGAGGGAAAGAAAAAAAAAGAAATTTACATGATAATATTGTTGTATATTTGAAAGGAATAGTGAGTTTTCATGTACAGTCGTCTTTTTAATTGTTTTATGTTACGGAAATGCTTGTTTTATTCCATAAACTAAAAAAAAAAAATTCACATCTGGTTCCAGTCTTTCTTCTCAGTCTCTTATCCAGTTATTACCCCATGGATGAACATCTGTGGAAAATGGCTTAACAAGTCATAATATTGAATGAAATATTATAATGCTATAAGAAATGATAAAGAAGAAGGTTGCAGAGAAACCTGGGAAGACTCATGTGAACTGATACAGAAAGAAATAAGCGGGATCAGGGAAACAATACATATAATGACAAAGGTATAAAGAAAAACAGCTTTGAAAGACTCGATAACTGTAATCAATGTAATGACCAAGCACGGTTCCAAAGGCCTGATGATGAAGTATGCTACTTATTTCTTGGCACATAGGTGATAAATAAGACATGTTTTGAGACTCAGCTAATATGGAAACTTGTTTTCCTTGAATATGAATATTTGTTATGAAGGCTTGGATATCCTTTTTTTCCTTTTCCATTGGTGGAGATGGGAGGAAGAGAAGAAACAGAGCTGTCCTGGGGAAAGAAGACACCAAAAATAAATGAAAAAATGAAAAGGAAAAGAGAATTATTAAGCTGTATTCCTAAAGAAATGAAGAGAACAAATGATGAATAGATCAACAGGACAGCTTTGAAAGATATAGGTTTAAATTATATTTTAAAAAGACATGCAAACTGTAAATAATAGAGATCTACGTTTCATATATAATCCTCTTCTTTCTTTTTCTTGTATTGACAAATAATTATTTGGTATTGGTTACATTTGATATGTGCATATATATTTATATGTATACTCACACACATATAGGTATACATATATGTGTGTGTATATAGAGGGTTCTTAAAGTGTGACATATTTGTGTTCACACACACATGAACACACAGTTCTTAAAGTGAAATATATACGAATTTGAATTTGAATATATATGTTTTGTGCAGCCAAACTGAACTACTTGCTTCCTTCGAGGCTCAGCTCCAGGGCTACTTGCTACTTTCCTGATCTATCAGTTCCCTGCCTCTAGAAAAATTGCATTGTGTTTTTGCTTTAGTATTTACTTTGCATGTATTTTGTATTGAATTATCTATGTATATGTTATTTGTCTGTAGAATATAAGCTCCTTGAGGGCAGAGCCTCTTCTTATTTTCTAAATATCCTCGTTTCCTTGCACCAAGTAGCAATTACTAAGTGCTTGTTGAATGGAAAGAGTGGATATATTTTACCTGAAGACACTGAAACTCAGAGTTGGTGCTTTGCCTAATGTCGTGCAGCTAGAATGTTTCAAGTCCTTGTCTTCGGGGCTCAGACTCTATAAAATCAGTGCTCTTACTCACCAGACTATTCTCCTTCTCCCTAGCACAGAAAATCATGCCATTGCCACTTTCTTACCTCAGAAGTATGTGGGCAGTCAGCTTCCATTCAGTTGTTACCCTTAGGTTGTGAACCCAGTGTCCCTTTTGCACACCATATGAGGTGCCACCTGAGCTTCCTTCCTGTTTGTCCCCTTCTCTGTACTAACAAGGCCAAAGGAGAAATTCATGGCCAGAAAGCCAGAATTTTCTAAACACTTTTTTCTGTGTATTTTATCTTTTCTTTCTTCAAAACCTGGTTTTACATTTTAAATTTAGTTTGGCTTCTAATTCTTCTTTTCTGGTTTAAATTAATCCCCAAATTTTCTCTCTCCCTATAAAGTCACATCTATAGAGTGAGGAATAATTGGAAATAATGAGAGAACTCTATTTTTCCATGAACTATGACTTTTTGTACCATACCATAATCTTTGTACTGACCAAAAAAAAAAAAAAAACAAACCAAACCCAAAAACCCAACCCCCACAAACTATACTTTTACTGAGTTACTAGAACTTTATATGTGAACTTTCCATTAATAAAAAGAGATGTAGTATATTGACAATTAGGTCATTTAAACATTAATTCCTCCATGTTAATTCTCTATTTTACCATGTTTGTTATAGCACATTTGCATTCTCTTAGAAGAGAAACTTGAGGCAGTCACTTAGAAAATACTAGTTTATGATGACAAAGTAGATGTTCAATTAAATTCAACAAACATTTACTGAACACAACTATATTTCTTTTATAATTAGCAGTTCAGCCATGGATATTTACATAGGCTCTTAAGGTCAGAGTGTAAATAAACAAGTTGGAAATCAAGTGAACATAGATTCATGAAATTTTAAACCTGGAATGGACCTTAGAAAACATTCAATGAATCCATCCTTACCTCTTTGAGCTTCCTGAAAGCAGGGACTTTTTTTCCTTCTAATTTATTCTATTCCCATAACTTAGTACAGTTCCAGGCACATAGTAGATACTTATTAAATGCTTGCTGACTGACTGCCTGCAAATGAGGAAACTCAAGGTTAAAGAAGTGAAATTAACCTGCCAGTGTCCCAGGGCTAGTGAGGTACTGTGGTTGGAATATAGGTTTGTTGATTTCCTGTTCAGCACTCACTCTGTGCTGCAAATTTTAAATATAACATTTAACATGCCAGTGATCCCTTTATGTTTTCTTTACTTAATGTCATAGGAATAGGAACAAAGGAAACTTAGATTCAAGTCTAGGTGACTTACTCTCAAGAGAAATGGTGTGGGCCAATAGAAAGAAAGCTGAACTCAGATATCAGGCAATCAGGGTTCAAATCCAGATCCTGATACTCATTAACTGTGTGCACTTAGGTAGGGTATTTAATTTCTCACAGCCTAAATTTCCTCATCTGTAAAATGAAACTAAAATTATTTACTAAAGTTGTTGTGATGAAAGCATTTCATTCTTTATACTGGTCAGAAGCGTACCCTGAATTCTCGAAGGCTAGACCCATATAGCACAAGTTCTGACAAATTATGATAAGTTGAATTAATGCACATGCCCAGCAATGGATTGTTAGTTTGTCATTAAAGGAAATTTGGCTACCAGGTGTTGAAATGTTGGAGACAGCAAGTCAGCAAAACCATCTATTATTGTATAAAAGATTTGTGATTGTTTTGAGTTGGTGGAGAGAGAAGAAATAATGGACCTATTCAAAGAATGAAATAAGTATTATTATAACTCCTAGGTAATAACTTATTGATTTGTTAATAGTTGTGATAGCTTTGTCAACAAAATCATCTACATGGATTGAAACAATTTTGGGATTTTTATAATTCTATTTAAATGCACAAATGGTTTATGATGGCAAAAAATTTGGACGTTCCCTCCAATGATACTGATAACAACCTAATTTTGCTTTTCTTTTTTGTGTAATTCTTTTCCATGACTTCCCAAAAATTCACCATAGAGGACCCTCCCAATGTGCTTGAGGCCTTCCTTACCATGAGGATACCAATGGAGCACATGAGCTGTCCACCTGTTATCTCTTGCTGTCTCTATGTGGTCATCCTGTCTTCTCTTTGGATAACACATTTTCCCAATGAGATACTTAAATCCTCTTCAGTTTGTTACAGTCTTATCAACCCAGGATGCCCCTCTCCACAGCCCTCAGTTTAAGACTAATCTTCAATTCTTCTAAAACTGTAGTATTCTGTGATTTCCAGACATTAGAATATTGACATTAACAAAGTAGACCTTTTTGTTCTGGGATGTTTGAGTTAATTAACGAAGAATTGCAGCTTCCTGAAGATAATCCAGACTACTTTCCTCCTCCAGTTTAACTCTGTGTCAAATTAATCCATTTGCGTTCCCTTCCCCAGGTGCATATGCTGATAGATGAGTTCTGTATGTTGTGATGGGGAGGGTATTTAAATGAATACATGGGCAGATATTTAACTTCTCAAAGCCTACATTTTATCATGCACAAAATTTTTTTTTCCCAGGGTTATCATGAGGAAAGCATTTCATAAAGCATACTGGCTGGAGTTCTTAAAGGCTATGCTAATACAGCACGAACTCTAACAAGTTAAAAACTATCCAACCATGGCTGAAATAGGTGACATCCTTGTGTCCTTATATCACTTGTTCATATGGCATACTTACACCATTGCTGACGGGTACAAGAATCACTGAGGTTTTCACTTTTACATTAGTGTTTGACTTGGCTTCATATTCAAAGCCCATCCTCTACTGACTCATGCTTATGTGATGGGGAGACACAATTTTTTCCCTCAGATAGGCTGTTAGTATTCTGAAGGTTTGGAGCACTGAGGAATGTTCAGTCTCAGAAGATCACCTCTCTTACTTACAACTTACGTGATGTGGGCAAGTCCTTATTCTCTCTCAATCTTAGTTGCTTATATGTAGAATGAAGGGATTGGACAAAAAGACTTCTGTAGTCAGTTTAAGCTCTGAATCTACTCTGGCATATCAGGACAGGGCTAGGGATCTCAGAATCCCTGGACCTATGAGGTCTCAGGATGCAAGATGCTGCACCACACTGGACACTGGTTGCTATGTCCTGCTACACCCTGGGACTTCTAAAGTTCCTGGCCTGTACCATTATGACTACCTTGGGTTTTTGTGACCACCTTAGGCCTTAAGAATCACCCTGATGCTTTCTTGGGGGAAGTTGTCTCTTGAGTCACTAGTTATCTTTTCTGTTCTTATGCTGCTATTCTTCTTATGCCCTTCTTGTCTTACGTTGAGGCTGCTACTCCCTGTGATGTTTATCTTCATACGTGTAGGTAAGTAGGTTTCTTCCTTTCCTTTCCTTTTCAATTAAAAGTAATGACAATGATAATAATTATCATTTATATAACTTACCTACTCTGTGTCAGGTACTGTTAAGCATTATTTGTACAAATATCTCATTTGATCATCACAACAACTCTGGGAGGTACTGTTATCTCCCCATTTTATAGCTTAATTAACAGAAGCAAACAGTGGTTAAGTGATTTGCTCAATGACACACAGCTAGTAAGTATCTATGCCTGGATTTGAATTCAGGTTTTCCTGGTTCCAGGCCCAGAACTCCATCTAGGGAGCCACCAAGTATAAAAACACTTTAAAAAAAAAAACAAACAAACCTTGCTTCATTAACTACATTTCTTCTAGAAAGTCTCATTATTCTTCTATTTTAATCCTTTACCCAGAAATTCAAATTTTATTCTTATGAAAAAATAATAAGAAAAGTTAGTAATTTCTAAGCTCTCCTTTTTTTTTTTTCATTTGAAGCCCCACCCTTCAGGAAGAAATAGAGTTGAAAATATACTCTCTGTCTGTGAGTTCTACATTTCCTTGCCCATAACTTCACAGTCCATAGTAATGCTTTTTAAGTTCCTTTAGGCAGTATTTGTTTCTATGTGATTCACTCAAAGTAGGCCATGGTAATTAGGTTTGATAAGTTGTTCGAGGCTTTCCCAAGGCCCCAGAAATGCATACCATAGAAAGACAGGAGACATCTTTATTACTATTATCTGCCTAATGTTTAACCTAGAGGAATTTTCTTTAAATGAGCTAGGGCATCATCTTACATATTGTTTCCATCAAATGGAAGAAGCCATTGGCAGATGTTCACAGGTGATACAGTAAGCCAAAAATTGTGAAGTGTTGATTAAGAACCAAAACAAAGTAACAGAATCATAGACTTGGAAGCAATACAAAGGCAAATATTCTATACTCCTTCCTGGTTCGTAAATCCCTTCTATAGTAATCATCAAATGTCATCATCTAAACGTTGCTTTTCCCCTACCAGTGAAGGTATTGTACTATTTTCTGCATCCTTTCATTCCATTTTCTTTTTTATGTTTTATTATTTAAAATTTTAGTTTTCAACATTGATTTCCACAAGATTTTGAGTTACACATTTTCTCCCCATTTTTCCCCTCTCCCTACTCCAAGATGGCATATATTCTGATTGCCCCGTTCCCCAGTTAGCCCTCCCTTCTGTCACCCCACTTCACGCCCCCATCCCTTTCCCCCTTACTTTCTTGTAGGGCAGGATAGATTTCTATGCCCTATTCCCTATGTATCTTATTTCCCAGTTGCATGCAAAACAACTTTTTTTTGAGCACCTTCTTTCAAAACTTTGAGTCCCAAATTCTCTCCACTCTTTCCTTCCCACTCACCCTCCCTAATAAGGTAAGTAACTCAACATATGCCACACATGTATCATTATGCAAAACACTTCCACAATAGTCATGTTGTGAAAGACTATATTTCCCTCCATCCTATACTGTCCCCCTTTATTCAATTTTCTCCCTTGACTCTCACCCTTTT
>CM053622.1:249254100-249280842 GCA_028646595.1 Phalanger gymnotis | reverse complement strand
ATATATATATATATATATATATGCATACATGTGTATATATATGTACATTCCCTTCAACTACCCTAATACTGAGAAAGGTCTCATGAATTATGCACATCATCTTTCCATATAGGAATGTAAACAAAGCAGTTCAACTTCAGTAAGTCCCTTATGATTTCTCTTTATTGTTTACCTTTTCATGCTTCCCTTGATTCTTGTATTTGAAAGTCAAATTTTCTCTTCAGCTCTGGTCTTTTCATTGAGAAAGCTTGAAATATCTCTATTTTGTTGAAAATCCACATTTTGCTTTGGAGCATTTTACTCAGTTTTGCTGGGAAGGTGATTCTTGATTTTAATCCTTGCTCCTTTGATCTCTGGAATATCATATTCCAAGCCCTTCGATCCCTTAATGTAGAAGCTATCAGATCTTGTGTTATCTTGATTGTGTTTCTACAATACACAAATTGTTTCTTTCTGGCTGCTTGCAGTATTTTCTCCTTGATCTGGGAGCTCTGGAATTTGGTGACAATATTCCTAGGAGTTTTTTTTTGGGGGGATCTTTTTCTAGAGACAATGGGTGGATTCTTTCAACTTCTATTTTACCTTCTGGTTCTAGAATATCAGGGCAGTTTTTCTTGATAATTTCTTGAAAGATGATGTCTAGGCTGGGCTCCTTTTTTTTTGGTCATGGCTTTCAGTTAGTCTAAGAATTTTTAAATATTCTCTCCTGGATCTATTCTCAGGTCAGTGGTTTTTCCAATGAGATATTTCAAATTGTATTCCATTTTTTTCATTCCTTTGATTCTGTTTTATATTATCTTGATTTCTCATAAAGTCACTAGCTTCCACTTGCTCCAATCTCATTTTTAAGGCAGTATTTTCTTCAGTGGTCTTTTGGACCTCCTTTTCCATGTGGGTAATTCTGCCTTTCAAGGCATTCTTCTCCTCATTAGCTTTTTGGAGCTCTTTTGCCGTTTGAGTTAGTCTGTTTTTAAGGTGTTATTTTATTCAGTATTTTTTGAATGTCCTTTAGCAAGTCATTTACTTGTTTTTCATGGTTTCTTTGCATTACTCTCATTTCTCTTCCCAATTTTTCCTCTACTTCTCTTACTGGCTTTTCCAAATCCTTTTTGAGCTCTTCCATGGCCTGAGACCAACGCATATTTTTCTTGGAGGCTTTTGATGTAGGCTCTTTGAGTTTGTTGACTTCTTCTGGCTGTATGTTTTGATCATCTTTGTTACCAAAAAAGATTCTAGAATCTGAGTCTGAGTCTGTGTCCTTTTTCCGCTGCCTGGTCATGTTCCCAGCCAACTACTTGACCTTTGAGCTTTTTGTTGAAGTACGACTGCTTGTAGAGTAGAGAGTACTTTGTCCCAAGCTTCAGGGGCTGCGCTGCTGTTTTCAGAGCTACTTCTACTCCACCATCACTCCAAGTTCTGCCACAGCAGCACTCTTCCTCCCCCAAGAAGTGCTAAATAGTACTGTGACCCAGATCCGAGCAGGGCAAAGCAAGAGAAACTGCCTCTGTGCCAGGAAAGTGCTCCTTGCATTCCCGCTTCTATCTGCTGCCACTGCCATAGCACCTCTGATACCCCCAGGGCTGGGGTTGGACCACTCTCACCCAGATGCAACAGTTTGCCCACTAACCTGCTCCATGGTCTTTGGCATTTGTGGGTTGAGAAGTCTGCTAACTGCCATAGCACAATGGTTATTACCCTCAGACCTGCTCCACCTGACTCCTGGTCTGGTTGGTCCTGGCAAGGTCCATGCTGGCCTGGGCTGCACTCCACTCCCAGCACCATGCAATAGACCCTTCCCAGTGACCATCCAGGCTGTCCTGGGCTTGTTGACCTGCTTCCCTCTGCTATTTTGTGGGTTCCACAGCTCTAGAATTTGTTCAGAGCCATTTTTACAGGTCTTTGGAGGGATTTGGGGGAGAGCTTAAGCAAGTCCCTGCTTTCCAGCCCCCATTTTGGCTCCCTGCCATTCATTCCATTTTCTGACAGGCCTAGTTATTGCTATATTATGTCAAAAATGACTGTAACTCCCCCTTTTGGTCTACCTAGAGTTTTGTAGGCATGTGACATTGCACTTGTTCCAGAGTTGTAGAATTTGTTTATTCTCAGTCATTTGAAAACGAGAACAGTTTTCTTTATCTTCATTTCTAGTTTTTATTACCTCTTTTATTCTACATAATATCTTAATGATTGCTGAAAGCAGAGCGTATTTTTCTTTCAGTTCCCCAGGGTCTAAGTTTTTCAGGCCAGGCGATCTGAACTAATTTCTAGCATCAATGTGCTCTTTTCTTCTAATAATACCCTTCTCTGAAACCTTGTCATAGCATGGAGGTGACTTTCATTTTATATAGGCTATGCTTGTCACAGTGCCTGGCATATAGCAAGATCTTAATAATACTTGTTGACTGTATTGACAGACAGATTGTGATCTATTCCAGTGAAGGGAATTGTAACAAATAATTAGCCACATTCAGAGCCATCTCATTTGAAGAGATCAATGTATTTCCCATTTGAAATGATTCTCCTCTGATTTTATTTAAGAACAATAAAATTCCCTATTGCAAAACAGCTTAAATTTGACTTATATTATAGGGCCACCTCCTTCATGAGGTACTAGCTGATCTTCTGAGTCAGAAGTAAACTTTGCTTTCTTGGATGTTGCACAACCATCAGTTCCTCTCAGATGCCTCTTACTCTATTTTGCATTACAGCTATCAGATAGTTATAGTGCATTTATGTGTCTCTTACATCTTCTCTATTATACTTATTAGAGAGCACTCTTTTTGATCATAGAAATGGTCAGATTCAGCTTTGACTCCCCTCCCCCACCTGCCACCTCCGGTGCCTAGAATAGTGCTTTGTAAGTAGAAGGTGTTTAATAAATGGCTATTGAATGAATGGATGGATAATTTATAGTTTCCATACTTAAATGAACATCAAACTATTCTCTGAAAAGAGATATCAAATCCCGGTCATATAGACACCCTCTGGTTTCCATAGATAGCAAACTACCGGCTGTGCCAAAATGAGTGGCCATTAATATCTTGGTGCATGATGAGATTGTTCCTTCTATCTGAAGTTTTCGTATTTCTAGGACTCATAGCTTGTAGAAAGAAACATCTTAAATTCAGATGATTGATATTTTTTAAAAAGACATTTTAAAAGCTTTTATTGTTTTCCCGCTTGGAAGTAAAATGCCCCAGTGGAGTCAAAGACTAAGAAAGAGGGGAGCACACTCAGTAGCAGAAGGGATGAGCAAGTGAACACCAGAGAGGGGCCTCAAAGAGCTGGAAGGCTCCCTGCTGCCTCTTCCATCCCTCTGACTTCTGCTGCTTTTGCTAACAGCTTTTCCCCCTGCCTCATTAGTCTGATGTACGATATGTTTGAGCTATAGAAGGTGAGAAAAGAGAGGTGAAAGGTTAGTTCTTCACTTCAATATTCTATATGAAAGAAAATGAATACTCAGGATTCAATAATAGTCCCAGGACAGTGAAACAACTAACTTAGATTTAATTGAGATGTAATCCTTCACTTATTTCTCCAGGTCAATAGGTATCAGATTCCTTTTAAGATGTTTTCTCCCAAAAATTGTTTAATAATCTATGGAAAAGTGACTACACATATAGTGAGGATTTTTTTTAAGCCACTCAAACTTAAAGCTACAGCTAAGACTTTTGAGACATACTGTAAATTTTTCACACCCTTGTGGCCCTTGAGAGAAGCATACTTGTTAGTTGTGACTAGGCATTTAGTTCCTCATAAGGCAGAGGACTCACAGAGCAAAAGGAGAAGCATCAGAACTCTCTGAGAGCAAGCATGTGTGGTCCAATAGGCTGTTTGGATGGCTATGTTGCTAAAAACCTACCTGGACTACAGAACTTTGGGTGGAGGTTCTTTATCTACTTTCTCACTTTTGGATTGTTCATGGGACTCTGAAGCATTTTCTCCCCCATATATCTGAAACTATATTTAATTCCCCAGGAAGAAGATTGATTACTGGATGATAGCCTTTTTTTTTGTCCATGAGTTCTTTTGTGAATTTTACTTTATCTCACTTCTCTGTAATATTTTCATTCTTCGACTTTCATGAACTTCCTTCTTGCAAAAGGGGTTGGTGACAAATTAAGTCATGCCCACAAGCATTTATTAAGAGCATACCATATGCCAGACACTGAGCTCAGGGCTGGGAATACAATGACGATAATAACAAAACCTTACAAAAAAACCTCCAAACAACACCGCCACCCCCGAAAAAAAAGAAAAACAGTCTATGCCTGCAAGGTGCTCACGTTCAAATCAAGGGGAGGGAATACAAAACTAAGTATACAAAACATAAAACCAGTGAAAATTGGAAGGAAGGAAGGTGCTAGCATTGAGAGAGATTGTTAAAAATCTTTTACAGAACTCAGGCTTTGAGGTGAGATTTGAAGGAACACAAACAAGGAAGCTAGGCCACAGAGATGAGGAGGGAGAACATTCTAGACATCAGTGACAACCAATGAAAAGCAGAGTTGGGAAATGGTCTGTCACGTACGAGGAGCTTCAAGAAGCCTGGTGTCATTGGATCACAGAGTATATAGAGGGGATTAAAGTGTAAAAAGACTAGTAAGGTAAGAAGTACTGGAGGTAATTACTAGTCACTGGAATTTCCTGAGTAGGAGGTAACATGGAGAGATGTGCACTTTAGAAATTGGAGTAGAGAATGGCCTAGGACAATCTTCAGATTGGGAGACCAAACAGAAGCTTTTTCCAGGTGAAAGGGAAAGAGTTTAGGCATGAGAGGATGAGGTCCTAAACCAAGGTGGTGGCACTGTCAGAGGAGAGAAGGAATGCGAGGAAGGTAGAATAAAAGGAATTGGCAACAGATTGGATATGGCAGGGTGAGGCAGATTGAGGAGTCAAGGATAACATTTTGGTAGGGAGCCTGGATGACTGGGAGGTTAGTGGTACCCTTGACAGTAATAATAAACTTTGAAAGAGAGTGGGGTTTTGGGGAAAAAAGAAAGATTTCAGTTTTGATATGACACGTTGATGTCTATATGACTTCTACTTCAAGATGTCCAATAAGCAGGCGAAGATGTGACACTGAAGGTCAAGAGAGAAGTTATGTTTGGATAGATAGATCTGAGAATTATTGGAATAGAGATGATAATTGAATCCGTGTGAGATGTTATCACCAAGTGAAATATTATATAGAGATAAATGACCAGGAATGAGCCTCTGTGGTCAACTAGAGTTACTTAGAGTTACCTGGATGAAGATGCAACAAAACAGACAGGAAGGTTAGCCGAGTTGGTGGTAAATCAGGAGAGAGCAGTGTCATGAAAACTTAGGGGAGAGAGAACATCCAGGGGAAAATAGTGATCAACAGTGTAAAGGGCTACAGAGAGGTTAAAAAAGGATGAGGATTGAGAAAATGTGCTTAGATCGGAGGTTAAGAGATCATTGGTAACTTTAGAGAAAGAAACTTCAGTTGAATGATAAGATCAGAAGTCATACCACAAAAAGTTTAGAAGAGAGTAAGGGGAGAGGAATGGAAGCATCAATGGTTTGTGGATGGCTTATTCAAGGAGTTTAGCCAAAAAAAGGGAGGAGAATATATTATATACGTGTATATAATATATAATATAATATTATATTTGATATAATATTACATATAATATTATATCATATTGTAATATAATATTATAATAAATATATAGTTATTTATAGGACTGTAAGTAGTGTGGTTGGTTGGATTAAGTAAGGTTTTTATTTTTAAAGAATAGGGAAGATTATGAGTGTTTTAGGCAGCAGGGAAATAGACATTAGACAGAGAAAGACTGAAAATTAGTCAGAGAGTGGGGAATACTAGAGGGGGAAGATGGGATGGAATGGGATCACTTGTGCACATGGAGAGGCCTTAGCCTTGAGAGAGGCTACTTCTTCTTGTGAGACATAGGTGAAAGAGGAGGTGGTTACAAATGCATCCATCTGAGTGACGTGAGATAGGGGGTGGGGAGGGAGCAAGGGAGCTCTCAGTAAATGGCTTCTTTTTTCATTAAAATATCAATCAATGTGACAAACCACAGACTGATATGTTGTGAACTGGTCAGGGATTTTGGATGGTGGCTATAAGCCATAGACCCAAAAAATCCCCCCAAATTCACTTGAGACTTTTGTATTGTGTTCTAGTTTCTGACGTAAGCATGTTCAGAACCTGTGGTTTCTAAACTGGGTTGATAGGTTAGGAAGTCATCATGTTTCCTCATGTGTAGACATCATTCTAAGTATGAGTATGTGCCAGAAAGGCCCACCCTCAAGCCTTTTTCGTCACGAAGAAAAAGTTTACAAAACAAGAGTCTGTTGCAAATAACTTTTAATAGATTTATTGTTTTATTTAGTCTGCATAGCATGAGGCATTGTTTTTTTAATTCTAGCAGTCCTTTTTTGGACAGTTTTCTTCTTGCAGCTCATTTTAGATACTTACAAAATCTTCTATTTTTGGAATGGAAAGGAATATGACCAGTAATAGATAAATATCCTTTGTCCTATTTCTCTTCTACTTTAATCATTTTAAGATGGTGGTTAAAAATTCTTGCTACTGAAGCAAACCCCTTTATTTCTAAAATATAAGGACAAATTTTAGCTTTGAGGCAACAGGATACATTGCTCATCTTAACTAAGCTGTAGAGAGGCGAGGTGAATAGGAAAATCCCCACAATATAGAATTAGATTTGTGTTGATGGTGATGCAGAACTCGTGAAATTATAACAGTCTTTGAAGATAAATAGAGACACTTCAAGGAACACCATAGCATTAGGGGTTGCTCCAATCCTCCAGTCACTGTTGCTGTTAAGTGTGTGATGACTGGGTAGCACCACAGGGACATTAACCTCTGGGGCAGTTTATCAGTGCTCCATTTCAAAGATAGAGTAAAGCACAGGAGAGAATGACATTCCCTAGTATCCTACTGTCCAGATTGCCCATGTAGATGCGACCAATCACTGAAGTTTCTGTGACTTTCTGAGCTATGTTTTCATAAGATGCATATGTTTTCCTCTCTTCTCTTTGAAAGAGAGGTAGGAAATCTAAAGAGAAAACACTTAATTTCAAGGATGGAGAGGGAGAGGAAGAGAGGGAGTGAGAGAGGGAGAGAGACAGAGAGACAGAGACAGACAGACAGAAAGAGAGAGGAGGGAGGGGAAACAGACAGACAAACAAGCAGAAAGGGAGACCCACATAGAGAGACACAGAGAGAGAAACAGACATAGACAGAGAGGTTCTTTTATTTTGGAAAAAACAGTCTGGGTATTAAGTGGAAAATGTAGCTTGTATTATGTGCAAGTAATGTTCCTGTTTTCATTATTCTTTTGTCTCTTCTGAATAAACTGATTGCTAAGATAATGATGCTGTTTTGGGGGCAAATTGGTTGACAGCTACGAAAGTTAAGTAGGCAAGTGGACAAAAGCATGTGTCATGTATTTTGCATGGGGGACACACATTCCCTAACTTGTTCTCTGAATGAAGCATTACCGACTCTAGGGGCAGAACCAGTGGAAAACTGGCTATCTCAAGATCCTGATTGACAGAGACAGGAAGCTTGTCTGATAATCCCAGTATCCCTGGTTATTACATCTACAGTATGTAAAAGGTTTCATATTGTCTACAGAGAAGGGAAGATCTGCCACCACCAGGGCCGCCCACCTACCTTCCCTTCTCTTCTCTGCCCTGCTTTAGTGCCTTACAACCTAGACTACATCTAGGCCTTTTGACTTCTCATAACACTTGGTTAATATGGGAGTCAACAACTCTGTTCTTTCCAGTAAGATGAAGGACCATTTGGTTTTCATCATTTCTCCTATCTCTGTGCCCTTCAGATTCCTGGGCACTCTTATCATACTTACTGGTATAGATAGCATAAGGACACCTGGGCCCAGCCATTAGCCATACTGCTAAACTTTTGGGACTTTTGAGACTTTCCATTCACCCTCTAGCTGAACTTCCTTTTATTTTCTTATCTCCTTCATTAGAGAATAATCTCTTAGGGACAGTTTTATGGCATATTGAATAGATATCTAAGCCTGGAGTCAGGAAGACCTGAATTCAAATCCAGCCTCAAACACCTACTGACTATGTGACCCTAGGCAAGTCACTTGATTTCTGTTTGTCTCAGTTTCCTCATCTGTAAAACGGGGATAATATAAATGCCTATCTCCCAGGGTTGTTATCAGGATCAATGAGATAATAATTATAATGTGTACCTAACACATAGTAAGTGCTATATTAATATTAGCTATTATTATTGAAAGCAGGAACTGTCTTATTTTTCCTCAGGACAGTACTTGGCACAAAGTAATCACTTAATAAATACTTTTTCATTAATTCATTCATCACCAGTTCAATTCAACAAACATTCAATGCAGCAACTGGGACCCCTCCCTCTCACTTATGGGGCCAGAGAGTATCTACCCTATATTCAAAGATGCATATCTACATCTACTCAAAACCATAACTCAAAAGCCCTCATTAATGCATTTGCTTTTTATAACTACTTGGCCAGAAAACACAGGGTTCAAAGCTAAGATATTTAATGAAAGAGAATAGGCTGAAAAAAAAGTTGTAATAGAACATTTCCCCATAAGCCTGGGGGACACACGTTCCTAAAAATACACACACCATCACTGGGGAGAGTGGCCATACAAAGGGATCATGAATGAGGCAGACAAGCAGAGGGAATACATGGGAAGCAATATTCCTAGATAAGGAAACTAACACTTAAAAAAAACTGCCCAAGATCATGGCAAGTAAGTCCTTCAATTAATAAACTCATAGATTTTTTTATGCATATAAAATACCATAGCAATCATCTGGTCAAATTCCTTATTTTAAAAATAAGACAACTGTGGCTCAAAGAGTGAGACCATTGGAACTGGAATCCAGTTCTGATGACTTCTAATATAATATTTGTTACAATTTATTTTAATTCAGTCAATCCAATCCAACATATATTTATAGCAAGCCAGTGTGTGGGGTGACATTTAACTTTTCTGTGACATTTTTCTTATTTTATTTGCCTCAAGTGCTGAGAATTCTAATTGATTTTCTGGAATTGCTTCTGGAAAAGGAGCGGTGGGGTGGGGCTGTTCTTAGAGATCATAAACTCTCCAGTTGTGGGCTAAAAGCAATCCTAGAGCCCATCTAGTCCAATCCCCTCATTCTACAGGTGGGGAAACTGAGTCCTAGAGATTAAGATTCGCACAGATGGTAATCCGGGCAGAGCCAGGATTCAAATCATTGTTCTTTGACAGCAAATCTTTCCTTTTTAGGTTAGAGGACTTGAACTTTTTCTACTCGTGACCTCTTCTGTCGTTTCGACAGCTTTCCTTGTCGTTGTGCGGCCTGAGGGCATGTGCAATGTGAAGTGCACATGCTTTGTGTTCAGAACCAAGGCTGCAGTGAAGTTGCATGATGCAAAATGGGCCAGTGCTGCCAGAAACACCTTGGATTCATTACATTTGATTTTTAATTAAGTTTTGGTTATTGTGTGTTCAGAAACCTTTTACTGTTGCCAAATTCTTTGCAACCCCGTATGGGGTCAGGACCCACAGTTTGAGAAGTGCTGGTTGGACTATTCCAAAGAGCCCTTAGATGTTTAGACAGTGATTTGGCAGTGAAATGTATTTTTATATATTTTCAGAGGCAGATGTTAGAATAGTGAGGCTTTCTTGATCTCAATGGCCTAGCAGTTTAGGCTCTGCCCAGTCTACTTTGTGGAATCATCTCCTTTTGACCATTTCACATTCATGGATCCTTTGTTTTAAGGTTAGAGAACAGCAAAGTGGGTGGACCAAAAAGAGTTGCTTCTCCCACAAACACATATCACTTGCTACTTTAGTGGCATCAGAAAGTCAAGCGGGATTGTCATTTGTTTGCAGACAGCAAAGGGGGTCTGTATATGCATGGTATAGTAGAAAGAACACTGGGTGTGGAGTTGGGAGATGTGAATTTGAATATCAGCTCTAACATTTGACAGCTGTATGATTTGGGCAAGTCAATTAAGCTTCACCATCTGTACTCACTCACTGATCTCACCTGTAAAGTGGGGGTAATAACATTTGCTGCTCCTTCTTTAGGGCATTGGGGGTGTTGAACTGATGAACTCTTGAACTGAATTGAATTGAATTGAAATGGGACAGCATATTTATAAAAATGCTTTACAACTGCAGAACCTCAGACACAGGTGAGCTGTTATTTATTATCACCTATTATTTTTATCTCCTTTGTCACTTATATAACCTAGACTTGTCAGGATGGCATGTCTGTTCAAGGAAATAATAAGAGGAATAACAAATAAAAAGAGAAAGAAAGGAGAAAAATAATGAAAACTTTTTTTTTTTGAAATATTGGTGTGTCTGGGGGTAGGAACATGAGGGCAATACCCAACAATGATTTCCCTAAGTCTATAATAATAATAGCGGCAAGGTCCTTCGTCATTAGTGCAGCCATTCATCATCACATTATAAATTGGAGAAAATACAAATATTTTTCTTGGGGCACATTTGACCATTATAGAGCTTCACTGAATCCCAAATAGCTATTCTTCATAATGGAACTAAACAGCGTGAAGGAATACTAGAGCTTGTCATTTTTAATTTTTGGACTTGTGCTTTTGTATCTTGGCAGAGTTTCTACTCACCAGCACGCTGGAGTATGCAGTGGGTGTAATCTGTATCAAAGCACCATTGCAAAAATGTCAAACATAATGAAAAAGGGAAAAATCACTACAAAGGAAAACTCACCACAGTGACTCTTGGCAGTTCCTGTCTCAAAGGCCCGGCTGCTTCATCAAAGAGAGAAGCGATGGCAAAGGCCCATGAGGTCACCCTGCCAAGGAAAGAGAATGGATTCAAGCAAGCCTATCTGCTGGCTTCAAACCAAATTCTCTATAGAAGGACACTGCTGCTGTGCCCAGTCATGACACTGGGTTTTATTCAGACAAAAACCCAATAGGTGTGTCTATTCACAGTACCTGTGATATAAAGTTAGCACTAGAAGGGATTTAAGAGTCCATCGAGTTCAACCCCCTCATTTTGAAGAGGAGAAAACAGAGGTCTAGAGTGCTTCGATGGCTGCTCAAAGTGGTATAGGCTAGAACTAGAAATGAGACATCGAGGTTCTTAGTTTCGTGTTATTTTCATAATAATATTAAAAAAACCCATAAAATCCTAAGGGATCCCATGGCTCAAAGAATCATGGAATCTCAGAAATGGAAAAGTCTATGGAGTAGGACCCAGAGCTTCGCAAGTATCCTCACTACAGAAGTCCCAACCAGCTCTCATCCAGCTTTCATTGTAAGATTCCCAAGTGATAAGGAACTTCCTCTGTCCTGGGCTAGGCCATCACACTTTGGGAAAGCTCTGATTTTAGGAGGGATTTTCTGGACATGAAGCTTAAATTTTTCTCTCATTTCTTCTTGCCTAAGAAAAAAAAGTTTAGTTATCCTTCTATGTGACAGTTTTTCAAATACCTAAAGTGAGTTTTCATATGTCTTTCCTAAGTATTTTCTTCTCTGGGCAAAAATATGCGCAGTCCCTTCAACCGATCACCATTGAATTGGCCTTAAGAAGCCAATATGGAGTACAGAGTAGTTATTAGCAAGCTGGGCTTGGAGCCAGGGAGATCTGGGTTCAAATCCTGCCTCTGATGTGTCCATACTATGTGTTTCTGAGTAAGTTATTTAACCCGTCATTACTCTAGTTAAGAGAAGGACCCTATCTACATTGTTAGAGTTTCTTCTTCTGTGAATTTCTTATACTATTGAAATTACAGATTTAGTCCCTGTCTCTACATGATGTTATCTTGAAAGTCTTTATTATTCTGGCTGAGATCCCCTTCATACTTTCTGGGTTATCAATGTCTTTCCTAAAATGGGTGCCAAGAACTGAACACAGTCTTCCAGAGGTCTTAGGAAGACAGAACAAATACAACTTAAGACACCCCTTGTTTTGAATGTTAGACCTCAATTAATGCAAACTCAGGTTATGTTGTTTTTGTTGCTATGCCAAATAGTTGACTCATACAGAGCTTAAAGTCTGTACCAAATTACGCCGCTCCCCCCCATCTCTTACAGACCAATTGCTTTATATCTGTAAATCCCCATCTTGCACTGATGAAATTAATTTTTTTAAATTGAAGGAGGACTTTGCATTTATTGCTATTAACTTTATCAACTAAATAAAGATCTTTTTTGAGGGGTGGGGCTACTGGATTTTAGTATATTAACGACTCTTTCAGATTTTATCTCACCTGAAAATTTTAGCATGACATCTATGCCTTCTTCCAAGGCATTAATTAAAAACTTGAAATTTTGAAAATTTGAAAATTTGAAAAACTTGAAATGAAAAACTTGAAAAAATGAAAAAAAACGCAGGGCTAAGAACTGAACGCTCGGACACCGTTGTTAAATTCAAATAGGAACAGGGATTATTAAATCATATGTGAAGATGCCTATGGGTGCATATTGACTTAGAAAACCACATATTAGCAAGATCTGTGTTTAACTGTATCTTTATTTATTTAAAAAAAATATTTCCCAATTACATTTTAATCTGATTTGGGCTCACTCAGGAGTGTTTTGTACCTTATCTTGGATACCTCTGCTGTAGGATATTCTACAGAACTCCCTCCAAATTGATTTTGACTTAATGAAAACTCTTTGAGTCTGAAAATTTCAACCAATTCTGAATCTACCTTAGTATGGACACCTAGCATATGTCTCTTTGTCTTGCCTGGAAGGAAAGCATCTTGTCCAACACTTTGCCAAAATTTTCACACAGCCCCATGAGTTGTCAATCTAGTAATACCGTCAAATATAGAACATAATATTTGTTCTGCATGGTAGGACCTATTCTTGTTGAAGCCATGCTGCTTCTTTGCGATCTCAAATTCCTTTTTTAGATGTTCAACTATTATGGCTTTGAAAAGATATGTTAGTACTCCTAATTTAAAGATTTGGTAGATTTGGTACATTTTATATCTATGTTTTGGTTACTTAGTATATAGTTAACTTTGAGAGTGTCTCAGAGGTTATGATTAAATTATTAAACTAAATTATGATTAAATAATTATGATCAATCATATCTATATCAACTGTATCTATCTAGGCAATCTATACCTATCTCTATCCCCTATATATGCATATATCTTTATGTCAATATAATTTATATGCATATATCTTTATGTCAATATAACTCTATCTGTCTGCCTTTCTGGTAGGTAGGCAATGCAATGGATAGAGTGCTAAACCAAGAGTCAGGAAAAACTGAGTTCAAATATTGCCTCAGATACTTGCTAGTTTTGTGATCCTTGGGAAGTCACTTAACCTTCCTTTACCTCAGTTCCCTGATCTGTCAAATGTGGATAATAATAGCACCCACCTCCCAGGATTGTTGTGAGGATTAAATGAGATAATAAATATAAAGTATTAAGCAAAACTTGAAGTACCATAAAATGATATTGTTATATAAAACATATAATATAGACATATTTTTCAATATTTGTATTTATAATTTATGCCAAGATATATTGGTGGAAATCAAGACATAGAAGTTTTTTAAAATGTCTGTACATTGATTTCACCCTTCAGTAGGACCTGGTTGTTCTAGTATGTGAGTAGAAATCTCATGCAGTTCTTTAGTTATGAATTTACTTCTAATTTCATCATTATCATAAGTGTAGATACCCTCTTCATCAATATAGATAGCAATCTCTCAGTACTTTAGTAGACAGTCTCTATTATTTTCTGTGCCTGAGAAAACGTTTCACTTGGTTGCTAACCTACTTATGATGACTTTTCTAAATTTATTCAGATAAGAGATTTGTTAGTGTTCAGTCATTTTTCAGTCATGTCCAACTCTTCATGACTCCATTTGGGATTTTCTTGGGGAAGATACTAGAGAGGTTTGCCATTTCCTTCTCCAACTTATTTTACAGATGAGAAATCTGAGGCAAACAGGGTTGAGTGACTTGTGCAGGGTCACAAAGCTAGTAAGTGTCTAAAGCCAGATTTGAACTCAGGAAGATGAGTCTTTCTGACTCCAGGCCCACCTTCTACCCACTGTGGCACTTAGCTGTTGAGACAAGAGATACTCTAAGCACAACTTGAAGCATCCAACCTTGTGACTAACATAGACTTCAAGAGCCTAGGGTCACCTCCCTATCACTAGGAGGCACTGAGGTAAGCTCTGTCAATAACTAACTCTGGAACTTTAGCCAAGTCATATCTCTAGAACTCAATTTTCTCATCCAGAAAATCATCTGTTATTCCAATCTAGATGATCTCTAAAGTTCCTTCCAGCTCTAGAATTGTAGTCAAAGGACTTGGGTTCATATTCTATTTTAGCCACTTATTAATTGTATGACCACTGGCTTTCAACTAATTCTCTCTGAGACTCAGTTTTCTCACATGCAAAATCAATTATACTTAAGCTACCTTCTTCGCAGAGCTACTTGCCATTAATAATGATTTGTGCTCATGTCTAAAAATCTGCAGGCTGGGATTGAGAGAGAGGTAGCTAAACCAGAGGAAAAAAAGTTATTTTCCCTAGTTCTAACTGGGCGGGGCTGAGCCAATTAGAGAGAAAGTCTGCATATTAGATAAAGGAGAATATTCATACCTGCTAGATTGCTATGAACCTGAAGAAAAACTTAATAATTATAGCTAGAATTTATATAAAACTTTAAAATGTGAAAAATCCTTTCACTTTGCCAAAATATAAGAATTCTCATGAAATATGTGGAGTTGAAAGTGTCATTAACTGTTAGAGAGAATGAATGAGGCAACCACAATTGTTCTTTGTGTTATCTCCTTTGAGCCTTACCATCACCCTTATATACATATATAAACATTCACTTGTTTTCTTTGCATTATTAACACTTATTTAAGTATAGACAATCAATACAACAATAGCTCATGCCCAGATTTGTAGTAATTAATTCTCACATTGAAAATTGAGCTCTAACTCAACAATGGGCTGAGCAGGTTAGTGCTGGCTCCAGCATTGTCCCAGGATACCTTCCCTCTCTCTACCTGCATGTACAAACAAGAAAGGACACTGTGACAAATGAAATCTCAGGCTACACCTGCCCATCCAACCTTTACCCCTAGGTTCTCTGGTATTGCAAGTAACTTTAAACTGATCGTAAGTATGTAGTTTCAGGAGCCCATACGTTTCCAGACTTAAAAACAGGAAAATCAGATTAGGAACTGCTTGGCTCCCTACCTGAGGCCCTATAATTTGGCAGAGACCTTGGTGATAGAAGTCTTTAAACAGCGGTGGGGGGCAGGGCTATCTCTGAGTAACAGGTAGAGTACAAGGAAAAGAACATTGAATTTAAGAGTTAAAAGACCTTAATTTGACTGTCACTCTGCCAGCTCTGCCACTTACAGCCTATAAGGCAATTAGAGGGCGCAGTGATAGAGCACTGGGCTAGGAGTCAAGAAGAGCTGAATTTAAATTAATCCAAAGACATTTACTAGCTGTGTGACCCTGGACAAGTCACTTAAAATCTGTTTGCTTCAAGTTTCCTCAAGTGCAAAATGCAAAGAGTAATAGCACCTTGTCTCAAGGTTGTTGTGAGGACCAGATATGATGATATTTGTAAAATATGCTTAATAACTGCTTATTCTTTTCTCCTTCCTCCTATGTGACGTCAGGACAAATCTCTTAATCACTCTGAGCTTCAGGTTCCTTGTGAGCAAAATGAAAGGTTTGTATTAGATGTCCTCCTTTCTAATTCTAGCTCTGTAATCCAATTAATGTCATATGATGCTACTTACCATTAAATGCTGCTATTACAAGGGCCATAGCACCCAGAGCTAGAAGGAATCTTAGGGATCATTTTATAGGTGAGGAATCAAAATGAATCCTCAGAGAGCAGGTTACAAAGAAAGCGAGCAATAGGGTTGGAAATTATTATTATTATTAATAATCTCTGGTATGGGACTCTTTCCTTATTGGTGGAGATGAAGGTCTTGCCCTGCAATTGTTGAAAGCAAGAACTTCAGTTCTTTGCAAGTTCCCTTTGAATCTCCTTTAGGAAACTCTCTGAGCGAAAGTCTTCTTCAAGTGTGGAGTCTGCTATTGGTGAGAATGAATGAGGTAACCACAATTGCCTGACTGGGGACTAGCTGCTAGAGAAAATTTAGCAAATAATTAGATATGGAGTAGGAATGAGGAAGAGTCAAGTATGATACTGAATTTGTTTACCTGACTAATGGGAAAGATGGGGCAGTTGACTCCAAACTAGTCTTCCAACCTTCACTCTCTGTTTCTAATACATACCATGCCTGACACTTTTGCATTGGTTTTAAAAAATAAACAATAATCTGTTTTGTCTTCCCCCATAAAAATGTCTGCTCCTTGATGGTAGAGATTGCTTTTATTTTTACTTTCACTTAAATTCTGAGCACTTAAAATAGTACCTAGAACATAGAAAGTATCCTAATATTTATTAGGATAAATATTCTGTCTATATATCTGTCAGTCAATCAATCTAGCCATCTAGCTATTTTTCATTTTTTTATCTATTCATGTATCCAGCTATCTAATCATCCATTATCTGTTACTCACTTGTTGTCTGGGATCCCTCTTCTCTTCCTCCTTCTAGAATCCCTGTTTTTATTCCAGTCCTGAACTCTTCATGACCTTTTTGGGGGTTTTCTTGGCAAAGATACTAGGGTGGTTTGCCATTCCTTTCTCCAGCTCATTTTGTAGATGAGGAACTGAGGTTAACAGGGTTAAGTGACTTACTCAAGGTCACATAGCTAATAAGTTTCTGAGGACAGATTTGAACTTAGGTCTTCCTGACCCCAGGTCCATTTCTCTATCCACTGTGCCACCTAGCTGCCTGGATTAGACTCCCTAGTTTCCTCCAAAAATGATAATCTTTGGATTATTGCGTCAGCTTCTACATGAAGGCTTTCCTGCTCCTTCCAGTTCTTAGTACTTTCCTCTCCCCTATTAACATATGTGTGAATACATATACACATATATGTATATAAGTATGTATGTGTGTGCATACATATGTACACACACACACACACATATATATATATATATTTATGTATGTAGTATGTCTTCCCTAATAGAATGTAAGCTTCTTGAGGAAAAGTTCTGTTCTTGTGTCCCCAGCATCAAGCACAATGCCTGTTACATAGTGGGTGTATGTAAGTGATGCTTTTAGATTTATTCCCAGTCCATTTTGTCATAGTATGTAATAAAAGAAGCAGCTTGCACTAGAGAGTTTGTTTAGTGATGCAGTCTTCCAGAAATAGCCAGGTTTCTTGTGAGTGCAAGATAAAAAAATGTGAAAAGAAGAAAAGGAGAATGAAAAAAGTTTAATGATTTTGTGGGATTTCTAGAGAACAAAATGAAAAGAGAGAGCAGAGGATGGAATAGAGTGGAGAATATTGGGATTGAACTGTGTGGGAATAAGAGATTGAGATGTAGCAGAGGGCATAGAATTTTAGCCAGGGAAAAGGGCTACTCTGAATCACTGGGATTAGGATATTAGGAGGTTTTAATTTACTACTCATAGTTTTACTAGTCACAGTTATTTGAAGATCCTAGAGCATAGCTCTAGGATTCTTGGGTACCTGTAGTGATAAAAAGTAGCGATGGTGGTGGTGGTGGTGGTGGTGGTGGTGGTGTGTGTGTGTGTATGTGTGCATATGCATGTATGCGTGTGTATGTGTCCTTGATCTAAACATCTGGCAAATGGAAGTGGATTGTTATTGTGGATAACTAGGGACCAACCTGAATTTCGAAATGGCACAAAGTCAGTAGTTATGTCCAAAAGTGGTATGAAGCACACGAACAATACCTCGTCTGCAGTTAAGTGTTTGTTCTGTTAAAACTTCATGTCCAAGGCCATGGTTTGGGTAGCAATATGTTTTTGATTGAAGTCCCAGGTTGTTTTTTATTTTTTTGGTTTTAGGTTTATGTCAGAGGCCTGAACTCAGGTTAGCACCAGGCTTAATCTCAATCTTTCCAGTTACAGGTGTGGTGTATGAGACCTCGGTTGGGTGACAGAGCATAAGTTGTAGCTTAATTGGTTGAAAAAAAATAGAGTTAAATAAAATACAGCCCCTCCCCTCATGGAGTTCACTGACTTGTTGACCAGCTGCTTCTTTTTTGTAGCATCCCTTATCTGTAGTTGTTTCTGTGCTGAGGAAAAGTATTGCATTGCTTGAGTTCACTATCACCGAGTACACTCAATAGAAAAAGAGGTTTGTGGTGGTGTGTATTTTCTTCCAACAGAGAAAAAGTCGAAGTACAAAGGATGACCAATCCTGTTCCCCACTTCTGACCAGAGCTGCTTTCTGCAACTAGAAAATAAGCCCAGTATACTGTTCCAAGCAGCACAACCACAAAGCAGCTTATTTATGTAAAAAGTATTTTTGGAAAATAGAGTCCTTCACATTGACATTCCTTCTGGTAATCTTCCATAAACACCCGTGTTACAGAATGTCACGGGACATCCTTCTTTTAATTAAAGTTTTTAGTGTTTTGTTTTGGTTTCTAGACAATCTTGTATTGTGGTGTGTGTGTGTGTGTGTGTGTGTGCATGTGTATGCATTTGAACATCTTCTTCTCTGGGATTTTTGTAGCATCCTTACTGGAACACCGTGCTTGACCCAGAATTCGGCGGCAAAGTCTGCTCCAGTCAATTAGTCTATTTATTCCGTCACATGATTGTTTTAGTGTTGTTTGAAGCACTATTTTGGAGCCAGACATAATCACATTATACAGTTCCTCACCTTATTAGCTGACAGAGCCCTGTTCCCCATTAGACAATTGATCCTGGGCAGATGAAGCCATTAAAACGGCACTAATTAGCTGAAGAGAGGAGACAGTAATGCAGGCTGCACCGCTTCCTTTCATGCTTAGGGAAGTTCATGTTCCAGACAAATAATAATTGATATGTAGTCTTCCTTAATTGTGGTTGTTAACAGCCAGTAGTATAATGACAGGCTGACAATTTCTGTCTAGCCTATTGTATGTTTATTTCTGAATCCAGGAACCACTGGGTAATATTTTTGGTTAACTTGAACTTCATAGAATGTATTTTATAATGTCACTGTAATCAAAACTGGACAGCTAAACTTAACTTAGGAGTTATTTGTTACATGTCTCCAGGTGTCAGATGTTTATCTTGGAAGGATAGGCTGCCCATAATTATGTAGAATTATGGCTTGATATGTTAGAATAAAAAAACAGATGGATTGGAGATGAATCCAAAAAGCACTCGATTAAATTTTAAAACAGAACATTAGGCATATTGTTAAATTTTATTCTGTTAATTGTAGATATTTTTACATTGATTCCTTTCCCTTCGCTGTTAAAATAAAAGATATGCATTTTCATAAAACTTGTTTATATCAATAAAATATTTTGACCATATAAGAATTATGATCATCATTTTATTTATTTATTTCAAAAATTGCATTTATGTATTTTTTTTGGAGGCAATTGGGGTTAAGTGACTTGACCAAGGTCACATAGCTAGTAAGTTTCTGAGGCTCAATTTGAACTCAGGTCTTCCTGTCTGCAGAGCTTTTCCTCTCTCCACTCTACCACCGAGCTGCCCTATGATCATCATTTTAACAGAATGGTGGTATAGTCTACAGAGGACCAGACTTGGAGTCAAGAAAACCTGGGTTCAGATTCTGCTTTGAATTTTTACTAGCTCTAGTCATTATGGGCAAGTCATTTAACCTCATAGTGTCTCAGTCTAATAGTCTTAGACTACAAATTGCACATTATTTGCAGATTGGTTCAAGGTGTTTCCATATTAGGAATTTACCACACCATTGAAAGCACAGGTCTGGATTAAAAAAAGGCTTTTTAAATTATTGCATACATATTTAAGGAGGCTCTGTGGTGTTGTATTAAGTCTCGCCTCTGTATTGTCATACCTCTTGCAACTCTAGGTTAATGGCTTCACTTTTGAGGGCCTCAGTTTCCTCATCTGTGACATGAAGGAGTTGAACCAGATGATTTGCGAGCTCCCTTGAAGTTCTAAATCTATGACCCTTTGATTCTGTGATCTGGCTTGGGCAAGCTGATTCACGTCTTGGGGTTTCTTGCTGATAGTCTCTGCCCCGGGGGGGAAACTGAGTCTTCTGGAATTCTGTCATATCTGGCAACATTATGGTAAGCCCTTGGGGGCAGAGGGCAACCAAGTTGCCTAAGGAAGAGTGAACTGGCCCTGGCTGGAAAAACAGATCAGGTTGAAGTTTCCATGCTAATCAGATCAAGCCTCTGAGTACTGCTACACTTTCATGAAGGGTGGAGGGTGAGGTGAGAGAGAGATGGGGGAGGGGGTGGGGGAAGGAGGAAAGGAGAGAGAGAGAGGGAAGGAAGGAGGGAGGGAGGGAGGGAGGGAGAGAGAGAGAGAGAGAGAGAGAGAGAGAGAGAGAGAGAGAGAGAGAGAGAGAGAGAGAAAATGAAAGTTTTTGTGAGCTGCTGTTATAATTATTTATAAAATGAAAGATTTAGAAGGTCTATGAAAAAAAAGAAGGTCTATGGTCCCTAGCAACTCTGAAATTCTAGTAATCAATCTGGATGCATAAAAATCAATTTGCATGCATAAAATGTTTGTGTATCTATTTTACATGAAGCAGCTAGGTAGAGTAGCTGGTAGAGCTCTAGGCCTGTAGTCAGGAAGACCCAAGTTCAAATTTGGTTTCAGAAACTTACTAGTTGTGTGACCCCAGGCAAGTCACTACACCCTGATTACCTCAGTTTCCTCATCTATAAAATGAGTTGGAGGAGGAAATGATAAATCATTCCAGTATCTTTGCCAAGAAAACCCCAAATGGGGTCATGGAGAGTTGGACAGGACTGAAATGCCTGAACAAACACCGCCACCATTTTACACAGCATTACCTTGCAGAAGCAGAAGACTAATTTCCTTCCTTCCTTCCTTGCTTCCTTCTTTACCGCCTTCCTCTCATTCTATCTCATTTCTCCCTTCCTCCTTCCTTTCCTCCCTTTTCCCCTTACTCCCTTTCTTCCTCCTTTCCTCCCTTCCTTCCTTCTATCAGGCATCTATGTATAAGACATTTTAATAGGTAGACACATTATAGTTATAGCAATTCCGTCCCACATGTAATCATATATAATTTATTTAGTCAGTGTCATTACCCTCAGACTACCCAAGTTCTGAGGGTTTTTTTTCCCCTTAGGTCTGATACCTTTAATGATCTGGGCAGAAACTTAGTTTTCAAATTTACAAACTTGTCTTATAAATTACCCTGTGGTTATTGGAACGAATGGAAAATGAAGTAATTGTCATGTTCCATCTCCCCACTCTCCCCCTACCCCTCATACAATCCAGGGGCTAGTATTTTAAATGTGAAAACAAAGACAGCCTTTAGTTAGTCATTGCAATAATGCATGATCGATTTTATCCTGGATGTTACCCCGGATATCTTGTGTGTGCAGGAAAAAATGGAGGCAGTCACAACCAAGAGAATCTGAAAGGGCCAAAAGCACACAGGAAGTTTCTGAAGACAAGAATAAACTCCCCAAAGGCCAAAGGATAATGACTTCCTGATCCAAAGAAACTATAGATAATTGGAATATGTCCTGTTATAAGTTCAGACTAGGACATTTTACTGGCAATTAACAAAAGCAGGAAATTTAGAGTCAAGTATCAGCATCCAGGAATCCTGTAGGACTAATGAGTGAAACTGTTAAGACACAAAGGTCCTTATTTATAAAAGGAGAAAGATATAATAGGAAAGGAAAGGACGATGTTCACTGAGGCATAAATAGACTCACAGGCTCATTGCTACGAATAGCACTCACCTAGCCCACTGATAGCTTGTTAGAAAAGGCATTCTCCTTAGCCTTTCCTTCTCTTCTGCCTCACCACCTTATACTTCAATAACAAATGGTATGTGAAATGCTGAACTGCCCCACTATTTCTTCATGAAGCTCTCTGCAGCTTGCCTTTGCCCCACAAAGCCCTCAGAATACTAGCTCTTTCTTTTCAGGGAATCTCAGGATTACACAGCCCAGTTCAGAGGTGTGAGATAGGTGGAGATAAGGTGACAAAAGATGGAACTACAAAGTATGCAGGGATGGCGACTCTGTTAGGCCTTTGTATACCATTGTTATCAACATGTAAAAAGGGATTTTTTTTTCACTATTGCACAGCTAGAAGGCAGGCCATCTCAGGGGCTCTTAGAGGGATTGAGGGGGGAGACATTTTCAACTTGCACATGACTGAACCTTTTTGAGCTAAAGGAAGAAATCATACTCATCATTAGTTTAATGTAGCCTTATAAAAAAGAACAAAATTTCAAGCAGCCCACACACACTTTTTTTACCAGCTCTGCCTCCCCTGCGGAGATGCATTGGCAGTAAAATGAATGAAATCACTGTTCGTTTTTACTTCCCTGGCATGAATTCTCATTTTCCCTTGGCGAATGGCTATTTCTAAAGGGAGTTTAACATCAAGAATGTACCTCAATGCCTTATATAACTTAAAAGAAAACATTGTATTTTACATGAACTAATATTCAGATTCTATTTAAAGTTAACGATGATTATTTTGAGTGAAGAATATCATAACTCCAACAGCAACATATAAAAGTCAGCAAAGTAGAATGCTGATAGAAGTTGTGTTGAAGGATGGTGGCCCCTTCTCTCTGATTTCCTCCACTCAGCATGTTATGATACAGCACAGTGAACAGAAACTAGCAAAAGGGAAGCTGTGATAGCTCTGACGTTTCCCATAAGCATCTGGAATGAAAATAAATTCCAAGGGAAATGGTTCAAATTGCAATCAAAATGTTTTGGTAGCTAAAAGGATTAGTTCACATGGTGTGGCACTGAAAATAACATACTAAAAGAAAAACAATGATGTATTATTTTATGATCCCATTGGTCGAACCATTCTTCGCCTTAGATTGCTATGGAGTTCTTATTAACTTGGCCTTGTCACCCATCACTGGCTTCTTCCCTCTTTATGAGGGTGGCCTTAGATCCTACTTTTCTCCTTCCCAGAATGGGTCATCCCTTTGGTTTTTTTTTATTTCTTTATTTTTTTTAGATTGTCCCACAAAAGGAGCAAAGATATATATACCTTGAAAAACAAGTAGTATGAACTAGTAAATACCTGATATTGTTGAAGTAAAGCTACTATTGTGTTTTTGTTGAAAGGGAAATGCAAATTATTAAATGAAATGCTAAAAAATCTTTCATTTTGGGCTGTTCCTAATTTAGTTCCCCTTGACTACCCTAAGATATTTAGTTGAGGTTAGAGAGCTTATGTGCAATGATCTGGGTTATTATGTGTGATTTTATGTATGTTGGAATGAAAAGAAGGGAAGTCTGCCGTTTAATGAATACGCGAAAATCGTGTTTCCCTTTTTCTTGTAAAAGTAAAGGAGAGATGAGGAAGTAGAGCAAGTAGGAAGTCAATTTTAGAAACACAAAGAGTTTAATTTCCTTCAGTAATTTTAAGTAGAAATTTAACAAGCTGTTGTTAGGACTAAAATATTTGAACATTTTCTACTTATGTGTCATGGCAAGCAAAGTGGGACTTTTTCTTTTGCTCTTTTTTTCTTTTGGAGTTCTAGTTCTTCTCAGCACTAAAGTAATCAAGTACCTTGCCTTTGTTTGAATGAAGAGTCTTTGATGACCTGCTTAAGTCAGAAGAAAGCTAAGTCACCTAAGTTTGAGTCACATGGTTGTGATGCCCTCTGTTGGGCTGACCCTGAAGAAGTATATATTTATATATTCTGAGGTTAGCACTTTTCTTTGGGGGCTCACTCATTGGAAGACTGTTCCTATGATTTGGCCAGACAAGACTCTGGGTAGCCGTTGGAGGTCCACCCCTCTACAGCTTTGAAAAACCCAGATGTTGGTGCTTTTCTCTCTGGTAACTGTGTATGTAATGTCTTGGTCAGACAGCTAGAAGCCTGTCTGTTGATTTGTGTTTATTTGCTCTGTTTATATAATTTCTGCTTGTGACTTCTGTTTGTGTTTTCTCTGAAGTTCAGGATGCTGACTTTTTCCCATGAACTAAGTGAATCATATATGTATGTTTAATTAAAGTGAGATTGTAAACCCCTTAAAGTTGCTTTCCTTAGAAAAGCAGATCAAAAGACCTGTGCTAGAAGTCTTCCTGTGTGCTGGTGTTATTGGCCTTACACAGCCACAGTAGCTGCAAGTAACATTGTTGTTACAATATGTAATACACATTTAACCCCATACAAAAGAATCCCATACTCACAAGAGAATTCACAGGATTTGAAACTGGAAAGGATACTAGAGATGACTTAGTCATCCCCATATAGATGAAGACTGAGCACAACCGACGTTGTTTTACATATGGCTTTTTAGAACAAGGTTGGATTTTACTTTCAATTTTGTTGAGAGAAGGCTTTATGGTAGAAAGATCAGGAGAAAGCCTTAAGTTCAAAAAGGAGAAGGCATTGTGAAGGTAAAGAATTTGAAGAAGGGTATATAGTGAATTTGGGGAGGAAAAATTTAGAACTGGAAGAGAAGAGAGCTGAATTTGGAGTTCGAAACTTTGGTTCTGCCAGTTACTGCCTGTGTAGCCATAGGAGAGTCATTTAACCTATTTGGCCCTTATTTTGCTCATCTGCAAAATAATTGGCTTGTACTAGATCATTTCTAAAATTTCTTTATTTTCTAGGTTATTATTATCCTAAATCAGGTAAATAGAAGGATTTTACCTGAAGGACCTAAGGATAAAAAAAAAAAAATTAGAAGGATGACCTGGAGGAGAAGATCTCACTTTGAAGGAAAGGGATTTAAGGAGGAGGAGAAGAAAAAGGAGAAAGACTGCAGGAAAAATGGAAGGAAATCAGGAGAGAGAAAGTTAAGGCAAAGAGATTCATAGGAAAAGGGAAAGGAAGATGGGCATGACCACGAAAGTACTAACAATAGCAGCAATAATAGTCATCATATAGGTGTAGCATGTGCTCTGGAGCTCCTCTTCCTACTTACACTAGCACCTGTAATTTGGGTCTCTAGAACCCTCTGGGTACTAAGTGTAATCCTAAGGGGTTGAGGATGTTTTGGCTAATAATATTACTCATAAGTCCACACTAGTATATTAGTTTTTGGTCACCTAACTCTCACCTGTTGCTCCAAGAAGCTGTAGGATGCTCAGTGGCCACACCCCGGCGAAATCATCTTAGCAGATTGGCTAAATCAGGTTGGGAGTAACCAACAGGCCTCAAATCCATTGGCGAGGCGGGGGCATGTCTACCCAAAACATGTAAAGATTTCTACTGGTGGAGTGGGCAGATGAGAACAACTTGTTCCAATGGCCATGACAGTGGCTGACACAGGTGCTATGGAGTACTTAGATCTTGCTCAGACATTGAAGACTTCAAGGTCATCTACTGCATCCCAGGCCACCTCCTCAGTTATACTGACTTTTATCTTGCCATTGGACTTTGATGACTCTGGAGGAGAGAGGGTGGCTGATGACTTTGTACATACTTGCCTCACTTAAATCCCATTCACATGCAAGTCAAGACACCACCTGTTATATCATTGGTCCTACTCAAAAATGGACAGACATTAGATTTTGGTTGAGTATTTATTGAGGTGATATGTTAAGAATAGTTGGTACAAAATATTACTTCCCCCTCCCCTGAAAAATAGTTGGAATACATTCTTCCACAAGTACTTATAGAGTCCAGGGGAAAGTGGCCTCAAGCTCAGTTAGAATATGTGGTAAAAGGGGTACTCACAGCTCCTGGGAGTATTTTTGTTGGAATTCTTAAGGTGTTTCCTTTAGGTATGTTGTAGTTTTCTAATGAGCTCTTTGTAGCATTCTGAAGAGATACTTCCTCAATGTGTCTAGTTTGTCCTTAGCTCCTAATATAGACACTGGCAGTGACTGATGTTCTGGGGACATTGCTAGATCACCAATAAAAAGTCTAAATCTTCTCGCCTTCTGAAGTTCACACAGTCATGTTCTGTTAAAGGTGTGGTGGAGGAGGGTGGTGGGGAGGATGTCAACAGCTCTGTTTCTACCCCTACCTTCAAATGATTGCCTCTTATGGTCTGGTCTGGATTGTTCATTCTTCTATGCTTCTGTGTTGGTAAGCAAAATGGGCTCCTTAGCACTTAGTTCAACAAGTGCCCTTGGAGAGTTTGGCTTTTGTTTGCTTTGAGTAATTCAGCTATATCACTGAATCTTACTAAGTGCTAAGCCCCAGGCCCAAACCCCTATTAGGTGTAAAACCTATGTGGGTATGGATTGGCAACTAAGGTGGGGCCCAAGGTGGGGCTAACTCCAAGGGGGGCCTAGTTTACATGTCTGGGACAGCAGAGGCTCTTAGACCACACGGGTTTAAGTCTGCCTCTTTGTGACAATTTTAGGTCATGTGGGTTAGTCGCATGTGTGACTCACCCCTGATGCTGACAAAGATATAAAAGCCAGGGGTTGGCCTCTTCTTCCTTGGAGCTCTTTGCTGCAGCAGTGGTGGCACGTGACTCTGGGCCAGCCCTTGTTCTGAGCTCCCAGGGCTGAACCTAGATGTTGGTAACTATGAATTGTATTGGGTCTGTCTGTTTGTAATTTGTTTAAGGGCTCTTGAGATGGTGTTGATGAGGAGACTCTGGGCAGCTGTAGCTAAGGAGCCCTCCAGCTTGTAAACCCAGATGCTGAGATTTTGTTGAACTCTGGTAACTATGTATTGGGATT
>CM053622.1:249222170-249253600 GCA_028646595.1 Phalanger gymnotis | reverse complement strand
TTCACCTTGCTTTCCTTCATTAAGCAGATCAAAAGAACCTGTGTTTTTGTGGCATGCTGGCAGCTTTCTGGGTGCTGGCTGTGGGTGGATCTTATCCCCCCACAGAAGCTGCTAGCTGGATTGTGGAAACAGCTTCCAGACACTCAAAATCTGGATTCTGAACCAGCTCACAGTTTTATAGGGCATACATTAATTTAATATTTTTTTAAATTATTGATTGATTGAGTCAATGGAAATGTCTAGGCCTATAGTTCATAATCTGATGGATTGGTTCAATAGATCTGTTCCTACCTGATAAAGGTATCTGGGTATATCATCTTCTTAGCTGCTTTGAGTTGTTATGGGATGATTGATTGATTCATTCATTGACTCCCTAGCCCCTTATTTAGAGCCCAAAGGTTTGCAAAGTTCAATTTACATTTGATCATCATTACAACAATGTGTTCAGGTACTAAGGATGGGGAATTATAGTAAGGTGAAAAGGAAAGTAATACCTCCTAATTTTAAGACATCTACTCAGCAGTTGGCCATAGTAGTTCTCAAGGGACAGTAATAGAGGGGGGAAAACACAAGTATCTTACTTCTGGCAAGTATGGAGAACAGAATGAGTTTTATAGTAAAGTCAATACACTATGAAATGTTTGTATTTCTGTCACAATGGAGCTTATATATGTTGAAAGTGCAGGCTGATCTCCTTCCTAGAAGAGAAGGTAAATGGATTTGCAAAATGCGTCTCTGCTATTCATATTATCAGAGAAAATGGTGTCCATTGAAAATTAGGATAGAATGCTCAAAACAACAATCAAAAAGAATTATGATCTGAAGAGGCTGGAGGAGGATCTTGAGAATGGATGAATGGCATACAAAAGGAAAAAGTAAGAAGGGCAACTGAAGGACATCTTGCTGTGAGAGGCAAGGAGGTAACATGGTAGATAGAGTCCTGCACTTCAGAGTCAGGAAGACTTCCAAGTTCAGATCCCACCTCAGATATTCTTTAGCTGTAACTCAGGACAAGGCAACCCTATAACCTCAGTTTTTTCATCTGTAAAATGAGACAAAGCATAGTACCTATATCACAGAGTTATGGTGAGGAACAAATGAAATGATAGACATAAATTATGGTGAAAATCTTTAAAGTGCCATGCAAACGTTGTTATTGTTATTCATAAAATAAGAATGATAATGTTGGTTGTTTGTTGAAAAGGGCCAAACTGACATCATTACATTAGGATCAAGGTACAGTGTCTGACTTTGGCTGATCAGATCAATATGAACTTGGAAGGCTCTACCACAGGTCAGCCACAAATAGTCCACATGAACATTTGGAGTGGAGATGTCTCTAAATTCTCATATCTTATGTTCCTTTTGAGCTACTTCAATTCTACTTCATTCATAGAGCACAATGCCTTTTTTGATGTGGACACACCATGCCAGGCAGTCCTTTGCTAGCGTCTTCCATGTTGTGAAATTGATTCCACAGTTCTTCAGAGAGACTTTCAGAGTGTCCTCGTATCATTTCTTATGACCTCCATGTCAGCTCTCGATTTGTGAAATTCTCCATGAAATAGTCTTTTAGGCAAATGTACATTTGGCATTTGAACAGAGTGGCCAGCTCATCAGAGTTAGACTTTTTGCAATAGAGTTAGAATGCTTGACAGTTTATCTCAAGAAAGGACCTCATTGTCTGGTATCTTTTCTTGCCAGGTGATCTTCAGAATCTTCCTAAGACAAGTCAAATGGAAATGATTCAGTTTCTAACATGTTGTTGGTATACTACTCAGGTTTCACAGGCATACAATAATGAGGTTCCCACAATGGCTCTGTATGCCTTCAGTTTGTTAGTCAGGATAATGCCTCTTCTCACTCACACTTTCCTTCAGAGCCTCTGAAACACTCAGCTGGTTCTGGAAGTGTGTGTGTCAACCTGTACATCTCTGGAAAGTACACTGCCAAAGTAAGTGAAATTATCCACAGCATTAAAAATTTCTCCATTTGCTATGTCTGATGGTTCCAGGTATGGATACTGTGGTGATGACTGGTGGAGAATCTGTGTTTTCTTGGTATTGTTGGGCCAAAATTTATAGAAGTGGCAAATAATTGATTATACTTTGTCATATCTCAGCCTCAAAGGCTGCATTGAGTGAACAATCATCCGTGAACAAAACACCTTGCACCAAACTCTCCCTCTGCTTTAATCTTGGCTTGTAACATTTTTACGTTAAATAGTTTGCCATCAGTGAGGTACCTGACTTTGATGCCATTTTCACTCTCGTTGAAGGTATTTGACAACTGCTGAAAATATCATACTAAAAAACATGGGAGGAAGCACACAGCCCTGCTTCACTCCATTGGTGACAGGGAAAGTTCAAGAACACCATCCATTATCCCATGCGAGCATGCCATCATAAAACTGATGTACAACACAGATGAATTTCTTTAGGTACCCAAATTTTTGCCATAATTTTCCACAGGGCCTCACCACGACATACAAAAGGCCTTGATCAGATCAATGAATGTGGTGTACAGGGATAATAATAGAAATTATCTCACAGAGTTTTGGGAGAAATCAAATTCGGCAATATATGTAAAATTCTTTGCAAACCTTAATCACTACACAAATGTTAATCATTTTAATAATAATAATAATAGCAATAATAAAGATAATATATGAATTTCTCCTGAAGAGGAGGGAGCTGAATCTTCTGGAGAAGAAACAATTATTTGTCCTTACAGGAGTGAGGAGGTAGAACCATACATGTTTCCAAGAAAGATATCCCCAAGTAAATTTCCAAGGAAAAAAGAGAAGTCATACTATTTGATGATTCTCTGATGGACATTGAGGAATCTTTCTATTGTCCTAGTTAAAACAGTAGGGAAGTCTGTTGTTTTTTATTCCATATGTGCTTTATCAGCCTATCTACCTCTAAAGCTCTTCAAATCAACACACAAAGAAAGCTACTGTACTAAAGAAGTTTTCTTATCAGGGAGGACAAATTAGAATAGAAAGGGGGGAGTGAACAGAATAGTCAGTGTGGAGAATTGATTATCCCTTACAGTGGAAATTTGAAAGTCAACGATTTTCTGACTTCATAGGACTGGAAGGGGCTGCCCACGTAGGGACTAAAGAAAGAAAAGTTAATCAGTGCCTTCCTCCCCTGCTTAAAGATACAAGGGAGAAAAAAATCTCTTATAGGGGTCATTTCACCCAAGCTAGATTCAGTCCATAAAACAGCGGCCATAAGTCCAGTGGCTGTGTGTCTGCAATGAGAGGTTCTCATAGTTATTCTGGATGCAATCACAGGAGCAGAAGTAAGTAGGTGGCACAGACTATTCTCTACCTCTCTCTGTCTGTCTTTGTCTGCCTCTCTCTCTCTCTCTCTCTCTCTCTCTCTCTCTCTCTCTCTCTCTCTCTCTCTCTCTCCATACACATATATATATATATGTATGTATTTACACATACACACACATTATATCCCTATTTATTCATTTTTATATTCCTGGGACAATTAACTCTTGTCTTGTGTAGTTTTCATTTATGATTTCTTGAAATATAGTTCTGGTAAAGTAGGTTTTGATAAAACTTGTTGTGATTCAAACTGAGCTACCTGGCTCTGTCTTTATAGCCAAATCATTCTGTCTCTCAATGATTAGCCAATAATAGGTCCCAGGCTAAGTCTCACTTGTTCATTGTTTGGACTTTGATGGCTCAGAGTAAGTGTATATAACAATTGTTTCTATTCTGGCCAGAAACTCTGGGGGTCTTCCCCTCCCAGACTGGTTCCTTTGTGAAGTCAAACTAGGCCATCTTTTGCCTCAATTCTTACCTAGCCTTTAATCATTGAGTGTTGCCTCAGATAAACTGAGACCTGAAAAGTGCCTTAGCTTAAGAAGGCCAGGGTCTCAGAAAAGAATGAAGCAGGACTTCCAGGAGCAAAGAAGGGAGAGTAAGTAGTAAATCACCATAACTCTCCCACATTTACCTCCAAACAACCATAAAATAGTGCCCCAAAACAATTCCTGGAACAGTAGAACCAGAAAAAAGATGGGGTAATCAATCTTTGAACCTAATAACCTTGGAAGGTTAGGTAAAAGGGGAGCATCCAGGACAGGAAACATCACACCAAGCCAGCAGCAAAGCCCACTGTGGCAAACCAGAAGTAGATCCTGAGCCCCAGTGCAGTAGAGACCTAGCCTAATGTGCCTCAGAATAGTGAAGGGAATGGGCAGACTCCACCTTTAAGAACCACCCCATGCTTTAATGTAGTCTGAGGCAAACAAGCAGATGCCAGTGGTTAGACCACCACTTGCTTGAATGTAACAATGATGGAGAAACACAGAAACACCCCACCAGGCTCAGCACATAGTCAGACATCACCATTAGGATCTTGGCTCAGGACCAGGTAAGCTGCCAGACCCCTAAGGCCTCTAGCAGAACCACATCCACCACACCACCCTCTTATGCAGCACCAAACATGTGGGCTCCTTGTGGACCTCAGGGCAATATCAGCGCAGCACCAGGTAAACAGCCAGTGACTGTAGCCCCTGACACAAGAAGCCTCGCATAGTGCCCCTCCAGGAGCAGAGCTCAAATTTGAAAAAAAAGGAAAAAATACCAAAAAAAGGAGCAAAAAACAACAAAAAAAATAATCTGACCATATCTCAGAAGAGGACAACAATGTCAAAACACCTATGGGCAAAACGACAAAGAAAAATGGGAAGTAGTCTCAAGTCCAGAAAGAACACATGGAGCAGCTCAGAAAGAAACTTAAAAATCATATAAAAGAAGTAGGAGAAAAATTGGGAAAAAATGAGAATGATAGAAGAGAATTATGAAAAAAGAATTAACAGCTTGGAAAAAGAAAACAACTGCTAAAAAGTAGAATTGGCCAAATGGAAAAGGAGATACAAAAATCCACTGGTTGGGGGTCTGGGAGGGGAAGACCTTCAGAGTTTCTGGCCAGAATAGAAACAATTCTTATATACACTTACTCTGAGCCATCAAAATCCAAACAATGAGACCTATTATTGGCCAATCATTGAGAAACAGAATGATTTGGCTATAATTGACCTTAAAAAGTACAATTGGCCAAATAGAAAAGAAATTGAAGGAATTGAGAAAAACAACTCCTTAAAAGTTAGAATTGGGGAACTGGAAGCTAATGACTCTATGATACATCAGGAATCAATCAAACAAATTCAAAAGAATGAAAAAATAGAAGAAAATGTGAAATATCTCATTGGAAAAACAAATGACCTGGAAAATAGATACAGGAGAGCCAATGTTAGAATCACTGGACTACCTGAAAGAGATAATCAAAAGGACAACCAGGGCAACATCTCTCAAGAAACTTTCAAGGAAAACTGACCTGATATCCTGAAATTGGAGGGCAAAATAGGCATTAAAAGAATCCATTGATCACCTCAGAAAAGAGATCCCAAAATTAAAAACTCAAAGGAGTATTATACCAAAACAAATTTCAGAACTGTCAGGTCAAGGAAAAAATACTCCAAATCCCCAGAAAAGAAGAAATTAAGTATTGGTATTAACAGAATTTAGCAGTTGCAACATTAAAGGACTGAAGGTCATGGAATTTAATATTATAGAAGGCAAAGGAGCTAGGGCTACCACCAAGAATCATTTACCAAGCAAAAAATTAAATGTAATATATCAAGGGAAAAAATAGTCATTCAATGAAATGGAAGGATTTCAAACTTTCATAAGGAGAAGACCAGAATTGAACAAAGGAAATGATCACTAATATTAACACCCAAGAAAAAGAATGAACAGATAAAAAGGGAAAAGAAACTATAAAGAATTCAATAGAGCTAATTTTTTTTTACAACTCTACATGGGAAGATGATAGTTGTAATTAAAAAATGTATCACTAATAGTACAGATAGAAGAAACATACATAGAGAGTATGGGTATGAGATGAATTTGAGGGAATGACATAAAAATAATTAAGGGATGAGAAAGAGGAAGAAGGAAAGGAGAGCTAGGATGGGATAAATTTTTTTCACGTGAAAAGGCACAAAAAATTTATTACAGTAGAGGGGAAGATGGGAGGGTAGGTGGTGGGCATTGCTTGAAACTTACTCTCATCAGTATTGGCTTAAAGAGGGAATAATATATGCAATTAGTTGAATATAGAAATCTATCTTACCTGACAGGGAAGTAGGAGGGGAAAGGATTAAGTAAAGGAGGTGGCAGGGAACTGACAGAAGGAAAGACAGATGTGGGAGGTAGTGACAGAAGCAAAACATTTATGGCAAGGGAAAGAGTGAAAGGAGCTGATAAATAGGAGGAAATATAGGATAGAGGGAAATATACAGTAATCATAACTGTGAATGTGAATGGGATGAACTCTCCCATAAATGGAAGTAGATAGCAGAGTAGACCAAAAAGCAGAATCCTACAACATGTTGTTTACAAGAAACACACTCGAAGCACAGAGACACGCACTGAATAAAAGAGGCTGGAGCTGAATCTATTATGTTTCATCTAAAGTAAAAAAATGGTAGCAATCCTGATCTCAGAGAAAACAAAAACAAAACCAGAGGTAATTAAGAGATAAGGAAAGAAACTACATCTTGCTAAGAGGTACCATAGACAATGAAGCAATATTAATACTAAACATATATACACCTAGTGGTGTAGCATCCAAATTCTTAAAGGAAAAGTTAAGTGAATTATAAGAAGAAATAGCAAAACTATAGGAGTGGGGGACCACGACTGTTCCCCCCTCAGAATTTGATAAATCCCACCAAAAATAAACAAGAAAGAAACTAAGGAGGTAGACAGAATATTAGAAAAGTTAGATATGACAGACCTTTGGAGAAAACTGAATGGGAACAGAAAGGAATATACATTTTCTCAGCAGCATATGGCACCTAAACAAAAATTGTCCATGTATTAAGGCATAAAAACCTCAAAATAAAATGTAAAAAGGCATAAATAGTAAATGTTTTCTTTGTGAATCATAATACAATAAAATTACATTCATCAAAGGGCAGAGGAAAGATAGATTAAAATTAATTAGAAACTAATTAACCTTATCTTAAGCATAAGTGGGTCAAAGAACAAATCATAGAAACAATAATTTCATTAAAGAGAATGACAACAATGAGAGACAATGTGCCAAAATTTAGGGGATGCAGCCAAAGCAGTACTTAGGGGAAATGTATTTCTCAGAATTCTTACATCAACAAAATAGAGAAAGGGCAGATCAGTGAATTGTGCATACAACTAAAAAAACTAGAAAAAAGAACAAATTTAAAAACCCTAACCGAGCACAACATTGGAAATCCTGAAAATCAAAGGTAAGATGAATAAAATTGAAAGTAAGAAAACTATTGAGCCAATAAATAAATCAAGGAGGAGATTTTATGAAAAAAAAAACAACCCAGCAAGATAGATAAGCTATTTGATAAAATAATTTGTTAAAAAAAGAAGAAAACCAAATATCCAGTATAAAGAATTAAAGGGGTGAAATCAACACCATTGAAGAAGAAATTAAAGCAATCATTAGGAAATATTTTGTACAATTACATGCCAATAAATCTGACAATCTGAACAAAACTGGTGAATATTTACCAAAATGCAAATTACCTAGATTAACAGATCAGGAAATATAGAGCCTAAATAACTCCATCTTAGAAAAAAATAATTGAACAAGCCATTAAAGAACTCCCTAAGAAAAAATCCCCATGGCCAGAAGGGTTCTCAAGTGAATTCTACCAAACATTTGAAGAACAATTAATCCCAATACTATATTAAACTATTTGGGAAAAATGATAAAGAGGGAGTCCTGCCAAATTCCTTTTATGACACAAATATGGCACTGATACCTAAACCAGGAAGAGCTAAAACAGAGAAACTTATAGAGTAATTCCACTAATGAATGTCAGTGCAAAAATTTTGAACAGAATGCTAGCAAGGTGATTGTAGCAATATATCACAAGGGTTATACACTATGACCAGGTGGGATTTATACCAGGAATGCAGGTAGGAAAACAATCAACAAAATTGACCATATCAATAACACAACAAACAGAAGTCAAATGATCAGCTCAATAGATGGTGAAAAACTTTTGACAAAATACAGCACCCATTTCTATTAAAACCATTAGATAGCATAGGGAAAAAAGGAGCATTCCTTAAAATGACAAGCAGTATCTATCTAAAATCATCAGCAAGCTTTATCTGTATTGGGATAAGCTAGAAGCATTCTCAATAAGATCAGGGGTGAAACAAGAATACCCATTATCACCACTTTATTCAACAAATTACTAGAAATGTTAGTTACAGCAATTAGAAGAAAAAATAAATTGAAGGAAGTAGAATAGGCAATGAGGAAACAAAACTGTCACTCTTTGCAAAGAAACCTATCATTCCACGATGGTATACTGAGAGAACCCTAGAGAATCAACCTAAAAACTAATTGAAATAATTAACAACTTTAGCAAAGTTGCAGGATATAAGATAAACCCACAGAAATTATCAGCATTTCTTTATATGACCATCAAAACCCAGCAACAAGAGATAGGAAGAAAAATTCCATTTAAAATAACTCTAAAGAATATAAAACACTTGGGACGCTAACCTGTCAAGAGAAACCCAGGAAATATATGAATACAATTTAAAAAATGCTTATCACAAAAAATAAACTCGGATCTAAACAATTGGAAAAATATCAATTGTTCTTTGAGCCAATATAATGAAAATGACAATTCTACCTAAGTTAATTTAGTTATTTATTGCCATACTAATCAAACTGTCAAAAATTATTTGATAGAGCTAGAAAAAAATAACAATAAAACTCATGTGGAAGAGGAAAAAGACAAGAATGTCTAGGGAATTAATGAAAAAAGTGCAAAGGATGGTGACCTAGCAATCTCAGATCTTAAACTATATTATAAATCAGTAATCATCAAAACTGTTTGATATTGGCTAAGAAATAGAGTGATGTATCAGTGGAATAGATTAGGTACACAAGATACAGTATTCAATTACCATAGTAACACAGTGCTTGATGTACCCAAAGACCCCAGCAGTTGGGATAAGAACTCATTGTTTGACAAAAAACTATTGGGAAAAATGGAAAACAATAAGAAACAAAGTAGGTATATACCAACATTTCACACCATATTCCAAGATAAGGTCAAAACGGGTGCATGATTTAGATTTAAAGGGTGATACCATGAGCGAATTAGAAGAGTAAGGAATGTTCTACCTGTCATATAAGTGGAGAAAAGAAGAATTCACGACTAAACAAGAGATAGAGACTATTATGAAATATAAAACAGATAATTTTGATTATGTTAAAATAAAAATCTTTTGTACAAACAGAACTAATGCAACAAAGATTAGAAGGAAAACAGAAAGCTGGGAAACAATTGTTATAGCAAGTATCTCTGATAAAGGCCCATTTCTCAAATATATAGAGAACAGTGTCAAATTTATAATAATACAAACTATTCCCCAATTGCTAAATGGTCAAAGGATATGAGCAGGCAATTTTCAGATGAAGAAATCAAAGCTATCTGTAGTCACATGAAGAAGTGCTCTAAATCACCTTTTTTTTTAAACTAAAGAACATTTATTGTATTTTCTACTAAGCCTTTGAATTTTGAGGACCTAACTAAATTCTGGAAAATCCTAACACAGAAGGGTGAATACAGTGAACATTATAAGCACATATGAACAGTTGGAAGAACTGTAACCAAGTGCTAACTGACCAAAGAGAAATTTTCAGGTACTTCTTAGTAAAAAAGAAAAAGAAAGTAGGGAGGGCCAGGGGCTTCAGACTGAATGAGACAAAAATCTTCTAATACATTCGACCTTGGCTAGATTGTAACAAAATGGAAACAGGACTTCTATAATACAAAGCTCCCACTACAGCATGCTGTACACACCTGTTTTCCAAGCCCTTCCCCCATCCCCCCAAGGCTGCCATTTGAATTATTTGCCGGCTTGTTGGGCCTGCCGATGGAGAAGCACATAGATCTTCTCTTTGATCCAATCTTTGTTGTAGGGCTGGTATGTCTGAGTGTCTGCTCGGTACACAATGCAGCTAAGATCTGCCAGATCATCAATGAAATTAAACAACTGACTGATGTCATATGTGATGGAAGGACTATTGGGATTCATTCTCTTCAGATGCTCTTCATACATTTTACAAACTCCTTCCATGCATTCATTCACTGATTTGTAATCAGCGTAAGTTCGGCCTTCTGGCCTCTTGGTAGGTTGTACCAACAAAATGGTATGAGACTTCGACAGAGTTGACGCCTGGCTGGCCATCTTTGATGAGGGGAGAAAGACGGCTGGGGAACCTTTCGGCTTAAGCGCAGATCTTGTTCTCTCCTGGATGCTCAATATTAGGCTTCTATGATCAGATATCCATTCCAGGGGACCAGCTACTCACGGAGCGACAGAGATCCAGCCCCACAAGCCCAACTCAAAGATGGCGGCTGGCTGGGTCAAGGAGAACCAAAAGTAGGTTGTATCTGGGAGAGGACGGTTGTGACCCGTCTAAGTCACTTTTGATGATAGCAATTCAAATTGAAACAACTCTGAAATACCAACTTGTACTTATCAGATTGGCTAACATGACAAAAAAGGAAAATAATAAATGTTGGAGAGATTGTGGGAAAATTTGGACACTAATGCATTGTTGGTGGAGTTATCAGTTTATCCAACCATTCTGGAGCGCAATTTGGAATTATGCCCAAACGACAACCAAACTATGCATACCCTTTGATCCAGCAATACCACTACTAGGTCTGTATCTCAAGAGATCATAAAAAGAGAAAAGGATCTACATGTGCAAAAATATTTATAGCAGCCCTTTTTGTGGATGTGAAATATTGGAAAATGAAGGGATGTCCTTTGATTAGGGAATGGCTAAACAAGCTGTGGTATGTAGAGACAATGGGATACTATTATGCAATACAAAGTGATGAACAGGCAGATTTCAGAAAAACCTGGAAACACTTGAACTGTTTCAAAGTGAAATGATAGAACCAGGAAAATATTGCACATAGTATCAGCAATATTGTGTGATGAACAACTATGAATGACTCAGCTCTTCTCAGCAACACAATGACCTAAGACAAGTACAAGGGACTCATGAAGGAAAATGCCATCCACATCCGGATAAAGGTCTGGTGGTCTCTGAATGAAGATTGAAACAGATTTTTTTTACTTCATTCTTTTTCCTGTTTTTTTTTTCCCCTTTTTGATGTGTTTCTTCTTTTACAACTCTGTCTAATATGGAAATAAGGTTTATAGGATAGCGCATGTATGATCTATATCAAATTACCTACCATTTTTGGAAGATGAAAGAGTGGAAGGGAGAAAAATTTAGAACACAAAATCTTGTAAAAATGAATGCTAAAATGTGTCTCAACATGTAATCGGGGAAAAAACTCATTATTTAAAAAAGACCTGGGTCTCTCACTGAATCCAGGGTCATTGCCGGTCATCCTGACCTATGTCTTCCCACTGGACTCCAGTGATTCTGGAGGAGAGTGAGGCTGATGACTTTTCACAGCCCTGCCTCACTTAAATCCAATTATTTGAAGGTGAAGACATCACCTTCCTGATATCATTGGTCCTTTTAAAGAATGAAGGATGAATAAGAACAATACATACACATGCGTGCTCATGCACACACATACACATGTTATGCCACTCGGTTTTTTCTCTTGAGTTCCATGTATATCTCCTGCCTTTCACCTTACTCTCTCAAGAAGTCTTCATGAGCCAATCACACTCACCTACACTCATCCTCCTAAACTTCCTAGAGTTCGTCTCTAAAGCATCTGGTGCTGTTCTTTCCAGAAATTCTTGTTTCTACAGAGTGGGATAACAAAATCATTTGTTCAAATGGCAAAGAATAATTACTACAAAATATTTATTCCCCAAACTTGGGGTACACCTTTCCAGAAATATATAGATGTTATGCGTGGGAAAAGTGGGCTCACACAAACTGGACATTAGTAGTGGAGCACATATGTGTAGGGAATACGTGTGGCCCAGGCAACTCGCAACTTCAGTATTTCAGAGTCCTGATGGCCTTTCCCTCCCAGTGAAGTTCCTTATAAAGCTTATCCATCCATGGGACTGATATCTCTCCTGGTTGGCTTGCTCAGCTAGCTTTCAACGATCCTTATAAGAGGCCTTCCTTGGCTCCTTTCTCTGATGCAAGAGGTCTTGTTTCTGGAAAGAGTTTCCTCACTCAAGTGACTATCTCTATTCTTGTCAGTCTGGACTATGGTCTTTATTCCCTTCTGTCTCTTACTTGTTGAATGATTCCTATAAGGTAAATAGGGGTGATAGGAAAGAGTAATTCCATCCTTTCTCTCAACAGTGCTTTCCTTTCAGGGTTTGGATTTTGACTCTACTTTTATCTGGTGTTGTGGAAATGGCTCTTGAAGTCTCTTTGAAGATTCACCCAGGGATTTAGCATCTTCTGTCCGTTAATGGGGTTGACTCTTGTGATTCATTTGGTGAAAGGTATTCATACTTCATAGGGAGACATTAACACATTAACAGTTCATCACCTCTAATTATATCTATGAGTGGAGAGGAAATGGAACCCATCATTAAAGGAAGAATAATACTCATAGCCTCAGATGTCTAACAAGCAAGGTGAACTAGGGAACCTAATTCAAGGAGGCAAATGTGACTTCACATGTATCACTCATGACTCTGATATAGATTTGGAATGGTATAGTTTTTACAAAAGAAAAATTATAGGTAAGGGGGGGGGTGAAGTCAGAATAACCTTGTTCATTAAGAACATATATTTATGTGAAGACCTACAGAGAAGAGAATGGAGGAGAATATTTAAAGAGAAATGGAAGCAGGAATAGAAGTCATATTGTCAAAAGAGTATACTAAAACAGAATGAAGAGACATTTGAAGAGTTTGAGAAATAGATCTAAAGCCTGGCATGGGAGCAGAATATAAGAATAATGAGGGATTTCAATTATCTAGATATCTTCCAGATGTTGGTTTCTGATCAAAGCAGAGACAGTAACATTTTTTTTTGCTTTACCTTTATAATAATATCATTTTTAAAATGGCAGAGGAAGCAATGAGGGGAAGCATTATTTTAGATTTCATTTTCACTAACAAGAAGGAATTAGTTATTAGAGTTGAAATGATCAGAATTGGAGGATGATGGTAGCTTCATCTTCAAACTTGTGATAGAAAAGGAAATGAAAGCTAAGCATGGTCTAAAATGAACCCTAAATTTACTACAGCAGATTTCAAAGAGTTCAGATAAAGGATAGTTAGAGTTTCAAGGTCAAAGATGATACAGGATGTTACTTCATGAGAGGTGGGGAACTGCTATGAAATAACAGTAACATAGAGAAACAATTCTGATAAGGAGAAAAAGACAGAGTTTTACAAGAGGTTAATGGCATGTAGAGGGAACTCAGCAACCAAATTAAACTTAAAAACCATAAAAGCAAGGGAAAGTAATTCATAAAGAATATAAAAGTATGACAAAGCCCTATAAAAGTAATTTCAAGAATGCTAAAATTCAGATTGAACAATCAATCACTAAACAAATATTTCTTAAGTACATACTGCTATTTCTAGGCACTGTTTTAGACCTGGATGTACAAAAAACAAAAGTGAAAAAAAAGACAACTGCTATCCCATAAAGAGACTGTATTCAATCAGGGACACATACATACATATATTTATATACTCACTATATACAAAATACATATCAGGTATTTTCTTCTATGTGTGTGTGGGACACTAACTGTTGAGGGTGGGTTCATGAAGGAGGTAGCATCTGAGCTGGCCTTTGAAGAAAACTAAGGATTCTTAGGGGGTATAGATGAATTCTAGTGTTAGGATTCAACTTGTGTAATGACGTGGAGACTGGAAATAGAATGATGTGAGAGAAATTCTAAGAAATACCATTTGGCTGGACTACAGAGTACATGAATAGAAGTAAGATATAATGTGATTGGAAAGATAAATTGGAACCAGGGCTTGAGTGCTAAAGAGAGGAGTTTGTATTTGAACCTAAAACAAATAGGGAACTCTAAGAATCTGAGTAGGAGAGTAACATGTTTGCACATTCACTTCAGGAATATTACTTTGAAATTTTTGTGGAAGATGAATTGGAAAGTGAAAAGAATTGAGGCAGTAAGAATAATTGAAGGGCTAAACTGAGGGTTAGGGGGGTCCCTTCTTGAGTGGAGAGATAGAATGGAATAGGAGACTCAGAATTACCAAATTTTGGCTAGTGATTAGATCTATGGGATGAGGAGAATACAATGGCTGTGAAGTTGCCAATCAAGGTTACTAGAGTTGGTGGTGCCATGAAAAGGAATAGGAAAGTTCAGGCAGAAGAGTAATTTGGGGAGAATGATAATGACTTTTATTTTGAACATGTTGAGTTTGAGATGTATTTTGGAAATTTTGAATTGGATATGGGATAGGAATTTCAATTCCATCAAAATTAGAAGCTTCAAAAAGAAATTAGTAATAGCATGTAGATATGAGAGTGATCTGCATTGAGGGATAATAGCTAGGAACTGATGAGTTCACTAAGAGAGAAAATATAGAGAGAAGAGAAAAGAAAATGCAGGATAGGATTCTGTAGTACACTCATAGTTAGGGAACAGTATATGGATGATTTTCTAGCCAAAGAGAAACATAAGGAGTAATCAGAGAGGTAAGAGGATAATCAAGAAGATCTATACTATGGAAATGCAGAGAGGACAGAGTATTCAGGGGAAGGTGGTCAACAGTGTCAATTGTTGCAGAAAATGAAGAAGAGTAGGGATTAAGAAAAGAATGCCGGATTTAGAAATGAAAGAATCATTGCCAATTTTGGAAAGAGCAACTTCAATTGAGAGATGAGCTTGGAAGCCAAATTGCAAGAGGTTAAAGTGGAGGTGATATAAAGGATTATAATTTGAGGATATGGTAGTGAGGGTATTTAAAATATTAGGAAGAATTGGACTTCCATTTTAACAGGCAGTAGAGAATGAATTAGTAGGTAGAGAAAAAAAAAGATTGGGAATAGGAGGAAGAATTTATTCTGAGAGCTCATTAGCCAATGGAAATGGAAGAACCAGTTGGTATCAATGGTAATGGAAGAGGGATTGGCTTTGGTGCAGAGAAGGACAAACTTTTCAATGGATCCTGGAATAAAGGAAGAGGGAATGGGGGATGATATCAAGGGCTTTGAAATGTAGACTGTAAGGACTGTAGGGAAAAGAGGATCACAGCTCACCTTGAATGGCCTCAATTTTATCAATAAATTATTAGCTGAAGTCCTCTGGTGACAGGGGCAGGGAACTGTCATTGGAAATCTATTGGAAAATAGATTTGGAATAACTTTTTTGGTAAGCACAGTAGCCAATTAATTAGGGAGGACTAAGAGGACTACCTGGATGAGGTGAGAGCCCAGGTTAGGTAAAATTTAACTTCCTGATACAGAGATGTATATTGCAGTTAGAATGCCTGAAGAATTTTCTGCACTACTCCTGTTCAGGAGTTCATGAATCAGAGCAGGGGAGAGAAATGGTGGGCATAATCCAGGACAGGGATTTGGTAGGACATGAGAAAAGATATAACAAAGAGGTAAAATATTCAAAAGCAGAGATTAGTGTAATGTAGTACTGATTAACTATATGGTAAAGATTAGGAAGAAAACAATGTAAGCCTGAAGCAGGAGTGGTGGCCTGGGAAAGTACTGAGGGCAAAACAAACTAGACGTTATATTAAGGAAAAAAGTTTAAGTTTGGGGGAAAAGTGAGGTATAGTGAGAAATGCTTAATGTAATCAATTACATTAATAGTTTTCCTTGTGTTAAAACCCCATATTCCTGATATAAATCCTGCTTTATCATAATATATAATGGACCCTTAGCTGCCAATGGATACAGCGGTTATTGAACTGACATAAAGTGAAGTGAGACGTACTGGGAAGTTATTGTGCACAGTAATAGCGATGTTGTAATGTTGATTGTCTCTGAAACATATGGCTACTCTGATCAGTATAGCGATCCAAAATAGTTACAAAGGACTCATGATGAAAAATGCTATCTACCTCTAAAACTGGTTAACTCCGAGTGCAAACTGAACTATAATTTTCTTTCTTTGATTTTTTTGTTTTTTTTAAATATGCCTAATATGGAAATTTGTCATACGTGATTTAATGTGTATAATAAGTAGATGTATTTCTTATCTTCTCAGTGGGTAGGGGAGGCTTATGAAGGGAGGGAGAGAATTTAGAACTCAAAATTAAAAAAAAATTACATTAAAAACAAACATATAAATTTTTTTAAAAGAAAAGAAATGAAAGCTATGAGGAAAAATTGGAAAGCAAAGTAACAGCTTAGCAGAAGAGGGAGAAAACCTTGCTCAAGCAACAAACTCCCTGAAAACTAGAATGGACCAAAAAGAAACCAAGAACTCTATGAGATAAGAAGTATTAAAACAAAGACAAAAGGTTGAAAAAATAGAAGAAAATCTAACTTACAGCAAAAACAAGTTACCTAGAATATAGATTAAGGAGAAAAAATGCAATAATCATTGGACTATCTGAATATGATGACAAAAAAATCCTAGGCATTGTGTTTGAAGATATCTTAAAAGAAAATTGCATAGATCTCTTAGAATTAGAAAGCAAAGTGAAATAGAAAGAACATATCAATTACTTCCTGTGAGAAACTTCAAAAAGGGAAAGTCCCAGGAATATCATAGCTCAGATCCAGAGCTTCCAGGCCTAAGAAAAAATACTCCAAGAAGCCAGAAAGAAAGAAATAAAATACCAAGGAATCACAGTCAGGATCACATACAATTTAGCACCCACCACTATAAAGCAGTAGAAAACTTGTATTATGATATTCCAGAAGGCAAAGGATATTAGTTTATAGCCAAAAATAACTTACCCAGAAAATTGACAATATGCAAAGAAAACCCAAAGCAATGGATTTTTAATGAAAATAGAGAATTCTAAGCATTTCACATGAAAAGGTAAGAAGTGTGTAGTTTCATAGGAATTTAATTTCAAACAAAGAAGTTAAAAGAAATATAAAAATATAAATAAGAATAAATAATAAATAAAATAAATAAGTGCTTGTATTCTAATATAAGGAGATGATAAGAGTGTCTCCTCTGAGCCTCTAATCATCAAGGGGGTCTATGACCTCCCTCAATGGGAATGTAATTGGACAAAGGTTATGTTATGTCTTGATCTTAGGAGAAGAATGGAAAAAGAAGGTAAGAGGAACACTTTGGAGTATGGGGGCGGGGAAGAAGGTTAGGGAAAATATATAGATATTTTTACAAGCAGAAGAAGGAGTGGAAGACACTTCAACCTCACTCTCATTTGAATTGGTTAAAAGAAGGAAGAATACAGGTGTGCAAACACAAGTGTACAAAAACATAATTCATTTCACATGTAAATAGGGAAAGGGGAGGAGGGGAAGAGCGAAATTAGGAGAATGTTTTAAGGGAGAGATCTGTCCTAGCAAAACAAACTCTGATGTACAAAAACATCTATAGCTCTTTTGAGGTGGCAAAAAATGGGAATCTGAAGGGGTGCCCGAAATTTAGGTAATAGATCAATAAATATGCAAATGTGATGTAATTCTATTGTTTTTTGAGAAGCGATGAAGGGGATAAAATATGAATTCATTGATTAAATTCAATGATGAACATTTCAGAAAAACCTTGAAAAAATTGTATGATCCAATGCCAGTGAAGTGAATAGAACCAACAATTTTTTTTTTTACAAATACAACAGTATGGAAAAGCTATATAACTCTGCAAGAATAAGGAACCTTGTTTAGTGTAATGACCAACCATAATTCCAGAGGATTAATGAAGAAACATGCTACCCTACTCCTGGTATAGAGCTGAAGAACTCATAACATAAAATGCAATTTTTTTTTAACATGGCCACTGTGAAAATCTATTTTGATTAACTTTAACAGGGTTTGTTTTTCTTTAGTTCTCAAGTTGAAGTGGGGTGGGGGAGTAGAAGGAGATGGAAGAGTTTTGCTAATTGAAAAAATATATGTATATACATACATACATATATGTACACATATACTTAAAATTGTGTAGAAGATAGCATATTGGGAATGATAATCAACATATATAATAGAACCAGGATATCAAAAGATCTCAATAGACAAAAAGATTGGGTTGAACCTACTAAAATAAAATTTAATAGGGTCAACCATAAAATCCTATATTTGAGTTAAAAAATCAACTCCACTTTGCAGGATAGGAGAGGAAGAGCAGTTTATCACCAAGGAAAAGAAAAAGTCTATTAGCTTTGGATTGCAGACTTATTATGGATCATCTCTTTCATAGAGTTGTCAAAAATCCCTAATGAATCACAGAATTTGAGAATTAGAATGGGCCTTAATAGCCATCATGTAAAGAATAACCACTGTAATCTGACAAACAATTGTCTAGCCTCTGCTTAAAGACCTCTGAGGAAAGAGAATTTACAACTTCTAGACAACCTATCTACTTTTGGAAAGCTCTAAGTGTTAGAAAGGGTTTTTTTTTTGTTTTTTGTTTTCCTTGTTTGTTTGTTTCTCCTCTTCCTTCTGATATCAGGCTTAAATTTGCCTCTTTGCAAATTTTACCTATTGTTCATGATCATGCCATCTGGAGCCAAATAGAATAAGTCTAGTTCCTCTTCTATATGACAGCCCTTCCAATATATGGAGATAGCTATCATGTCTATGAGATTTTTTTTCCAGGATAAATATACCCATTTCCTTCAACTGATCATTGATATAATGTGGACCCAAGATTCATCACTATACTGGTTACCCTTCTCTGCACATTCTTATTGAAGAAAGGAAGAAAAACAAACACGTATTAAGCACCTTAATGTTTAGCAGAGTGGGACTTTTTACTGTTTTCTCTTTTGGAATGCTAAGGCAATCAAGTGCCTTTGATGAGTCTTGCTTTTGTTTCAGTTGGAAGTCTTTGATTGAATCAAGAGTCTTTGATGACCTGCTTAAGAATCAAGAAAGCCTCAGGCCCCACACTCTTTTTCTACATAGGTACTAAGTCTTAGGGCCCTAAGAAAGGTATATATGATCAGAGGTTGGCGATTTGTTTTGGGGCTCTCACTCACTGAAAGATTGTTGTGTGATTTGACCAGATGAGACTCTGGGTAGCCCACTCTCCTGCCCCCCACTCTGGGTTTGAAAAACTCAAATGTTGTTGCCTCTCTGGTAACTATGTATGTATTGCTATGGTCAGATAAAAGCCTGTCTGTTGATTTGTTTATATTTTCTCTGTAATTTGTGTTTGTATTTTCTCTGAAGTTCAGGGTGCTGACTTTTTCCCCTGAACTAAGTAAATGCTATATGTTTGTTTAATTAAAGTGAGATTGTTAACCCCTCAAAGTTGCTTTCCTTAGAAAAGCAGATCAAAGAACTTGTGCTAGCAGCCGTCCTGTGTGCTCTTGTTCTTGTTCTTTCATCTCCACAGCAGCTACTAGCAACATTGTTGATACAAGTACCTACTAAGAGCCAGGCCCTGTGCTAAGTGATGGGCATTCAAAATTAAACAAAAATAAAACAGCCCTTGTCATCAAGTACCTTACATTCTAAAAGAGGGAGACAATGTTTATGCTCAAAAATACCCAAAGCTGATTAGGGGAAGGAGAACTAGTGCCACCTTCCTCTTCCTGCCCCTATAGCAGCGCATGTTACTTCGTGTGCTCTAATTGTCAGGGTTCTCCAAGCTGTGAAGCTCTTACCTTTGTCTCTTTATAGCTTCTACTTTGCAGCTCCCAATTCTGCCTTCTGGTTCTAGGTCTTCTAACTTCATATCCAGTGTTCATTGTACTATATCCTGCTTATTAGCCATGTTTTCAGTGATGGAGTATTATGGGTAGTCCCTCTCAACATCATAAAGCCTATTTTCCTAGTTCAGTAATTCTAGCACACGGGTCTTTTCTTAGACAAAAGTGAATAAAGTTTCACTTTGGTATTTTTAAAACTTCTCTTTGCATCTTTCACTGCCCCTTTCTAGCATTCTATCCATACAAGGTGCCTATTTTCTTTTCCATTCCTGTGGTACCTCATTTAGTATTTTTTTGTTGGATTGTTTGGGTTTATTTTTGCTCAGATCCATTGGGGTAGAAGATTTCTGGTGAGAAAAACTTCTCTGCTAATGCGGCTCAGATGTGACTTACAGTCTGTGGCTCTGAGACAATTGTTGACTTAAAGGCAGGGCTAGAGCCTAGTTCTTCTAAATTCTAAGACCAGAACTCTCTGTTTTGTAATGCTGTGCTTCTACTTGTCTCAGGGTACACCCTTCCAAAGTTGTTAGTTGATCACCTTAAGGTTCAAGGAGAAAGAGGAAAAGGAAGAGGGAATGGAATTTACACAATGATTTACCATTTGCAAAGTATATTACTTATGATTCTTTGAGGTAAGTGCTACAGAATTAATATTCCCATTTTACAAATGAGGGAACTGAGACTAATGAGAGATTAATCCACTTGCTTATGTCTAATCATATGGCTAATAAATATTGAATCTTGGACCCTAGGCCATATATTCTGATTCTAAGTTCAGAGCACTTTCCATAATGACTTTCAGGTATTTGCATTTTAATGAAGTCCTCTTGAAGAGCTTCATTTTTTTAGACCCAATGCAATAGTTCTTTAATGAGGGAATTATAATGTGCTTCATATGTGATGGAGGATTATACCGAAGGTGGGGAGGGGAGCAAATTGACAGCCCTAATATCATGTTATATTGAGTCTATGTACTCTGAAGTCTATCTATTTTACGTACGATGACTGTGCTTTTTCTAATGCTATTGAAAGCAGCAGCTTTTATTTAAGCCAGATTATTTCTTCCTTAGTACTGAATTTTTCACTTTCCTTTTTTCTCCCATCAAAGTTCAGTCTAATGAAATGGACAAATCATAAATTCATACGTGAACTAAAAATATTTATTAAGGATTTATTTCGTGCCAACCACTGTGTTAAGTGTTAGGAATACAATGACAAGAGTGAGACAAGTCTGACGTCAAGGAACACACATTAAAATAGAGGGTGACAGCACATAGAGAGAAGTAATGGCCAGTGATGGGTATTTTGTTCTGGGAATCAGGGATAGTAAGTAGATTCATAGGGGAGTTAGTGATTGCCACACTCTGTCAATAAGCAATAATAGGTAAGATTTATTTGATATTAGTTCACAGAGCAAGAGTGAGAGGGGGATGGGTTGTTTGAATGCCAAATGAGAGGATCCCAAGAAGATGACTGGGGGGGATGACTGAATATATGTATATCTACGAGTATATCTATCTATATATCTATCTAAAATGTATAGGCATATATGTATATATATGAATATATATATGTATTATACATATATTATATATATATATGTACATTCATAGGTATGGCTGTGTACACCTCTTTATATGTGTGTGTAGATAGATGGATAGCTGAAATATATCTATATTTCTACCTATGGCCCTAGGTCTATTCGCTTCAAACCATTAATGATATGAGACATTTGAGCAAGAAAAACCCTGGCTTAGAATAGAATTTTCTTTGCAACCTTTCTCACCTCCCCAACTGCAAGTAAGTTCACATAGAAGGAGAGTACAAGATTTTGGGGAGAATAAAGTACCTTGAATTTATGAAATCCTAACTCTTTCCTTAGTGTATTTATATGTGTGAATTTGAATGGCAGGAATCTGAAGTTTCTCCACAGCGTATTTTCCACATTGGTTCTTGCTTGTTCTCTTCTTTGGTGCTAATATCTTGCCTCTTTCCCAACTAGTTTACTCTTTATGGATCTTAGGTGGCCATTATGTGAGATTTCAGGGTTTTGAATTTTTCCAAAGACAAGCACTACAAATACAAAAGAAAGAATGCTTGAGGAATTAGAGTTGAACTATATTTATAAGCTGAGTCTACAGCTTATTTATGTAATATGTTTAAAGGAGGGGGAAAAATGAAACTTTTAGACCAGAGCATTGATATTGCTAGAAACTCCTTTCAGATTCCACCATTTTATTTCTTTAGAGTCATTCTTTAAAACTGAGTACTGTGATGTTTAAAAAGTTGAGACATAGTTTCTGGGTAATTAGTCATTTTACTAATATTGCTAGCATTTTAATAAAAGAGGTTAATAGCACTCTCAAATGCCAAAGACCTTCATGGTGCTGGGGTTATGGCTTATGCCCTTGGGAAAGTGGATGTTCCAGAGGGTGGCAATCAACTGTGATTGGTTAATTAATAAGAGGGAGTGGATATTGCAATGAGGGACTGGACCTCTTGTGATGAAAGTTTTTTGGGGTGTGTGCAACTTTGATTTTGTCACTTACTTCTGAATTATGCCCCTTCCCCCATGATGTAATCATAAAATTTATCCCTACCCAAACCTGCATATAGCATAACGAGCTTTCCCACCTTAGATAAAATTCCTTGTAAGGTTGGGTGGAGTCTAACAAGGATTGAGGAGAAAGTTATTTCAGTCTTCAGAGACTGAGCTGTAAAATAAAGACTTTAGAAAAAGGGGGAACTCTAGATCTCCCCAAATAAGTTGTTATTAATAATAATTTTTCTAAGTATATCTGTAAAGATTCTTATTCTTGGAGTTTTCTCAGAGTTTTAATTCACATCTGAATAGTCCATTCAGCTGTGATACTCATTTATCTGAACTAAAAGTTCAACTGTCAAGACAGAGAATACAAATTATCCCAGAGTCATTCATCTTCAAATACTGTGGGCAAGAAAGAAAAACATCTATAAGAAATATTAACAGTATTCTGTTTGCCATGCCCAGTATTTGTTCAAATGTGATTAATTATGAATATAAATTATAAATAAAGTATAGAAATAAAATGTTCAATAATTTAGGGATTAAGAGTGAGCAAAAATAATTTGGTTGATCTGATAATGTCGAATTTAATTATAGAATGCTTAAAGAAGTGTACACAAGTCACAATAAATATTTATTATGTGACAAATAATGAGTCAAAGAACATCTAAGAATGTAACAGTTTATCAAGTATAATTAGATTAAAAGCTTTTAATATTTGTGTAGCTGAGGAGTGAAACCAGGGGAAAATAATTAAAAGAGTGCAACCTTCTTCTGCACTTGAGGGGCTTATGTGTCCACCACACTGCATTTTTATCGTAGGAATAGCATAATTCATAGCCATTTTTACCAGATAAGTATCAGATATGCAGTTCTAAAGGGAAACTTTTTTGATTCCTTCATAAAAGATCTTGGGTCCTGAGCAGCTCAAATTTGTTTCTTCTCTTAGAAAACTAAATGTTACCAGGATCATCAAACCAGGAGGTGTGCTCTTACTTAAACTAACCCTTTTATAATTAGTGTACTGCTGAGGTAGTTTTTTTTTTTACCCACCTTTAATTTCCCATTGACCAAGCTCATAGCATCAGAAGGTGTGCACAAAGAGCATTTTAGGCCTTTAAGCTTTGTTCTTCAGTCCCTTCTAAGACACTTGACCTTTGGCTTGTACACTTCCTGGATCGTCTAGTCTCATCTCCTTCTGGGTTTCAAACATTTTGATACTGAGTATTTGGAGACAAGCTTCCAGTACCCAAATGACACAGAGGACATTTTTGGACCATTCTTAATCAGGCAGGCACTCAATCTTTTTCTGGTTTTAACCCACTTATTGGATCTCTTTGTATGCTAGGAGTACTGATTCTTTACTACCTCTGTTTAAAGATTAGAGAGCGTGTACTTTTTTCTACTTTATGCAAATAAGGTGTAGCCCTTAGGCTTTTGGCAAATTGCCAATGTAGCCTGCACTTGGGTAAAGCGGGTCTCTTTGTATTTAATTCTCCTTTATATGTGCTAACAAGTTTTACAAGTTATTGTACTTATATAATTAATGAGCAGTTCATTGGTAGAAAGTGAAACACAATTGATTTCTTATTCTTCCTTTTCTAAAGATCAAAGAGTGTATGTTTCATCTCGCATTATGTAGGCAGAGTGAAAGGAGAATAGGCCTCTGGGAGTATTATAATATCCTGTACAGGGCGATCTACTAGCTTCTTATTAGAAATGCCTTTTTGCTCAGTCAAAACATGAAAATCATCCTGTTGAGGCCTCTGATACTTATCTATTTTCCATTTTCCCGTATTACCCAATTTCAACCTAGTAACTATTAATAACAGCATTAACTAATTGCTATTGCTTCTTTTTTCTACTAAAACGCTATTTCAGAGTAGATATGTTTGCCCTTTTACTACTTTTCTTTTCCTTAGATACTAGTAGAATTATTTACTTAGTAGCTATGTGACCCTGGGCAAATGACAACTTCCCGGAGACTGTTTCATCCATTCAAACAGGGATGAAAATATTTGCCTTCCCTATTTTGTAGGATTGTTGTGAGGAGACTGTAGTAAAACATAAAACACTATGTAAATATGAGTCATTTTTAACAATATTTGCCTAGCTTCTTTTTCCTGGAGGCCTCTGATCTATAAATTTCATTATAGAGTTACATAGATAGTGAAGGGCAAAAGAAAGGGAAAAACACCCCTTAATACAAATGAAAGAACCTTTTTATTCATTTGAAAGGACAAAAGTCAAAACTGTTTCTTGCCCGAATGACAATTCTGTTCCTCGATGAGCTTTACTGTTTTCTTGAATTGGAAAGATCAATTTTCAGGTTTGACAGCCCCTTAGAAAACAGGTCATTGTTAAGAACCTCAAACTATTGAGAGATGGTAATAAAATCAAAGGAATTAGACAGTAGCAGAACAATTTAACAATGTTTAGTTCCCATATCTGTGTAGCTCATCCTCCGTGGACTCATTCTCCTGTAATGTTAATGGAATAGGAAGATGTTGCCCATCCATTAATAGGCCCATGTAGCCACTTGTGTTCAATCACAGCTGTGCTATATCCTGACTCACATAATACCCATTGGGGGAGGAACTTGTCTAAGGAGGAGCTTGTTTAGGGGGAGGCTTGCTTGTAGGAAGGTTTTCAAACCTTTTGGTACTAAGCTAATTAGGCATTGAGTAGTCATGAGGGTTGTGATGCCATTTACCTCTGAGCCCATTAGCTAAAAGTGTGTGTGTGTGTGTTTATATACATATATATATATATATTTATATGACATATATATGTATATGTATATATATATGTGTGTGTGTGTGTATACACACATATTCTGAGGTGAGATTTTGCTTTGGGGGCTTGCTCATGAGAAAGACCTTTTTTTTTCCCCTGGACAGGACTCTGAGTAGCCGTTTTGTTAAGATGCCTCACCCCCCCACTACTCAGATGTTGGTGCTCCCCTGATCCAGTGGTATGTGTAGGTGGTTGTATTACTTTGTTCAGACAATTGGAGCCCTGTCTGTGATCTCTGTGCTAATTTCTCTGTTTGTATTTTCTCCGCATTCAGAGTGATAACCTTTCCGCTGAACTAGTGAATGTAATTAAAATAAGATCGTTAACCCTCTTAAAGTTGCCTTTCCTTTAAGAAAAGCAGATCAAAGAATCTGTGTTAGCAGGCCACCCTGGGTGTGTCAGGGTGCTTGCTGTTACACCTCCCAACTCCTATTCACATACCAATAGGACAGGAGGATGTCGCAGAAGGCAAATGGCTACTTATTTCATCAAGGTTCTAAGGAGTTAGAGTGGTTTTTCTAATACTGTCTGCCATGTACTCCTGACTAACCTGTTGTGATAAGTTTCAGTTAAGCAGCTAACTGGCAAAATGAATAGAATGCTGAACCTGAAGTCAGGAAGACCTGGATTCAAATCCTGCCTCAGACGTTTCTTAGGCTTTGTGATCCTGGGCCAGTATTAACCTCGGCTGGCTTGGTTTCTGTTAAACAGGAGCAAAAATAACACTTATCTAATAGGCTTGTTGTGAGGGTATTGTGAGGTAATATTTGTAAAGTACTTTGCACATCTTAAAGCACTCTATAAATGCTAGGCATTCTTATTTAGTATTGCCCTAATATCAACAAACAAATTAAAATTGATTAGCTTTTACAGAGGAGTATATACTAGGATAGTAGAGAGTATGGTTACTTCTTGAAATCCCAGCACTCTAAAGTCTGGGATTCAATGTTCCACAAGTATATATAGATTCCGGGGGAAAATAGGTTCCAATTACAAAAGCACATGTGACAATGAGATAATTCACAGCTTCAGGTTTTCCCAAATTATTTTTCTTGAATCCTCAAGAAATTCCCTTGAGTTCATGCCATTCCCTGTTGGGTCTCAGGGAAAGGGCCTTTGTAGAATTGAAAGCTGTTTTTCCACAGTATCTTCAGTTTGTCTTCTTCTCCCAGTGTGAATGTTGCTGTCATCCACAGCTGTTCCGGGGACAGTCTCACTGTCTCTGATAGGAAATCCAAGTCTTCCAGACTTTTCATAGTTTGAAAGGTATTCTGAAAAAGAGTAGGAGAGGAGAGAGATTCTCTTTATCATCCCCAACCCAAGCAAATTCCTTCTTAAGGGCTTGGCTGGAACCGTTCTGCCACTAGGCTGGCTTGCTTTTAGAATCACAGGTCCCAATCTGACTTCCTGTTTTTATTCAAGCTACACAGGGAGCGACTAATGCTTTTCAATCAATTTCCTGTATAGTTATCACATAATTTCATTCAATGAATTTAAATGTTTCACTCCTTCCCAACTTGATTAATTAGGTTATTTGAAACTAGTTTATATCTTTGATTAATTCAATAGGAGTGGCTAGGAATTGTTCACATCTAGTTTGCACATTTGATTGATTTGTTAATTCAATGAGAAGTCTGGACCTTCTGTGGTTATTGAGGTAGGGGACAATCCCTCTTATGTGTAGTTAAAATAAATTACTTATTTTATGTTTCTTTTTTTTTGAGATTGAAAGTATACAACTGTACATTGTTAGAATTGTGAGTCAAAGGAAATGTGTTAGAAGCTTTGGTAAATATGTATATATACATACATACATACACAAAAAGAGCTCCTATAAATATCCCTTTGGGATACAGACCTAGAAATGGTATCACTGGATCAAAGGGTATGCGCAATTTGATTGCCCTTTGGGCATAGTTCCAAATTGCTCTCCAGAATGGTTGGATCAGTTCACAACTGTACCAGCAATGTGTTAGTGTTCCAATTTTCCCACATATTCTCCAACAGCTATCAATTTCCTTTTCTGTCGTATTAGCCTATCTGATAGGTGTGAGGTACCTCAGAGTTGTTTTAATTTGCATTTCTGTAATCAGTAGTGATTTAGAGTATTTTTTTCATATGACTACAGAGAGCTTTAATTTCTTCATCTGAAAACTACCTGTTCATATCCTTTGATCATTTATCAATTGAAAGAACAATGATGGTTTTAAAAGCAGCATGGTATAATGGACGAAGTGGACTTGGAATCAGGAAGTATTGGGCTTGAATCCTATCTGAGACATTAGCTATGTGGCTCTGGGCAAATCATTTTATCTCCCTGTGCCTCAATTTCCTCATCTGTGATATAAGGAGATTCTACTAGATGGCTTCTGAGGTCTCACAACTCAGATATGTACTACTTGTGAATTTCTACACTTTTCTCATTATTCCAAGACTCCAAAACATAAGTCAGTAGGCAAATGTGACTTTCATATAAACATTAATCAGTAAATTTTAAAGCCTGTAACTCAAAGCATCATTTCTGGAAGCATTTCATGCATGCATCAGTACTGACACATATTGACTCTAGGCAAGAGTTCCCAGCATGTTTATTAGTGCACAAATTGATATTCCAGGCCAAGGACCATTTGCTGAGAGCCTTCTTTTCTCCCCTCCTTCTCATCTAATATCTCTTAGACATCATCCTCTACTATTTCTGCTTTCTATCTCCTTTACATAAAGAGATGGGCCTTCACCTTTCCAAAAGCAAATCCCTCTACATGCATGTTGAACCCATCCCTTGCCTTCCTCAGAAGATTACCTTTTAGTCCTGTTCTCTCTAATTTTAATTACTCTCTGTTTACTAGATTCTTCCCTATTAATTACAAACATAGCAATGTCTCTGTTATCTTAAAAAACCCAAACAACTCTCTGGCATCCCCCCACCAAAAACCCCTTTCCTTCATCCTACCACCCCTACTAGTTATTATCAGCTATCTTTCCTCTTCTCAGATAAATTCCTTGAGAAAGCCGGTGACATGTGGTACTTCCACTTCTCTCAGTGACTTCTAAACACTCTGCATCCTGGCTTCTGACCTTACCATTCAACTGGAACTTTTTTTCTCCAAAGTTACCAATGATGTTTTAATTGACAAGTTTAAAGGCATTTTCTCAATCCTATCCCTCTCGACTTTCCTGGTTTCATTCTCAGTCTCCTTCACTGGATCTTCATCCAGGTCATTCTTATTAACTGTAGGTATCTATGTCTCTTGATCATCTCATCAGATACAATGAGTCGAATGTTCATCTCTATGCATATAATTTCTAGTTATGTCCAGCCTAGTTTCTCTCCTGAGTTTCAGCCCTGTATGAAATGCTTTCTTGATATCTTAAACCAGAAATCTGGTAGGCATCTCAAACCCATCATATCCAAAACAAAATTTATCATCTCTCTCCCTCTTCCATCCTCTACTCTTCCAGACTTTTCTACTACTCTTGAAGGCATCATCCTCTTCCTTATACTTGGCCTCACAACCTTAGTATCATCCTCGATTCTTCACTTGTACTCATCAAACATATCCAATGTGTTCTTGAATCTTGTCATTTCTACGTTCAAAATATTTCTCATATTCACTTTCCTCCATTAACATAGCTGGACATCTTAAATTAGATATTCCCTATACATCTTAAACTAAACATGAACTATGAGATAAAATCTTGGTATTGAGGACCTACCTTAAAATAGGGTCTTACCTACTTATTCATGATTTTCCCACTTCACACATTCTATATTCTTCTATAATTGGTCAATTTACTCTTGGTTGATCTCATCCTATCCTTTCCCACCTCCATGCATTCAGGTGGGCCATTCCTACTTGCTTCTGGTGTCTTTCCTATTCATCTTCACCCTTTAGAATTTTTTTTTTCTCTTCAAGGCCCAAGCAAGTTTCGATCTCTCTCATGAAACCTTCCCTTATATTATTATTTGAGAATCTGAGAGTGGCCTTGCACTCGATATTTTTTTTTCTTTTCTGAAGCCTTTGTTTTGCTTTTATCATATTCTGTCATACATTTCTCTGTTTTCATATCTTACTTCCATTAGGTTACATATTTACTAAAATATTGACAATAATGATAATAATGAACCAACAAGATTAATATCTTTTGACACACAAGAGTATAAATGAGAAAAAATGCTGAAGGAGATGAAAAAGAATTTCAGGAGAAATTGTAGGAACATATGGTACTTTCCAGATTGCTGTTAAACGTTCTTATACATCATCTGTATTTTTTTTCCATTTTCTTTTCTCTTTTTTAAAAAAAAGGTGATCTTCGAGATGAAATTGATCACTCCTGGACATGATTACTGATAAGGAGAAATGACTACAATTACTTTAATCTTTCTCCAAGTGATCATGAGTTTCTTAAGCAAGCCTAAATATATGTATGGAAATGATTCACTTTAATAGATTCTATTTATCTAGCTCAGATTTACTGTATTCCGAGTCTGAAGTCTGTCCAGTAGTATTAGAGAAGGGATGAATCTTTAATCTGGACAAAACTATGTCTTAACAAAACTGTATGAGTGCTCCCTAAGATTCAGCAATAAGTATGTATTTATTCAATTTTTCAAAATAAAACAAAACTATGGACAGTCTAAACCTCATTAAGGCCCCATTTTACATGAAATGGAAGAGATTATGAACTTTATTCTTTTTAGTCTCTTTACAAATACTCTGTCTTTTAAGGCAGGGATATTTTTCTCTCTTTTTTTGGAAGTAAAACCTTTTGTTTTTAAATGTAGGGATAGTTTTCTCTTTTTTTATTGGACTCTAATTCTGGGTCCCCAGTCCTAATTGTTGAGGTTTCACTTTATCTTGGCAGAGCTCTGGCTTCTATGCCACATTCTTGCCTACTTCTATCTGTTTCTTTTTCTGTTGTCTTCCTTCATTAGAATGTAAACTCTTTGAGGGCCAGGTTATCTTGCTTGTATTTGTGTGCCCAACCCTTAATATAGTACCTGGAATATAACAAGTATTCTCCCAGGATCAAATACAAAATCTTTTGTCTGGCATTTAAAGCCCTCCATAATCTAGTCCTATCCTACCCTTCCAGTATTCATATACCTTACTCCCTACCACATGCTTCTCAATCCAATAACATAAGCCTCCTTTCTGTTCCATGAACAAAATGCTCCATCTCACAACTTGGGCTTTTTCTCCCGCTATCCTTCATGCCTGCTATCTTCTCCTTCCTCATCTCTGCCTCCTGGATTCTTTTCTTTCCTTTAAGTTCCTTTAAGTGAAGTTCTTTTTTAAAAAAAGAAACATTTGAAAACTTTTCTTAATTCTAGTGCCTTCCCTTCCATTAACTATCTCATATTTATCCCATACATCTCTCATTTGTATACATTTGTTTGTAGCTTTTCCCCTTTAGACTGTGAGTTCCTTGAAGGCAAGGACTGCTTTTTACCTCTTTTTATATCCCCATCACTTAGCATAGTGACTGGCACAGAAAAGGTATTTAATAAATTTTTATTAAAAACTAAATGTTTATTGATTGATTGACTGATAATGCCTATCGAAAAAAGCACTTTGCATACTTTTAAAAATTTCACCCTGTCAACAGCACCACGAAATTGGTATAGAAAATGTTATTATATTCATTTTAGAGTTGTGAGAACTGAGGATCACAGAAATTAAAATAGTTGCTTAAGGTCACACAACTACTAATTTGTCAAGGTAAAATTTGAGCTATGTTCTTCTGATTTCAAATTCAGTACACTTTCCTCTGCCTAGCAGTGGATCAACGATGATGCAATCTCTATCAGAAAGGAAAATGGGTAGTTAATACTCATAAAAGACAGAAAGGATTCATTGATTTTCTTCCAACATTATACATGAGCATTATAATAGAGTTTGCCCATATGAAACACCAAGGAATTGGTTCTAGCATTTTAAATACTAAGACCTTAGAGTGGTACTTGCTGACCTAATGACAGATCATCTGATATTTTGACATCTGAATGTCTCAACTTGTATAACACTATCATCTTCTTGAAGATGAAAGCAATAAAAGCTGACTGAGATATCTCTGTGCTATCTAGGGCAGGGAATTCAGTCCAGAGAGCTTTTACATCAGCTACTGCATAATCTTGTCAACTATTTGCTCTCATAATTCTAATAGCTCTTTAAACTGTGATGTGTTATAACAGACCTGATCCTTTCAGTGTTTCTGCCACAAAAAAAGAGCAGGGAACAAGGCCAAATCTTCTATTCTAGATTTTAG
>CM053622.1:249201832-249221670 GCA_028646595.1 Phalanger gymnotis | reverse complement strand
ACATGTGTATCATTATGTAAAACCCTTCCACAATACTCATGTTGTGAAAGACTAACTATATTTTGCTCCTTCCTAACCTATCCCCCTTTACTGAATTTTCTCCCTTGACCCTGTCCCTTTTCGAAAGTGTTTGTTTTTTATTACCTTCTCCCTCTATCTGCCCTCACTTCCATCATTCCCCCTTTTTTATCTACTTCCTCCTTTTTTCCTGTGGGGTAAGATACCCAGTTGAGTGTGTATGTTATTCCCTCCTCAGGTCATATCCGATGAGAGCAAGATTCACTCATTCTCCCTTGTGACCCTTCCCAGCAACCATCCAGGCTCTCCTGAACTGGAGACCTATTTCCCTCTGCTATTTTGTGGGTTCTGCAGTTCTACAATTTGTTCAGAGCCATTTTTACAGGTGTTTGGAGGGATTTGGGGGAGAGCTTAAGCAAGTGTCTGCTTTCCAGCCACTATCTTCTTTCTTTTTGGTTCTAATCCAAAATTTGATGTGAGACATTATTTCAAAATTGTTTGGAGGGGAATGTTCAGAGAGTTAAGCTTGGTCCTGGCCTGTACTCTGTCATCTTGGCTTTACCCCTGTAGTTGTTTCCTTCCTTCTTCCCTCCTTCACTTCTTTCCTTCCTTCACTTCCTTCCTTCCTTCCTTCCTTCCTTCCTTCCTTCCTTCCTTCCTTCCTTCCTTCCTTCCTTCCTTCCTTCCTTCCTTCCTTCCTTCCTTTCTTCTTTCCTTCTTTCCTTCCTTCCTTTCTTCCTCCTCTCCCACTAATGAAGTGAGGCAGGGCTGTGTCCTTGCTCCCATGATTATTATCATGATGTTTTCAACATTGTTGTCAGACGCCTTCAATGAAGATGAAAATGGCATCCAGGTTGGCTACCACACTCATGATAAATTATTTAACTTGAAAAGGCTACAAGCCAAGACTAAAGTGGAGGGAGAATTCATGCATGACTTTTTGTTTGCAGATGATTGTGCACTTAGTGTAGCCTCTGAGGTTGACATGCAACATATTGTGGATCAGTTCTCTGCTACCTGTGCTAATTTTGGCCTGACAACATCAAGAAAACAGAAGTTTTCCACCAGTCAGCACCACCCCATCCATATTTAGAACCACCAAAGCATTTTGAATGTGATGGATGCATTCACTTTCCTGACAGTATAATTTTCAGAGATGCACATTTAGGTGACGAGGTTGATGCACCTATTGCCAGATTTAGCTCAGTGTTTCAGAGGCTCCAAAGGAAAATGTGGGAGAGAAGCAGTATCAGGCTGCCTACCAAACTGAAGTCTACACAGAGCCATCATACTGACCTCATTGTTGTAAAACCATGAGATGTCTACCAGCAACATTCCTCCTTTCCTTCCTCCCTCCCTTCCTTCCTCCCTACCTTCCTTTCTTCCTTCCCCCTTCCTCCTTCTACACATCTGCCTTTTACCCTCCCTCTCTCCCTCCTTTCTGCCATCATTTAAATCAAAATGGACATAGTGAATGAAAAAAAAAATCATTGCGATAATTATGTGCAAAATACTGTGCTAAACATTGGTAATGCCTAACAGAGTTTCTGTACTTAAGGAACTCCCATTCTAAGTGGGTAAATAACACATATAAGGTAGTGATTTTTCAGGGAAATTGCACGTTAGTCTGGGAAACTCCACAGATGATGAATGGATGAAAAGGGTAGTTGGTTGACATCAAATTTCTGAAGGCCACCATAGTGGAGCAAAAGGTTAAAAGAGGCTGTATGTGCTTGGTGGCAAGTCAGAAAAGAAAGTAGAGATGTGGATGAGACTGTGTGGTTCCCAGGTAGTCCAGAGCTGAGTGGCTTACCTCCCATCGAGTGTGGTTTCTGGTGGTCTGGTTTGGAGGATAGAAAATCTCTGTCATTAGCGGCAGCAATAAGATGAAAAATGGCTGGTGTGGGCAAAGCTGAGAAACAGTGGTGCCAGGTAGGAAAGAATAGGTCATTATACTGTTTCTAAGTTTGCCCACAGAAAACATTAAGGGATATATTTACTCAAATCAATTAAACATTTATTAAGTATTTCTGATGTACTGAATACTATATTAGGTTCTGAGGATACAAAAATATATTTGAAACATACCCCACAGTTGTAGTGATTACCCTCCAATTACCATTAAATACTTCTATTTGTAGGCTTCTTGATAGCACATTCCCCAACTTACTAAAGCAAACGCAAACTCAGGAGACCTTAGGATTGCCCCTCAGTAGTTGGTGTATAGGCATCTGTATCTACCATGCCTCTTGAGATATGGTCTGTCATTCTCAGAAAAAAAATCATTATTTGAGTATTTTTTTGACTGAGAATAGCTTTGTGGCAAGTTTGATATGGCTTTAAACCTAGTGCATCCTCTGCCCCTTCCATGAGCCCACAGAATTTGGATGAATCTTACTTTTGCTTGCCAATGATACCTTTTAGTTCTCCTGACAATGGCAACCAGCTTCAAGTGCTCTGAGTAGGACTGGGCAAAAAGAATACATCCATCAACTTATAAAAACAACAACAAAGACATTATCCCATGCACTGAAATCCCCATGAAAACCTAGAAAAAATATTGTAAAGAAAGTCAGAGTTTGTTGATTTTATTTTAAACCCTGCTGACTGATTAATTTCCTTTAGCTTACCCTATCTATTTTTAAGACTGTGATATATAGACATGCTAATTCATGAAGTTGGTCAAGGTGAACAATGAAGAAATAGTGAGTTTAGGGTTAGGGAAACAAACACCAAATTGGATATACTTGGTTATCAGTTGGTAAGAAAACATTCATTCACACTATCAATTGTGAACTTTAAAAACAAGAGGAAAGAAAGCAGGGTTAAAGCAATAGGAACACACTTAGGGAGACCATAGTATAATAAGGATAGTTTTGCCGTGGTAAAACAGCCTGGTATAGTGTTTCTATTATAGATAATACTTGATAAATGTTTGTTGAATGGATAGAATTTAGAACTAAATCAAACACATAAACAATGTTTCTAATGCAACTTCTAACTGCTTGGAAAGATCTCAGATCATTTTCACTGCGCTGACAAAGTGAAGCTGGGAATGAAGTCAGACTTACAATCTCATAGATCACAGAAATGAGAGATAGAAGGGAACTCAATGTTCATATGGTCTACAACAGTCATTTTACAAATGAGGAGCCAGGTGTCCTGAGAGATTGACTTGCCTCAGGTCTTACCTGTAGTAATAGTGTTCAAAATAGGTCCTTCTCTTCAGAAACAGGTCTTTTACCACCATAGCACAGAACTTGTCTTGGCTTCAATAAACTAGGTATTATTAGTTTATCACTAGATACCACATTGATCACTTGATCAATCAACAAGAATTTATTAAAAAATATGCTGTTTTCCAGGCATGGTATTAGGTGCAGGAAAGATAAAGAAAAAAAATTAAAAAGTACCCCCTTCAACATGATATTTTTTCTGCTAGTGGCTTTTTTTCCAATTAATTATACATATACATTATGTATGTACATACACACATATATACATATATATACATATATACAATATGTATTTAACAATATGGATATATATACATGTATGTATATATGTATGCATGCATGTAATTTTCATAGAATTAGGAGGGAATTTCTGAAACGGGGATAGTGGTATGATGTGATCAGACCTGGGACTTAGGAATATTATTTTACCAGCCACTTTGAGAGTATTTCAAACTATATAGGGGAGATTCTTTCTGGGTAGAGATTCTATCCAAGAGAATAGAAATAAACCTCTAAATTAAACCAGGCATCTTGGGCCATGACTAGCTCTTATAGAAATGTCATACAAAGCATGAACAAAAAGCTATAAAAACACATAAGAATGTGACACTTTTTAATGCAGATGCTCTCTGGCTAGGGAATTTTATAGAATGACATGTAATCTACAAAAGAATTTTCTCGACCCATGATGGAATAAACCGTGGAATGTAGAATGTAACAAAAATATTCCTGGATTTTTTTTCTGGTTTATATCACTTTTACCTTAACATAATTTTCTACATGTTCATTTCCTTTGTGTACTACTCCCTCCTGCCCCACCCCCCAAGAATAAAAGAAAAATCTTGCCTCATGAAAATGCAGGAGAGTCATGGCATATAAAGACCATCTTTAAAATGCGCATTATTTACTTGACAGACTGTAATAGCTGTTTCAAGGATATTATGGGTTGTCACGTGAATATGTATTTGAGAATACTATAGTATAAATACTGCACCTGCACAATACACATCAAAAATATAGGCTAACAAAATGCCTTTTGTAGATTAGGTATTATGTGATAATGCATGGGAGATAGACAAACCAGTTGAGTTAAAATGAGAAAAGGCAGATGATCTTATAGACCTAAATTGAATCTAATTCACAATTTGAGGATAGGAGTAGGGTTTGAAGAAATTAAATATTTTTAATCCTTATTTTAAATTGAGGCTGAAACTACAATTTCAGGCTATAACTCAGGCATCAATAATTTGGCTCATTCATCAAGTGAAATAGCTTTCTTTGCAATGTCCACTTTGGCTGAGATTATGAAATAATGGGAATCTAAAATAGCCTTATTTTGTAAGATTTGTGACCCACTTCCCAGACCGAAGAGACACAATAAAATGATTAATTTTATATTTGGAAGAACATTTAGTCTAATATTAAATGGTAGCAAAAATAACATGTAAAGGCCAGTGTGGTGTAGGTACAATGTAGACAAATGAGTTCTCTTAATATTTGGGCTTAGTATCTGTCATTGATTTGGAGTCTCAATTGAAGTTCTTGGTTTGCTTTATTCAAATAAATTCTGCAATATTGCTTTGTTCCTCTATTTGATACATAGATACACCAATAAAACACAATGGTACCATTGTACTTTCAGACACTCAGATGAGAAATTTTAGAATCATCTTTGGTTCCTCTCTCTACAAAACTCTCACATCCAGTTAGTTTCCAAATTCTGTCAATCCTCCCTCCTTAATATCTTAGGTACCTTTCTGCTCCTCCAGCATTGTTAAATTAATGTTAAATGATTGAATGTAGAGGGGAGGTTTTTATCTGATGTTATGTAAGACCATCTTAATTACTAATGAACTTCTTCCATTCAAGTCCTATTCTGGGGCATGCAGGTGATTCTGTAGAGTGTAAGCTCTACCAGGTCATACTAAGCTAGTAAAGCTTCAATGATGGTGCCCTGTGATGGACTATTTATCATCTGAGGGCTAACGAAATCAATCCGAAGATCTTCCTAACCAGAATGGTCACAGGATAAAGAAATTTGGGGCACAGTAACTCTTCAAAATCTTGCACTGTCATATAGTGGTTGTGATCTGGCTAAGGGAATGGGAGTACTGAAATCAATGAAATCAAAGCTCCTTTTTGAAGTATTGAATGAACAAAGCACCTATTAAGTGCTTACCATTTGCAAGACACTGTGCTTGGATACAAATAGAAGCATAAGAGAATCCCTGCTTTCTAAGAACTCACATTCTAATGGAAGAGACAATAGAAATGGGAGATACTAGTAAGATTGGAATGATCCTAGTAAATATTGGAGATGACAATGTTAACCTCTTCAGAGTAAAATATATGGAAATTATCCAGTAAATCAATTATATACTTTTAAAAGGTCCATATCCCATTTATCCTTCTCTTTAGTTTCTTTCTTTTCCCCTTTCATAAAGATAAAATCCTTATAAAACACTTACTCTGGATAACAGACTAGAATTATAAAGGACCTCCTAGCGGAAAGAGCACTGAATTTGGAAGAAAAAAAACTGAATTTGAATTCTAGTTTTGCTTCTTAATGCTTGTGCGACTTAGGAAAGTCACTTAACCTTCGTCTGGGTTTCAATTTCCTCATCTACAAAATCAAAGGGCTGGACAAAATGACCTCTAAAGTCCATTATATCTATCCTATGATCTGGTCCAACTTTCATTTTATATGTGAAGAAACTGAGGTCCAAGAGATGTTAAATGACTTGCCAAAGGTTACACAGATAGAGGTGGAAATAGAACTTGCATCCTTCTACCCCAAATCCATCATTTCCATTAAACCATACTACTTCCCCAAGATGTTATTGCTTCTGACAATTAGCACACATGTATTTCTAAACATCTACAGTGCAAAACCTCCTCATGATCCATCAGATACTCAAGGGGAATTCTGGATTCAATGTAAGAAAATCAGTTGGGACCCAATTGCTAGATATTTGAAGACTTTTACTAAGAACTGAACTTTAGTGAAGAACTTTACTTTTCAAGATAACTACCATTCAGATATTTAAAATTTCAATACACTGAACTTGAATGTACTATTCTTAAAGCTCCTACTTCCTTTGAATATTGAGAAAATGGACTTTAAGAAAGGAAGCTAAAAAATTTAAAAAAAGAAAGGAAGCTAATACGGGAATATTTTAGTCCTACTTCATAATTATTAACTACCTGGTTGTTTGCATAGGCAGGTCAAGTTGTCAGCTTTGAAATGTAAGCATTATCCTTAGTTAATTCTGTAATCCTGGTTCAAAATACATTTGTGTAAGACTCTCTTCACTGGTAGGGGCAGCTACATGGCTCAGTGGATAGAGCCTTGGGCTGAGAATACACCTTTATGAGTTTAAATCCATCCTCAGACACTTTCTAGCTGTGTGACTTTGGTACATATCAATCAATCATTGCTTGCCTGCATGAGGGGGATGGAGAGAGCTTAGAATAAGAGTGATCTTAATTTCTGGATTCCAGTTCTAAGACAGAAGTCAGAGAACTCAGATGCCCTTCAGGAAGAAGTCCCTGAAGGTAGACAAATACTATGGGATGAAGTAGATACGTCGAGGAGCCAACATCTCTATCCCACTGCCTACATGAGAACTTTGGGGAAATTTTCCCACATATGTATATATGTATGTACAGAATACATATGTATGACATGGATACATAAATGCTATACATCTATCCATATAATATATGCATAACACTTATGTATACAATGGATATGTATGTGTGTATATATGTATGTATGTATATGTGTACATATGGAAATTTTTCAAAGGTTCTCATGTAGTAAGTTGGATCAAGGTATAGACTCTCTCCTCTTTCTCTCTCTCTCTCTCTCTCTCTCTCTCTCTCTCCCTCCCTCCCTCCCTCCCTCCCTCCCTCTGAAGCCGCATTGGTTCTGGTGAAAACTTTTACCTTACTCTATAATATATGATCTTTGATAGCAAGAACAGTTTCATTTTTATCTTTTGTATCCAAGCATATTCTGAAACCACTTCTTAGTAACTTAGGAGAGCTGATTATTAAATTTTTGGTGAGAGCATTTACACCTCAAAAATCAGGAAATGATAAAATATGGGATTGATTTATTGTTTTGTTGATTGTTTAGATTTTGAATGATGGAGAAATATTAATAGTACTAATATTATAAATAGTACTAACTCACGTATAGCTCTTATCTTTTACAGGCAGATAAGTGCTATTATTATCCCCATTTTATAAACAAGTAAAGTGAGACAGAGAGATTGTGTCTTGCTGAGAGTGTCTCAGCTAGTAAGTGTCTCAGAAAGGATTGTGACTCAAGTCTTCTTGACTCCAAGTTCCATGATCTATTCACTCTGCCTCCTAGCTGCTGACATACAGATGCCGAGGCTTAGAGAGCTTACATAACTTTCCCACAGCAATACCTCAGACTTTTAAAATTCTTTAAGGCTCATTAATTTTGTGCAGAAGGCATTTATATAGACTGATAATCTCCATTTTGGGAAGAGCTGGGTTCAAGTCATCTCTCTAACTCACACTTGCTGTTTAACTGTATTTAAGTTGCTTAACTTCTCAAGTTATTAACAGCCTTGGTGATGGGCATCAGTGAAAATATGGGGTTTCCTTACATTGATCAAATCATAATTCTCCTCCTTCATAAAACTTCTCATTTTATGTATCAGGAGACTAAGGTTCAAAGGGATTAATTTATTTATCCAGGATCACTTCAGCCCAGGCTGAAATCCAGTGCTCTTTCTCCCATTGTACCATATCAGAACAAGAGAAGAATAATCCCCAGGAGAATGGTCTAGAAAAGAGAAGTGAAGACTGTGTCTGGGTCCTAGAGGTGCAGATGATGTTGAGTCACATGACTGTGGGGGTAGCCTAGACAATTAAGGACTATCATTAAGATGGCCGTCATAATACACCTCCTTTGCTTAAACTATGGTGCCTGCCATTTGTTTTTGGCCCAATTCATAGCAGAGATGATAAAAAGAAGTGTTTAGGAAGTTCTCTTTAATGTTTTACACTTGTACCAAGGTAGCTGTGGGTGTGGTTGGCAGCAAAGGCTGATTTACTGAGCATCAAAAGACTTAGGCTGAAAGCCTTTCTCTGACATTTATTACCTATAGAGCTTTGGGCAAGTCACTTCTCTCTGCCTGAGGTGCCTCATTCCTCAAATGAAGAAGTTTGACAAGGCCTGAGGACCCTTCCACTGTAAATCTACAAATCTACTAATATTGTCGTTGCCCCTGTAATTTAAAGTTGTCTAAGTGCCTTTTGTACATTGTATTATTTGAGCCTCAAAATAACTCTGTGAAATAATTATTAGAAGTATAATTATCAAAATTTTACAGACAGGGAAACTGAGACTCAGAGAAGCTAAATGACTTTTCCTAGGTGACACAAATAGTAAGTGTAAAAGGTGGGATTACGTTTATCTTCTTTTTTTAAACTTCCTTTTAAATTCTGAATTTCATCAATACAGAAAGGTGTATGTGTAAGAACATTTACATGTACAAAGTAGAACACAAAGTTGACGTGAAATTTTGAATATTCGGCTTCTAGAAAAACTACATAATGAATTCAACATGTTAGTTCCAAAAGTGTCCTGTTTATATTTCTCTCTGAACTTTCTTCTGTGTCCTTCTATGCATGCATGCATGCATGCCAAAAAAAGATTCGATGACCCCATTTTCTTTCTTTGTTTTTTCATGACCCTATGAATAACTTCTTCCTACCCTTCAAATCTCATATACATATATTTGTACATACATATATGTACACACATAACACACATACACACACAATCCTTATAACAAATAGGCATCATTAAGCAAAATGAATCCATACATTTTCCTTTTTCACAAAATGAATGGCTCATCCTCTACTTTAGACCCATCATCCATTTGTCAGGAAATTTGATCCTCTAGAGTCATGATAGGTAATTGCTTTGGTCAGAGTTCTTTAGTCTTTCCAAGTTTCTTTTCTTTACCATGTTGTTACCATGTAAATTATCCTCTTGGTTTTCTTCATTTCACTTTGAATAAATTCACACAAATCTCCCCAAATTTCTCTGAAACTATGCCTTTCTTCTTTTTCTTGTGGTCCAATTATATTCCATTACTTTCATGTCCAATTAAACCATTCCCCCAATTAATGGATTCTTAGGTTTTTTTTTTTCATACAGAGTCCTGCACTGTATCTATGATCTCATGCTATATTTCTCAGAACTTGGATATGATGTCTTTAGCAGGGTCAACTCTTCTATATTTAGGAAATTGGAAGTATCATTGCTACTACTACTATCCCTTTACTATCACTACTACTGCTACTACTGCTACTACTACTACTTCTACAAATATTGCTACTACTACTACTGCTACTGATGCAACTGCTACTCCTGCTGCTACAACTGCCACTACTACTACTACTACTACTACTACTACTACTACTACTACTACTACTACTACTACTACTACTGCTGCTACTGCTACTACTGCTACTACTGCTACTACTACTACTTCTACAAATATTGCTACTACTACTACTGCTACTGATGCAACTGCTACTCCTGCTGCTACAACTGCCACTACTACTACTACTACTGCTACTGCTACTACTACTGCTACTGATACTACTACTACTACTGCTGCTACTGCTATTACGGTTACTATCTATGACTAGCAATAATAACAACAACTAGAATTTACATAATGCTTTAAAGTTTAGAAAACACTTTCTGTCTGCTGTCTCATTTTATTCCCACAACAGCCCTACAATGTAGGTGCTTATCTATGTCTGTTCAGCTTATCTAGATCAGGTAAGAGTTTGATCTTGCTCTGATTTCCAAATGATATACAGGAATTTTTTTTTGCACCTGGTGCCCTATTTTACCTTTTATAGTAATTATTGTTCCATGTCTTTGTATTTCCAGTGAAGATATTCAGTCAGGCCTTCTGTTACACTGATGCTCATTGGCAAAATAACGTGGCTCTCTATTTTAGTTTTATTTGATTTTATCCCATATCATTTCATGTGATTTACATGTAATTTACCCTATAAAATTTCATGTAATTTACAAAATTTATATTTTTCAAAATCTATACACTTTGCCATATGCATTTATAGGGGATCAAAATTAAAAGGCAAATGTTTAGAACAGCCCAATCAATTAAGAGAATTTAAAGATCAGAAGTAAAGTAAAAAATGGGTTTTTAGATCTGTTGATGCTGCCCCCAATTGAATAAAATCCCATCTATCCCATATTTTTCTTCCCTTTCTTGAGAATAAGCAATGGAGCTTTCAGGGCATCTCCAGTACAGACTGTGCTGTCCGCAGTACCATGCAACTAACTGAGGGCTTCAGACAATTAAAAAAAAAGCAACAATCAAGTTTAATGGCTGTTAGAAATTTTTGGAGGGGACCTATGTCAATTGATACCCACATTCTGAAACTTAGGGCCTTAGAGAGTTGCCCAGGGTCCCTGAGCAGTTAAGTGACTTGACCATGTCACACAGAAGATATGTGGCAGATTCTGGACTTGAACCCTTGGACTTGAATCTCTCTGTCTAACAGAGTGGGGTGGGAGAAGCGAGGGAAAAATGTTTCCTGTGCTTGATAGCACTTTTCCTTGACTACTCTACACCCTTGTTGAAAAACACTCCTCAAAATGTTATTTCAGCATCTTTCTGAGATTGTATGGACCGTTTGTATAATTCATGAGGATGATAACCACACAGCTGAGGGCTGCTCATCTAGCCAATGAATGGATTCTAGCTATACTCTCTCCCTCAACAATGGGATGAAAAGAAATATTTAAAATCAAACCAAAGATGTTTTATTTTGGTAATATAGAAAACAGCTCAAAAATTAAATATCATTCACTAAGGTCAGCAGAGAAACAAGGGTTCATTTATTTTCTTTTGTACTACTAGAGAGGCATTTGTTTTCAAGATTTGGAGTTATGTTTAAAGGACACAGAATGTATTTATGGATGTGTCACTAAAAGTGTGAGGTTATAAGTGCACAAACTTGAAGGAAAGTGAGCCATTCACAGCTCATCAGCTTTCTGCCATCAGGGTTCTACAGTATCATTGCTAGATTCCACTAAAGCCTAAGCTCATTTATGTAATATTTATATTGCCAATTTGTCCACACCCTTGGTGCAGTAGAGCATGACTCTTAGCTCTAGCAGTGGCTGTTTCCTGGAAATAACATTTTGTTTTTTCCTATTGGCTCTTTGCATAACACACTATAGTGTACTAAAGAAGGGGCATTCTAGGGAATATGGAATCCAGCAGGAGTGCTGACCTGAGAGGGGTCTCCCAGGCAAAATTTTTATTAAAAAAAATCTTGACCATGAAAGAATGTAATTCTCAGATAAAGATATATCATTGGAAAGGTCCAGACTACCTAACGAAAAATAAGAGAAAAATAAGAAAATAGATTTATGTGCACTGTGAATGCTATATACATTGTGAATATATGTGTGTGCGTGTATATACATACACATACACACATGTCTATAAATACATATTTACACACAAATTTAATATTTAGGTCTGCTTAATGTATGCTATTTTTTCATTTTTAGCACAAACTATGTTTTGCTCAAAAATTGTGTGATTAATGCATTGATTTAACTTTTCAATGTGGACTGCTGCCAGGCAGATTCTGATATTATTTATTTTTATTAGTTTATAATATGTCAATTTTTCTTGCTTATCTGTCAACTCCCACAAAAATACATAAATCAAAAATGTAGCAATGTGGACACTAACAAGGCATAATTATTGTAGGGCCTGTCCCCTTTTAAAGAAAAAATACAATTACCTACTAGTATGGTGCTGGGATTAGGTCAGAATTTGCATAATACTGACTCATATTTTCTTAACAATTTTAACATCAGACAATAGCTTTGGCAGATCTATAATCCTTTCCTATTTTCTAGTTTTATTTTCCATGCTCAAATAAGGGGTAGCTCAGTCAAAACAAGATAATTATTATAGCCTATCCCCACAGAAAACTTTAATTAGTGGCATGTTTTTAGGATTAGGTCAGATTTTTATAAGTTATGCATGTGTGTGTGTGTGTGTGTGTGTGTGTGTGTGTGTGTGTAAAATAACAATAGGCAATTAAGCCTGCCAAACTATAATTTATTGCAGTGAAATTTATTCATTTTTCTACAGACAAATATTTAATAGAAAATACCTCAATCACTGAAGAGATTAAGGAAAAATCCAACTTTAGTTCAATTTAAGACAATGGTTCTCAGACAATTTGGTGTTTACCAGCTGTAAATACAACTATCCTCTAGACCAGAGTGATGATGAAAATGGTGGAAAATTTTAACTACATTAAAATAATAGCTGCTAATGTTGAGGATTACGAAACACCCAGTAGCAGAATATGTAACAAATAGATCCTTTCTGAAATACTGAAGGCTGGGGGGTGGGATCTGGGGTTAAATAACTGTGATATATTTATAGAGGGCAAGGGATCACCATAAAATAAAGCAGCAAATAGTAAAGAAGTCAATGTAAAAGAGAGGCCAGGGATTTAGGGTATAGAGATCATAAATTTTCATCGATATAAACAGTCTGTGTACCTCAGGAGTTGAGGTTTAGCTATAATTTCAGGTCTGACCTATAGGTTTTTTGTGTTCACAGTGCATGCACGATCAAGATGCCATCTAAGGAGGTGTTAAGAAAAAGGAAGAAAGAAAGAAACAAGAGAAGGAGAAAATTGTTTCAGATCTTTGTGATTTACTCATTTAATCATCACAGAATCCACTCTAAACACAATGGCGCTATGTGGAATATCAGTAGTCAAAAGGATTTTATTGTCTCACTAAATTATATTTAATTCTTACCATATCATCTCCTATAAACAAGAACAGAAGATGATTTTTTTCTCTATAATGTTTTTCCACAAAAAAAGAAAAAAAAGAGAAAAGATTGTTAAATTGAAATGCATAGCTTTCTGAATGAAGGTCATCGTCACCTTTCCTATGCCTCTCAGATTCCCAAAATTTAAATATGTTTTTGTTTTAAGTGTGTACTTTGAAGTAAGGTCTATTCTTGGAAGCCTCCAAGTATATATTTAAATGAAAGCACATTCAAATTTTGGAAGTTTGAGAAATATAGAAGGGGTGGTGGTGGTAATGACAAAAAAAAATCACTGTAGGTTTTAGCTGTACTAATGGCCTAACAAAAACAAGAAAACCGACAAGGAAGCTTTTAGCTTTCAATAATTACTCTAGAGGGAATTCTAGGTATTAAAAAAACTGAAATGAACTGGGCAAAGATTCTGTCATTTGGTTTGGGGTTTTGTGCTCAATATACTATTTATAGGCCTGATAATAAACTTTTTCTCCAAGGTCGTACATATATGCACTTGTAGACATACATACAGACATGTATACATACACATATACTCTGAGGTGTGTATGTACATGCACAGCATAGACACTTCTATGGTCTAACAAGAATGAAGTGCAAAAAGGTGATCTATAGAAAGCATATTTGTTTTAGTTTCTGAGAGCTTCTTATTCCTTCTAATTAAGAGCATAAACAGAAATATTCACCCCACCCTGAATTTTAAACTCTCAGAATTTTTTTTCATAGTTGACATTTTTCTACCTTGTTTTATAGAAAAAAGTAGTGGCACTCCCACCTTCCTAACATTTTCTTTTTGTCTCATTAAAAAAAAATCCCTTAGGAAAGGGCAGCTTGGACCAGTGTTTCCAATGCATTCTTGAAATAGAGGTCATGTGGCTGAGGTAGCAGCTGGCCAAGAAGAACTGGGCCTTCATCCACTAGGTTGCACTGTTGTATAGAAAACAGGCTCCCTGCTACTGGCTGAAAGAGAATAGCTTCACGCAGACACGGTTCTTGTAAATACTATTTTGTAGTTTTCACTAAAAAACAGAAAGATAGATCAAGAGAGGAAAACTAGCATTTGGAAATGTTTGATTTTCCCTCCATGTCAGATCCACTGTCCTAGACTTATTGGAAAGTTTTTGTGCAAGGGATCTTTAAAGATACCTATATACTTCATTTTGGAGTTGGGTGCTTAAGGGAAGAGAGGGAGGAGATGGCCATGAGAGGGTATGTGTAGGGGAAGGAAGGTCGTTATGCAGAAATTCAATTATACTCCTTAATATGTGATATAAAAGTCACTGAGAATTTTTCAAGGTGGTCTTTGGGCCGCTGATCCCCTTTTAGAAGCTACTAGAATTTTTTCTCATAATCCTTCCTTCTTTGCATTATTTTATTGCCAAATTATATGAAAGGGAACCAAAAAGCTGACTTTCATGTGGGTACTGCACTGCGTGATGCTTAACATTATATAGTGTTTATATTTGAGCAGTTAATTGTAGTGGTATTATTTAGCCATCTTTTCCACTGCCATCATCCAAAATAAATCTCTCTCTAAGTGTAATATAATTTTAAAGGGAAACAGGGGTCCTTTACCCTCGTTGACATTATCCAAACCATCTTTAGGGAGCTTTTGCATTATTGCCCTTACTTTTGCTAGCAGAGCTCACTGCCTACATAGGAACTGGCTTTTATCAAGCAAATTACTTGCAGAGGATTTCGTAGGAAAAGATTGCTAACCCATTCCTTTGCCTACAATGCTTTGGTTCTGGTGTAAATCTTTGGATATTTTTGCTTCATGGATTAACACCTCTTGCATCCCTTCTCTCCCCATCTCTTTAGGGCAGTAAGTAGAGACAATGATAATGAAGACCAGAGCTGGAGGCTTTCTCCATACCAAAGCTCTTGGAGGGAATAGGTCATCACAGAAGACCTGAATCTGGAACTAGTTAGTTCAGTTGGCTTGATGCAAACCTCACATTTGGGAACTGTCTGCTTCAGGGTTTAGAATGGTTCAGGAACAACTTTTCTGCTAATTAATTTCTTACTGCTGCTGTGACACTTTGGAAGATACTTGAGGTCCTTTTTTTCCACCTAAGCAAAAAGAAACTCCTCTCATTACAAGACCATGCACTGCATACAATTAACCCATAAATGACAGGAAAAATGCTGCAAAGAAATATACTTTATGAGAAAATTGCAGTGGAAAAAAATTCACTTATTGAGAGAAATATGTAGATTTGAGTGTCGGAAATTGTCCATCTGGAGTATATATTTTATATGTACAAGGGATACATACTTTGTGTATGCTTTGTCTTCTTGAAGATTGTTAGTAAACTTCCCAGAGCAGATTTTCTATATGCATATATATCCCAATACACACATAAACACGTACACATATAAGTATATAGTACAATATGTGATTGTCCAGTTTTTTCAATCATGTCTGACTCTTTGTGACTCCATTTGGGGATTTCTAGGCAAAGATATGGGAGTGATTTGCCATTTCCATTCCTAGCTCGTTTTGCAGACGAGGAAACTGAAGCAAAGAGGGTTAAGTGACTTGCCCAGGGTCACACGGCTAGTAGGTGTCTGAGGCCAAATTTGAACCCAGGTCTTCCTGACTCCAGGCTCAGCCTCTATTCACTGTACCACCTGGCTGCTCCATAGTACAATACATGTACATGTGCACACATGCACACATACATATACACAGGTTACTTTTTAACCTACAAGGAATTACATTTTATATTTTCCTTACTGTTAGATATTTCCCTTGTACCTAAACTGTTAACCTTCTATAGGAATTCATCTTGTCCCTTTTAATCTGTTGTTCTATTATAATCATATCACAACTTGTTGAGCCATTCCTAAATTTATGGCATTCCTCCAGTTTCCAGTTCTCTGCCACCACAAAAGAGCTGCTATAAATATTTTTGTACTCATAGGCCCTTTTCATTTATCTTTCTCCACTTTCGGATATAGACCCAGTAGTGGTTTGTTTGGTCAAAGGATATGCATAATTTTATAACCCTTTGGGCATAGTTCCAAATCGTTCTCCAGAATGATTAGACCAGTTCACAACTCTACCAACAGTGCATTAGTGCACCTTTTATTCCACATCCCCTCCAGCATTTGTCATTTTCCCATGTTAGCCTATTTTATAGGTGTGAGGTGGTGACTGAGAGTTCTTTTAATTTTAATTTCTCTAAGCAATAATGATGTAGAGCATTTTCATGTGATTATTGATAGCCTTGATTTCTTCTGAAAACTGCCTGAGAACAGATAATTTTGGACTGGAATTATTTAAAGAATTATTCCTGCAGGAGGTGGCCCTTGAGCTTGGACTTGAAGGAAGTGACACATTTGAATCATTGGAGGGAAGAGAAATAGGTTCTTCTAGAGATAGGGGTGGGCTCAGTGAAAGGAGAAAGCCCAAGTTAGATGCAGAATAGATGGGAGATAGAATTTGTGTCTGGGGAATTATATGGTAAGCAACCTAAATAGAGGAACAATTTTGTTTTAGGGGAATAGTGATTCAATTTGGATCAGTAAACATTTATTAATTACCTACTGTCGCCTATGGTTAAGAGACTGTCAAGTGTATTGCATGCTAAAAAGGACAAAAATAAGATGGTGCAGACCATCAAAGAGCTTATTTAGAAACTAAAGGAAAGCAATAGATATAACAATAAATATGTTACAAGGAAAATTTTTTTTGGATGGGGTAAGGCAGGGCAATTGGAGTTAAGTGACTTGCCCAAGGTCACACAGCTAGTAAGTGTGTCAAGTGTCTGAGGCCGGATTTGAACTCAGGTCCTCCTGACTCCAGGGCCAGTGCTCTACTCACTGGACCACCTAGCTGCCCCTACAAGGAAAATTAAGGTGGGAGAGAGTATGAAGAATTGGGGAGATCAACAAAGGCTTCGCAGAGAACACAGCACGGTAAGCTGAGCCTTGAACAAAGACATGGTTTCTGCCAGGTGGAGCTGAGGAGAGGGTAAAGACCAGAAATTGGACAATGACATATACCAATGTACAGATGTGGAAGATGGAATCTTCTAGTCTAGGAAAAGTCTAGTAAAAGGCTGCTAGTCAACTTTGACTCAGACATAGAGACTATTAAGGGGAGTAAGTAGCATGAAGTAAGTCTGAAACTGTAGGGGGCAAACAAATCATGCAGGACTTTAAGTGCCACATTAAGACGTTTATGTTTTAAGATCACAGATTCATAGCTAGAAGAGACCATGGATACCATCACTTTGAATTATCTTATTTTATAGATGAAGAGGAAACAGAGGCCCTGAAAGGCTAAATGACTGAAGCTAAGTAGTAGAAGGATGAAGTGAGGCTTGAATTCAAGTCTTCTTCAGTCCAAGTTTAGTATCCTGTCTATTATATTATGCTTGACAAATGCAAACTATAAAGGTTTTTAAACAAGAGAATTTCATAGTCAGACCTGGACCTTAGTAGATTATTTTCTCTGTTTTATGGATTGGAATTGTTAAAAAAAATGTAAGTAGAAGAACAAATCAGGAAGTTATTGCAGTAGTCTAGGTAAGAAATGATGAGAGTATGATCAAGCCCTCCAGCTGTGTCAGTAGGAAGAAAGATACCAGTAGTAAAGATATTTTGGAAGTAGGATGGATCACATATATGTTAAAAAGTTGACTGGCTATGATGCCGCTGCGGTCCTTAAAAGAAAAAGGGAAGCTTGAAGGAGGCAAAGGTTTAGACAAGGAGAGAATGAAATCTATTTTGAATTGAATGAATGAAGAGAATGAAATCTATGTTGACCTTGTGGCATGTACAGAATAAGCAGTAAGAGATATCCAGAAAGGAGTTTATAATTTATGACTGGAGTTAGAGAGAAAGATTGGGGTTGGTTACATAGTTTTAGAATTGAACCACAGTGATAATATTTGAGATCACTGAAGCTGATAGTACATCTAGATTTGGAAGTAGTAGATGTTGGTCCATATCTTTGCTTTGCCATTTACTTAAACTATATGACTTCAGACAAATCACTTAATTCCTCTATGCCTCAGGTCCTCATCTATAAAATCAAAAGATTGGATTAGATGATGTCAGAGGTCCCTTTCAATTTACAATCTATAATCCTTCAACTCCAAGAAAGCACAAATCATGAAAAAGAAGCAAAGAGGACCTAGAATAGATACCCAAAGAATATCTGTTCTAAGGTGTCAAGGATGGACCCAACAAAGTAGACTGAGAAGGAGTGGTCTCATGAGTAGGCAAAAGCACTAAGAGAGAGGACTGTGTCATGGGAGCCAAGAGAGGAGAGAGTATGCAGGAGGAAGAGATGGTCAACAATACCAAAAGCTGAAAGAAAGTCAAGAAGGATAAGGACTCATCATGAGATTCAGCAGTTAAGAGATCCTAGATAACCTTAGAGAGAATGGTTTCAGAATATTCAGCAGCCATTTTGATAAGTAAAAAGGTATTAAATGCAAATTATTCTTTCATTTAATTTGGTATTGATAGGAAGGAGAAATCACAGGCAATATCATTAGGGTATGGCAAGGTGAATTTAAGATGTTTCTAAAGGTAAGATAGTCAAATAAAGTCATCAGACATTAAGTAAACACCTATTACGTGCTGGGCACTGTGCTAAATTCTGGCAACAAAAAGAAAAAGGACAAGAGGCAGTAATAATTGTGAGATTGAAGATGACAGAGAAAGAGATAATGATCCACAGGCAAGCTCCTAGAGGAGACGAAAAGGTATGAGATGGAGATCATAGGCAGAGAGATTGACCTTGAGAGAAGGGACACCTCTTCTTCAGAGACAGCATTGAAAGAACTTTGAGAGAATAGGTGAAGAGGTACAGGAATTCTGAGGTATGAAGTAAGAGAGAAGAATTTGCAGTTTGGCATATAACCTCTGTTATCTCAGTCATGTAGGAAATAAGGACATCTGAAAAATTGGGCATCTTCAGGAGAGAAGAAGACATATGGAATAGCCACTGAAGAAACTAGGATAGAATCCAGGGAAAACAATATTTTGCCACGTATTAGTGAACATATAGTTGAAATCAAGTAATGTGGATTTTTAAGCATTCAGTTCTGTATATGGACAGTTAAAGTGGATGGGGAGAGTGATTCAAGGTGGAGATTTGTAGGGGATAAATGGTAGTAGGACAAAGAGTCAAGGAATTCAAGAGAGGAGGATAGTCTACGGCTAGTTCAACTGGTCAACTCTAGTGTCAAGACTATTAAGGAGTTAATGAAGTTTTAATAGAAGTAATGAGCTTGGTGACAGGAAGGAGTGAAAGGTCTAGAGTTCTAGTTTTAGTTTAGTCTAGAGTCTAGTCTAGTTTAGTCTAGAGTTCTTTCTAGAAGAAAAGGTGATTAGGAAGAATGAGGCAAAGGGAGAATATAAAAGAAAAGAGGTTGTAATGAAAGAGGGAAAATTTCTGAGTTCAAAATAATGGAAATGACATGGTTATGACTGATGATGAGATCAATGTTTTACCCATCCCTGTGGTTAGCAGAGATAAAATGAAACTATGAATCATGTGATTTAAAGAGGATGATGTACTATGATATCAAGGTGCAGAAGGGCCCTCAACATTTTTAATGAAGTATGAATTAAGCAAGTATGAGGAAAAGGTCGGATTGGCTAGGAAGACAGTGTGCAAGTTACAGAGAGAGAGAGAGAGAGAGAG
>CM053622.1:249136598-249201332 GCA_028646595.1 Phalanger gymnotis | reverse complement strand
CTCTCCTCTCCTCTCCTCTCCTCTCTTCTCCTCTCTCCTCTCCTCTACTCTCCTGTCCTCTCCTCTCCTCTACTTTCTCCTCTCCTCTCTTCTCCTCTCCTCTCCTCCTACCACCACCCTGATCTCTTCATAACTGGACTATTGGAATGGGCTACTGATTGGTCTGCCTGCCACATATCTCCACTCCAGGCCATTCTCTACTCAACTATCCAAGTGATTTTCCTAAAGTATAGGTCTTACCATGTCATCTAGTTAATCACTAAACTGCTACTCCCTATCACTTCAAGGATCAAATATGAAATCCACTGGCATTCAAAAGCCTTCATATCTCACCCTCACCATCACACATACCTTTCCAGTCTTCTTACACCTCTACCTTCTTCCCCGCACCCCCTACCTTGTACTCTTTGATTTGGAGACACTGACCTTGCTATTCCTCAAATAAGATCTCCATCTCCCAACACCAGGCATTGGTATTAACCTTTCCTCTCATGTGAAATATTCTCCCTCATCATCTCTGCCTCCTGGCTTCTTTCCAGTCCAAGCTAAAATCACACCTGCAGAAAGTATTTTCTGATCCCTCTCAATTCTAGTGCCTTCCCTTTCTTGATATTTCCTAGTAATTTCGTATATAGCTTGTTTGTACATAGCTGTCTGCCTGCTGTCGCTTTCATTAGATTGTGAGCTCCTTGAAAGCCAGAGCTGTATTTTGACTGTCTTTGTATCCCCAGAGTAGTGCCTGGCACATAGTAGATACTTAATAAATTTTTGAATGACTGGCATAAGATCTTTTAGGGACTGCTAAATCAAGAAGACATTATATTTATTAGAAACATTTAAACTTGCATTAAGATACAGGGCACAAGTGTCTGAAAATAGCAGATATAGTTGAAACCTAGTTTGTCTTTTAGAAATCCTTCAACCAAACTTAAACATACCAAGTAAAGATAACATTATTTTTGATGCAAAGTGTGCTGCTGATGGTGGATTGATGATGGAACGAGGTATGATTGTCAGTTGTCTTATAGCCATATGTGACCAAAAGAATGCCCCTATTCTCTTGGATGTTACAATGGAATGTAAGTTCCCTAGTCAATAGCCATCCATCCCCCTGTCAGCTCCTTACGTAGCATTTGTCCAGCTGTTATCTCCTTGCTCCCATTTTTGAGGGGTTATTCAGACACATTTTATAAAATGTACCCATATGCTAATTTCATTGGTCATAATTTCAAGTAAATTACAAATCTTTAAGATTTAGAAATTTATTTTTCAAGGAGTTCTTCATGAAGATATCATTGTGTTAGCAATGGTAACACTAACTCATTTGGGTTCCTATAAGGACCTTGAGCTGTTGGTAGGGACATGTGAGCTGGTTAGAATAAAGAAAATTATCACAAATAGAGACTGATGGTCTTGAGTTCTTTATATTGAGGTAATCAAAGATATATTTCTCTAGACCTCTATCTCTTTATCTATCTATCATAGTTATCTATCTAAAGAAAAGCCACAAAGAAAACAAACAAACAACAACAAAATTGCCTGTTTAAAAGAGCCCATAGTCTAATGGGATAGAACTTTTTTTGCCAATCACCTTTGAGAGACATTGCAAATATTCCTATTTTACGGAGGAGGAAACCAAGACCCAGAGAGTTGAAATATGTTGACCAAGATTACACAACTATTGTCAGGATCTGTAACTTGATCTACCTAACTCAAATCAGCATGATTTTCTCTACACTGCATTATTTCTCTATCTACCTATAGATGGACCTTTAAATTATTCCATTCAATTATGAATTTAAAAAAATCTGAGGAGTCCATAGGCTTTAGCACACTGACAAAGGAGTCTATAAGACAAAAGTATAAGAACTTTTATCCTGAATCAAGCTATTTCACAGAATTTTCATAAAACTTTAGGACCCATACAAACCCCAAAGGGCAGATTACTTTTAATGGTGGTTTATTTAAATTTTCGTGGTGACTTCCTGAATCTATGCTGCTATGCCACTTATATTTTGAACCTGGGTTCTGTTTGCTTATTCAGCTCATTGCCCTGATGTGCAGAATGTGGGGATGTTTGCTTATGAACTGTAAAACTTCTTCATTCCCCTTTAAAAAAATCTTTTGGTTTTTATATCATATTGATTTCTAAATATACCAGGAATGACTCATTGAGCCATGACTTGTAATGAAAATTTTAGAAGAAAAATAACGTTCAGTAAGTCCAAACAAAAAGCTGCCCATATCTGACAGCATATACAACATTCCACACCCACAAAACCTCACCTCTCCAATGAAAAGAGTGAGGTATGTTATCTCAGTAGTTCTCTAATTTCAACTCTGGTCATTATAATTATCCAATGTTTATTTCATTTTAAATCATTTCCACATATAATATTGAAGTCAATATGCACATTTTTCAACTTATTTCACTATGAATCTTTATAAATCTTACCATATTCCTTTGGATTCTTTCTGATTTTTATGGTATAATAATATTCTATAACATTCATGTACCATATCTTGTTTAAATATTTCCCAATTGATTCATATCTACTTTGTTTACAATTTTTCTTTACCACAAAGAGTGTTGCTATGAATATTAGGATACACACTTATCTATATATCTCTATCTACACGTACATCTGTGTATATGCATATAATACTTCTCTATCTTCTCAAAGATAAGCCACTTCATATTTACCTGTATCTATACATCTACCTATAGAGAAATCATTCTAGGTAAACATATATGCACATGTACACATGTATATATATACATGTCTATATATACACATTGTATGCATCTCCATATGTGAAGAAAGTTATAAACATTTGAGCCCCGAAATACACTCATGGAAATATGTACCATGTACATGTATAACCAAAATTTTCCTCTATATAATTTTATGTTTCATAAGCATATGTGTTCACACATATACGTATATGTATATATGTTAATCTATCTATGTGTACATCATGTTTATTTCTGTCTTTGAACCCCTTGGACATAGAATCTAGTAATGTGACTGCTGGCTTATTTGCATATCTTCACCACTTTTTAAGGCAGTATTTCAAATTACTTTCCAAAATGATTTAACCAATTTACTGTTTAACTAAAAGTTTATTAACGGGCCTATTTTACTATAACTTCTCTAAAATCTATTTTCATCTTTTGTCCATCTTTCATATTTGTCAATTTGTTGGGTGTCCAATGAAGTGTTACTTGTTTTGATTCATATTTCTCTTTTTGGTTGTACTTTCATATAATAATAACTAAAATTTATACAACACTTACAATGTACTAGGCACTTTGCCAAATACTTTACAAATATTATTTCATTTAATCCTCACACCAACCCTGGGAGGTAGGCACTATTATCATTCCTATTTTATAGATGAGGAAACTGAGTCAAACAGAGGTTAAGTGACTTGCCCATGGCCACACAGTAAGTCCCTGAGGTCATATTGAAACTCAGGTCTTCCTGACTCCAGTCCTGGAGCTCTATCCATTGTGCCACCTACTTGCCCATTTCATATAGGTGCTAATTGTTTGTAATTCTTCTGAAAAAAAAAAACAAGTTTGTTAATATCCTTTGATCCCTTATCTATTAAAGAATGGTACATTCTTCTATTTGTTTTAATTACATATATATTTTGAATAAGAGATTTTAACAGTAATACTGGATGCAAATATTCTTTCCTACCCTACTATTGTTCTTATAATTTTATCTTCACTGATTTCATTGGTACAGAAGCTTTTTAACTTTATGAGGTTGAAACTATCTCTGTTATCTTATCAGATATTCTCTAACCATTGCTTAGCTAAAAATTCTCCCAGCACCATATTTGTGAAAGGTGATTGATCTAATTCTCTCCTAATGTTTAAAGCAATATGATCTTTCATAGTTAGGCAATGTACTCATTTTGAATTTATTATAGTATGAAGTATAAGCTATTGGTCTATATTTCTGTCAAGTTGCCCATGATTTCCTCAGCAGTTTCAGTTAAAAAGTATTCCTTTCGTCAGGAATTTAATTTCTGTGTTTATCAAACATTGGATTTTTCTGGTCCTTTTTTCTTACATGGTCTGTTTCCCTGATTCACTTTTCTGTATTTAACAAATATCACATAATTTTGATTATTATTGCCTTAGAATATAGTTTGAGGTCTATTGTTCTCTGCCTCTTAATTTGTCCTTTTTCTCTTAGCATTTCCTTTGAAATTCTAGACCTTTTTGTCTTCCAAATTGTTTTGAGGGGAGGGAGGGAAGGGATCTCAGTCTAAAAATTATACCCTTGGTAATTTGGTTGGGTTAGCACTGACTTTGTAAATTAATTTAAATAATGCAATCACATCATATTAGCATGGTGTAGCCCAATTACAAGCAGCAAATATCTCTCTGTTTATTTGCCTCCTTTTATTTCTGTAAAGAGTAATTTGTAATTTTATTTGTATAAATAGTATTTTTTCCCTCTTGATAATTAAGCTTGAGAAGACTTTCTTCAGCTAAGCAATTCTTGATTGGTGGGAGAGAGGAGAGATTTCATTAGACATAAGCATTGATTGTAGCTATTCCCTTTCAGAGCCACCTAGATTTGGAGTGATATGAAGTATCTCACAGGGACAGCTTGGTGGTACAGTGGGTAGTGTTGGCCCTACACCTGAGTTCAAATCTAGCCTTAGATTCTTAGTAGCTGTGAGACCCTGGGGATGTCATTTAACCCTGTTTACCTTAATTCCTTGTCTGTAAAAGGAGCTAGAGAAAAAAAATGCCAAATCACTCCAATATCTTTGCCATGAAAACTCCAAATGGTCTCAAGAAGAGTTGGACAAGACTGATCAACTAAGCAATAAAGCACCTCATAAATGCCTGTTGCCTCTGCTGCCCCTTCTGTTTTGAGAATGAAAAATAGAGGTAAGGGCTGTGCCCTGCTTTGTATCCCAGTGATTTGGCTGGATTTGTTTGCCTAGCTTAAAGGGTCAACTTGAGCTGTGAGGCTGTTAATTCTGTTCTGACTGAGCAGCATTTGGATGAGGGAATAAACTGCCTGAGCTTGTTGGCATGGCCCAGAGAGAGTCATCCTGATGAACTTTGCAGTTCTCTGGTTTAAAGTGAACTGCTGTTCACATTAAGAAGCTAACACTTTCTAAATTTGCTTTTAAAGATGATTGAAAGTTGAAAGAACTTTTAAATTCTGTGTTCTAGTAGAGAAGAGCATTTGCCCAGCAGAGGAGCAGTAAGGCCAGCAGAGAAGCAGTAAAGGGAAAAGCAGTTTTGTGTGGCACAGATGTTCCTTAATGTATCAATAGCATCAAAGCCTGAAACCCAGCGTTAAGAGTTAGCACAAAGATTTACTTTCTTTATGTATTCCCTGCTAGGTTCCTGTGCGTACCTACTCTTCTTGACAGATACTGAATGCATTGGTGGGCAGTTATAATACATATTATTTATGAATTTATTTTAATATATTAGTACCCATGATGTAATTATTATTTCTTTTGCCTTATTGCTATGTACATAGATATTTTTAAGGCATTAAAGTTCCGTCATTGTGAGTGGCTAATCGTATAAATGCAAATAACAGTAGTTGGAGCTCTTGGTAATAAAGGGAAATACATTTTGCTTCAACAAGGTTATCCTTAGGATACTTAGAGAATTTGAGTGTAACCCTGGGGCAGTGATCTATCTCTGAGAATTTTGAACTACCAGGTGGATGAGAGTTTGAAATGAATAATCAAATGTGGAGAATAAGTTAATGTTTAATACACTTATGCCAGATGTATAAGACCCCCATGGGGTATATGGGTGGCCACAAGACACAATACCAATGGGTATACCATCAATGGGTTTTACATTTAGAGGATATATTATGTTAATTATTTTCCTAACATTGAAACAATCACTCACTTTTGGTATAAATCCAATTCAATCATAAATTATTTTTAGAATATATTTCTAGTTTTACAGAATAGATTATATTTTCAATTATTGCTTCAATATACATTAGCAAGATATAAATGTATACATGTATAGATACACATGCGTATTTATATATCTTTCTCTGTTTTATCTCTTCCTGGTTTGGGTATCAGGATCATACCTCCCCCCCAGCCACCACAACAGCAGTTTGTATATGACTTGATTAAAACCTAATTAGATCTAGTTAAGACATCTATAGTTTTTATTTTATTAATGTTCATATTTTATCTTTTTGTACATTTTCTTTGAATTCTCAGTTTTGCTTACATATATTATATAGTGATTTCTGGTAATTATTTTCATTTCTTTTCTGTCATGAAATTACTTCATTTTATTTTGGTTATTTTATTTTCCTCTTTCTTTTTCTTAATCACGTTAACTCATGCTTTATTGATTTCATTAGTCTTTTAAAAATACTTCGTTTATCAGTTTTTCAATAGTCTTCACTTTCTTCAAGTTTTTCTAGTCCTTCAATTGTCAAGATTTTTTCATTTGTACTTATTTTCTCTGCTGCTAAATTGTTTATGCTCTCTTTTTAATTGCTTGTTTAATGCATTGAATCTCTGTTTTGTTAACATTAGATTTTAGAGAGAAATTTTTCTCTATGACTGCTTTAACTCTATCCCCAAAACAGGGCTTAGAAGAATGCCCTATGTCATTTCACTGGCCATTCAGGTCTGTCTTCTATTTATTAATCAACATTCTTTGATTATTTCAACCAGTTCTGCATATGCCTAAATGTAGTTATGTTTAGAGACTCTATTTCCTTTGCTTGTAATCAATGTGCAATAGTTTTCCTCTAACATGAAGAAGTGAATTCTTTTTCAATTAGGTAGTATATTAAAATTTAGGAGTTGTCCCACAGCAAGATGTTTATCCTTAGGTAGAAGAAAGTTATTAAGTAGGGGATATGTTCTAGGCATGACTGGCAAGGGGAAAAGGACAGGTTTTCACTCCTGCAAGAGGCCAGACACCACTTTAAAAACTAAAGCTGATTCAGACTCAGTGGTGGGAAACTACTGCTTTAATAGACTTTAATATAATACAGATATAGCCTAAAGGGGCTATTCTTTTCACAAGACGTATGGAATTTCAATGCTCAGCTTTGAGGTGCCATTTTGAATTCCTTTCCTTCTCACTTTAAAGCTTTTCATGTCTGCTTTTGCTTAAAAAATTTGAGGTCAAATATTTTCACACTCGGTTAACTTCTTTTTTCACCAACAGTAACCACTTTTTAGCTCAAATGGAGGTTACTAATTAAAAGAACCAAGTTTTCCTTGTGCATCTGTAACCAACCATCTTAAATATAAAATTTTATTGAATTCGATAAAAGGAGTCACATATGAAAGACATAGAAATAGAGGCAAAAGAGACCTGAGGAGTCATCTAGTGCAATCTCCCTCATTTAACATATGAGGAAACTGAATCCTACATAGGTAAAGTAATCTGTTCAATGTCACATAGGAAGAAAATATCAGAGCCAGGATTTGAACCTTGTTCTTTAACCCAATTCAGCTCTCTTTTCATTATGTCATGCTGCATCTTTTAAGAGCTTTGTTTCTTCCAGCCTTTGTTTGTTCTTATTTGTTGTAAATTGTTGTAAATATTGAGCATTGGTACAGGAACCAGGACTGACTCCCACCAAAAATAGGTCTTAACCTACTATTGTTTTTGAACCAATGAAGCATTTGACTTTTTCAAACTTGATATTAGAAATCTCCTGACTTGTAACTCAAATTATGCTGAATTAATTTAGTCCTTAAGTGAATCTATAATCAGATCCTGAATTGACCAATGGATTTTTCAGGGTTTTTTTGTCTTTGCTTATACGTATGTTGTACAATAAATACATTGTTGGTGGAGGCCTATCTATAACTGAATGAATTTGGAATGTTTTGTGTCATGAATTTGATTAGAAGAAATGAGAAAGAAAAGAATGATTTATTTTTGAATAGGACCTAGGATTTGAAAACTAAGTGACTGATGATTTTCTTTACCATAAATTATCCCAAGTTCACATGAGTATTGGTCTTTATGAAAAGCCAATTGTGCATTTCATAATTGCAACATTTGTGGAATTCCTGTTTCAAGGGAATTAATTTTTTTTCCAAAAAAATTATGGGTAATATGAGTTTTTTCTGTATTCGTTTTTGATTTCCTCCATTTTTTTTTTACAAATTTAAGAATTAAAAAAGAAATTAAAATGATCAGCGATATAGAGAATCAAGTACCAACAAATGCAACAACTGAGAGGCTTAATTCCTGAAAATAGAATCCTTACAAAGTTAATAATTGCTATAGTAGGCAATATCAATGCTGCACGTGATTTTATGATGGGCATTTATTCTGTATTCTTTGCAACACAATTCATTTAGGATGTGAAATTGAGCTATTCCCTAGTTGTTATATTATTAGAAATTGGAAGACTTTTGGGTTTACTGTATTTTTTTGGAGGTGAATATTCATTCTTAGCTATTAAAAGAACATCCAAACATGGAAGAGCAAAAAGTATCCTTCAAGGCTTTTCTCCATCAATTTGGTTCTTCTTTATTTGTAAAGATCATAACAGATATCTTAAAGATGTAGTCATGGATATAACTTTGTTCAGTGATTCTCTAATTATCTACACCCAGGAAGGTGTAATGTGGGGAGATGTATATTTACAAAAGTTTGTTCACCAGTGTCATGGAAAATAGCTCTCATTGAAACCAAATTATAAATAGATTCCAAATAGATTGTGCAATTTCTTGAAGTATTGCTGGCACTGTGCTGATTGTATCAGTCACAAAATACATCAGCATCTCTTCAGCATCATCCCTAGTGACCCAGCAGAGATAGAACAAAGAAGCCCCATAAGAAATAATAAATGGATCAGCAATGTTGTAATGTGCAGTTGTAAGGTCACCCCATTGAATCCGTAAGCCAGTAAATATGTTTTGGACTGCCACTTTAGATAGATAATTAACTGGACTCAGAATTAAAGAGGAGGAAAAGACACCAGTGGATTGCATTTGAAAATTATGTAGTGCTTTCAATGACCACATGCAGCTCTGTCACAAAAATTTCATGTTTTTAAACAATGATAGTACTTGATGAAACTGTGTGATTGCAGATATAGGAACACTTATCTGAATATCTGAAAATTCAACATTATAAGTGACTCTAAGGGTATTGGAGAGACAGATGGTGACTATAGATAGTTTTGATTTGATGGAGGGCAGTACAAATGTAGCAGCAATTCCTAGAGATAATGAAGAAGTGGAGCAATGGCTTGAGATGGGGCATGATAAAGTTAGATGCTCACTAGTCCCATAGGAGTGGATTAAAGTTTGGGACATTGTAGAAGTGACCATATTTTGAGATCCTGGATCCACTGAAATAATTTCGAGACTGTTACAGTTATAGAATAATTCAAAAACCATTATCTGCCATAAAATACTTATTTTACTTGCAATTTCCTTTTAATCTTTTATCTATGTAACTTCTAAAATTAAAAGATTGTACATTGGTCCTATAATATCTGATAGGTTGAAGATAGAGGTTGCTATGGCATTATCAATAACACTACTCTTTTACATGGGGTGTTAATGTTTCTAAAGTCATTATAAATGAGATATTGTGCTCTTCATACTCTTGGAAAGTATTTTCTGCTTCTTCTTCTAGATTTGAACACAGTGCCTACCTCATAGTAGGTCCTAAGTAAAAATTGGTTACTTTACTCCAGCTTCTTTACAGATTCCAGATCCATAACTAGGAATTCTATAACCTGGAACAAATTCATTTGGGTGTAGAGATGAGGGGCAAAAGTCAGGCCACCCCCATGTATATTTGAGGGTATACTGAAGACGTAGCACTGAGGAGTCTGAGGAACTGGAAGGCCAGAAAATTTAAAGGAACTCTGTTTATATAAATAAAGACATATGATCACTGAGTGATAGTGGCAGAAACAGCATGTGCAAATGGTGGTAGGGCACAAACAATATTTTCTTTCTCCTTTCTGTTTTTCAGAGATGGTGAGGGAAAAAGTAACTAGTCTTGGAGAGGGGGGCCAATATACATACTGTCTTCCTGAGAAGTCTTGGTTTTGGTGACCATCAAAAGACAAAAGGAATATAAGAAGAAGAGATTTGAGATCATAAGATCCTATTGGTTATGAATGTGTCCAACCCTATTTAATAAGGGTGCTGACTAGATTATTTCTAAAATCTCTTTCATTGCTATACTATGTTCCTTTGATATCTAACAATAATTCAATGAATCAGTGAGAAGTATTTATTAAGCATATCTTCTGTGCCAGGTAATGCATTGGGTAATAGAGATCCAAGTACAAATATTGAAACAGCCCTTGGCATGCAAGAAGCTTGTGTTCTAATAAGAGAGATGAATATATATTAAACTATATGCCACATAAATATGAAATGAATAAATTTAAGTTTAGACAAAGTAGTTAAATACAAAATAGTTTAAAAGGGAGGATACTAGCATTTGGAGCAATTAGGAAGGGCTTCATGAAGAAGATGGTATTTTATTGACAATCTTAAAGGAAGAGAGATTAAGAGGCAGAGTAAAGAGGAAGTTTATCACAGGACCATCCAAGGGATGATCAGTGTAAAGGCGTGGAGATGGGATATGGAATATCGAGTATAAGACCAGTTTGGCTAAAACATAGAGTTCAGAATGGGGAAATATGTCTAATAAAACTGAAAAGATAGCTTGGTGTCAGCTTGTGTAGGGTTTTAAAAGCTAAACAGAGGACTTTATATGTTATCATATAGATAATATATGGCAATAGAAAGTATTTGACTGAGTAGGGGATTAAAAGGTCAGATCTGTAAATAAGGAAAATTACTTCCACAACAACAGGGTTTAGGATGGCTTGGAGTGTTAAGAGACTTGGGGCAGAGAGACCAATTGGAAGGCTATTGCAGTAATCTTTTGTGAGATGATTAGGACTTGGACAAAGGTGGCAGTTGAATGAGTGGAACAAAAGGGTCAAGTGAAAGATATATTGTGAAAATGGAAGTGATAAGATTTGTCAAACTGATTGGATTCATGGGGTAAGAGATGGCAAAGAGTCTAGGATGACAGAAGATTACAAACCTTAGACACTGGAAAGATGGTGATGCCTTGTTCAGAAATACTGATCTTTGGAAGAAGGTAAGGTTTATGAGGAAAGATGATGAGTTCATTTTACAGAAGAGAAAAACAATGCAAAGTAACTCACAAAAGTCACACATATAATAAGTGACCAACCAAATTTGAACTCACATCCTCTGACTTTATAGCAAATTATCCTTTCATGTCACCCCAACAGAAGATGGTTGCAGAGAACATAATAGAAAGAGAGCATAGGTGGATAAGGATTAGAAGAGACTCAGGAATGAGTTTATTCTTAGGGTAAGACAAGGTGGCAGGCACAGTGGACCTCCTCCATCAGTGAACTGTTTTGCTTAGCTGACCCTGGGCAACCTGGAAGTCCTGGGGAAGGCTTACCAAAAGGACAACTTAAAGGATACCATACTTGGATGAGTGGCAGACAAGAAGAAAGGGCAGAGTTAGAGAATGTAGAAAAGACAGATAGTTTGAAGCTCACCACCTGACGAATCATGCCATGCACTCCCAGTATCTACATGTGTCCCAAGCTAGGCCAGGCTCTGGTTAGATCTCTAGCTCCTTTCAGGGATCAACTCAGGTGACCTTCTAAAACAGGCCTTTCTTAATTCCTTTGGTTGTTAGTACTACCTCACCTCACCCTATCTCCCCCCCTCAAAAAAACTCCTCAAACTTTGTTGTACTTGTTACATATTTTTCATTTCTTCATCTTTGAACATAGTGTTTTGCCCCAGTAGAATGTAAACTTCTCAAAGTCAGAGACTGTTTCATTTTTGTCTATGCAGTCTCACTGAATGGCACACTTCTTTGCATATAATAATCATTTAATAAATGTGTATTGAATTATATTAGGTTCTGGTCTCATGGTTTCTTTGTAATCTTTGTTTAATCATACGAAATTCATTGATCACCTCTGCCACAGTGTCTTCAATTATGAAATGATAAGAGTTGGACTAGATGTGCTCTAAAGTAATGTAGCTATTTTTGTACTATGTAACTATACAGATTTGAAGGAAATATTATAAAGATAAAAACCCTTTACCTTCGTAATGCGAAGTTTCCATACTTTAAAAACTGTGTCAACATTTATGATGAATAAATATATGAATGAATGAGTGAAAAAGCTTTTATTAAAAGCTTACTATGTGACAAGCACTGTACTAAGTTATAGGAAATACAAATAGAAAAATGGTCCTTATGCTCAAGGAGATTACTTTCTAATTTTGGTAAACAACATAGGAAAATCTGGCTTCAGGGTGGAATAAAACACCTGGGAGTCCTAAGAGATCAAAGGCAGGGTAGAGCGAGGTCCCAGGAATCCTCTGGATGAATTGAGGTGTCTGCCTTGAAGGTCCAAGAGCCTGAAGAAGACCAGCTAATGATCACTAAGAAGCTGAGAAAAGGCCTAAGGCAGAGGTGTGCTGGAGTCAACTGGCTGTTAAATTTTCGATCAGCAAATGCTAAAAATCAGGCCTTGATTTATTATTTTGTGGATTGTCTAGACTTAAGAAAATGATAGAGAAAATGTTAGTAGTGAAGATTGAAATTAAAACTGTCTTGAAATTTTTTTTCTGAAAGCAGTTATTAAACATTTATCAGCATACCTGTGCCTAAAGGTTATGGTATAATTGAACCTCTGGGTTCTATTTGGATGGTATGGAGATCCAGGACCAGTGAGTGACCAGATAGGAAAGAAAAGAAAAAAAAAGGGGAAATTGTCCAGAAAGGTTGGGTATTGGCTTCTGAGGAAGCCTGAAGTGGGGGTGGGGGAGAAATTGATGCAGATATCTGTGTTATCTAAGAATTGTTTATGATTAATGCCATCCCATGGTATTCCACTGACTGCAGAATGGCCCAGCACTTTCCTCATGACTTCCTTTTTGTGACTTTAGAAAACATTCATCATCATAGAAATATTAATACAAAAAAAATTTAATGTGTCATTCTTTATGTCTTCTGTTGGTAGTTTTCCAAAGACTAATAGATCTTGATAGATACTTTAGAGGTCATTTAACCCCAAATTCTCACACAATTCATCAGTATTCTCCACTGCAATGCTGGTTAAGTGGCTATTCACCTTTTGCTAGAATACTTCTAGTGATGAAATATTTACTATCTCCTAAGGTAGCACAATGCATTTTTGGTCAACTCATTGGTTAGAAGTAGTTTCTTATATTGAGTTGGCATCTATCTTCCTGTTACTTTCACCTATTTATCAATTAATTCATGCACTAATTATGTACCCTCTCCTGCCTTCAAGAAGCTTGTGTTCTACTGCAGTGATATATAGCATGTGCATAGATAAGTCATTGCAGAATATATACAAAATAAATAGTACATAATTTCAGGGCTCACAAACAAATGGGCAGATCATGAAAGGACTCATGGAGAAGATGGCACATTGGTTTTAATTTTGCCCTCTGGAACCAAACCAAATAAGACTTCTTCGTCTTTCAAATATATGAAGATACCCATCACTTTCCCACTCCTCCCAAAGCTCCAACTTTAGTCACATCTTCTCCATGTCAAATATCTACAACTTCTTTAATTAATCTTTGAATCAATTGGATTGACACTCTACTTTCCATATACTATGCTCAAGAATGTCCGTCCTAAAATGCACATAGTTCCCAGACCTAAGCACAGTATTCTAAGGTGATTATGTTAATCAAAATAAAATGTATTCATCACTTTCTTTGTTTTGGAGGAATTCAGCTGAACAACATATTAGTTATTTGGGATCTGTCATGACATACTATAGACTCATTATGAGCTTAAAGTTCAATTAAATTCTCTAGTCTTTTCCATATGTAACAGCAAGGCAATAAACACAACATCAACGATAATCATGAATATGCCTATGTAGTTCTATATTGCAAAGTGTGAAAGACTTTCCATATAGAAGGTAGAAGAAGTACAACATTTATTCAGACACCAGAGAACCATATTCCATAACCAGGCAATCTGCTCCCACAACCAGTAAGCCCACTTTATCATAACAGCAAGGAACTTAAAACACAATATCACAACATGGAGCCTTACCATCCCAAAACCTCTCTGACTCCCTGCTGGGGCCTTCCTCAAAACTCACAGTACAGCTATCACAGGTTGACTTTCTTTACCTCAGTTCTAACTGTCATGATGGCTATAACAGCCATAACAGCTCTTGCAGCATTTCATTTCTTATGCCACAACTTCCTTTCCCTCTCAGGAAGCTCCTCTCCCCCATGTGACTCAGGCTTCCTGTGATGTAAGCAGGTCACATGGCCTATTAATGGGTGGGAAAGATCTTCAAATCTAAATTGCTATTACACTATACAAACTGATTCATAGTTATGATTCTCTGTGGTATTTCTGAATTTTAGGGCTTTCTGATATTGTTTCCTATTAAATTTCATCTTGTTAGATTTAACGCATTCTACCCTGTGAACTTATTTTTAGCTTCTTACTCTGAAAGACTCAGCCATCATACCTTTTCATTTGATAAACATGAAACTGAAGCACATGACATGATATTACAAAGATCCCTAATCTTTACTTTTCAAGGATGGCTATATAAAATGCACTGAACCAGACCAAACACATTACACAGCACTGATTCATTCTGTTGGTGATGTAGAATGGGCTTCAAACTATCTGTATGATCTTGGGCAAATCATTTAACTTCTCTGGCTCTCCTTAAATGATGAAGTAGGTAGACTAGATGACCTCCAACTTCACTTCCATCTCTGGATCTATGTAGAGGATTTACTGTTTCTTTCACATTACCCAGCCAGAAATATAGCAGAGATAGCAACTAGGTCTAAGGAGAGCTGATAGTTAAATATTCAATATGAGCATTACACCCTTCAAATCAACAAAGCAACAAATGAAAGCTTGACTTATTGTTTTGTTGATTATTTTGTAGAGAATGTTAATACAACTTCAAAGTGTGTTTTGAGAACTTTTTCTTTTTCTGGAGAGCCATTTACCAACACTCCACTATGTAAAGATAAGAATGCATCTTTTAGAGTATACATAAATAATAATTCCATATAGTAACTCATCCTAAAAAATCCTGATCAGGGTCATGAAAGCAAAGGGCTCTACTATGTGATTTAATAGCTCACATTTATATAACTTTTTAAGGTTTGCAAAGTTCTTTACAAATATGATCTCATTTTGTTCTCCCAACAACCTGGGCAGGGGGGAAGGTGCTATTATTATTTTCATCTTATTGAGGAGAAAACTAAGACAGAAAAAGGTAAAGTGACTTGCTCACGGTCACACAGCTACTAAGTGTTTGATATCACATTCGAACTTAGGTCTGACACCAGATCCAATTCCTTCCCTATTGTACCATCCAGCTGCCTGTGACTTATCAATATTCAAAGAGTTCTCAGTGCCCAGTGCCCATAACCAAAAGAATCAGAAGCAAGTGATTTCATGCAATAGAGCTAAACTTAGTCAATATAGTTTAAAAGGCAATACCTGATTACACAAAGACTTTAGTATTAGAATATGAATTCTCTTACATTCTTACAATTAAAATTTCCAACTCATGGATTAAAAACAATGAGAAAGAAGCATGCTTAACTAAAAGTGACAAATCCCTTTGCAGTATTAGAACTGTGACTTAATGTTAAATGCTTTCAATATTATGCTGGAATTAGGCTTCTTTTCTAACAAAAGCAACTTCTTTTCATCTCAAAAAACGTCTGATTCGTTGGACATCAAATAATTCTTAAATATTAAAAAGCTTTAATAGCTAATGTGTAAATGAATCAGGGATATTGGATACTTTATAAACACAATAATTTTTTCTTTCTCAAATTCATTTTTGCTTAGATACTGTGTGAGAAAACTGCTTAGAAAGTATGCTTTTTGGCTACTTAAAAGCCAGCTCACTCCAAAAATAGTTGGAGAGCTCTGACAAAATCATAATGAAATAGTTTATTTGCCCATTGACAGTTTCATTGAAATGAATTTTTCTCAATAATTTTGCTAACATTGGAAAAGACAGATTCTTTGTGACAACAAAATCAAATTTGTTGGCCCCAACTTATGTTTCACAATGCATGGGTACATACATGCATATACATATACATACGTATATACACAATAAATACACTAATGTGTAAATAAGTTTGGCTATGTTAAAGACTTTTAAAATGTGTGTGATTGAATAAAGTATAATTCTTTATCATTGAACAGTTTGTATCGGAGCAGTAAAACCTTAAAAAGATTGTTCTTGTATTTTCACAACTGAATCCAGACTAGACTATTACAGTGTTGTACTAACCAGAACTTTTGCTTCCATTGTATCAAATTGTAAAAGAGTTCAATGTATAAATGTATTTTTGTTTGTAATAAGTCTAAAGCAATGCTGTTGTGGGATTTTGTTTCTGTATTTCGTTTATTCTTAGCCAATTCACTGTTCTCTGTTCATTGTTTATCTATTCTCAGTCTCCTCCTGTGCTCTCCCTCTCTCAAACTGCACTTATAGTTATTCTACTTTCTTTCTTTCTTTCTTTTTTCTTGAGGCATCCCTGAGGCTTATGCCTCTCTGGACTTCCCTTTGTCTCTTCCTTCCCCTCCCCCCTTCAGCAGTTCACTTAGTATGCATTCTCTCTCTCTCTCTCTCTCTGTCTCTCTCTCTCTCTCTCTTTCTCTCTCTGTCTCTCTTCTTCCTTTTCATTTTCAATATTTGCTCCCTATTTCTCGTTTTCATTTGAGCTCTTTCTTATTTCTGCCTAAATTTTTATTTCTCTTATTCCTCTGTTGATTTTTATTTATCTCTTTTCTTTTTATGTTCTATTATTCTCAGTGTATTTTTGCTCCTTTCAAAGTTCCCTCTTTTGCTGTCTTTTCCCTTAGCTTATCAGAATTGTTTGCCTTTTCCTTCCAGATTTTTCAATTGTTCTTTTTCTGCTGCTGTCTCTTACTCACCAGTGAATACTTAAGCACCTAGCTCTTAGGTCATAGCAATAATAAAAATTTGGAGTAAGATTTCAGGGAAAATGATATGAGACCACTCATCCTTATAATATTTTCTCTGATGAACTTCACAGAAATCCACTCAAAGCATTCTGATAAGAAAATGGACTATTTAACCCATGGTTGAAGATATATATGTATACAAATGTACACATACATATATACATACATTTAGATAGATTCACACACGTACATATGCATTTGTATGTGTATCATGTAGGGTGTCTTTCTGTGGCTATATAGAGGAAGACATTGCTTACTTGAGGGGCTGAAATGATATTAGTAACAGAGTTCAGCAACTGCATTCAGACTTCCCCTTTGATGGAGTTGATTTACTACTTTTGCCTTTGTCTATGTGATCCAAGGAAATCCTAATCGAAGCCACATGTTTTATGCATACCAGAAGCTTCTCACCTTTTATTGGTAGGTATGTACTCTGAATTTATCTGGGTGTAGTGGGGGCAAATTGTCATCATCATTGTCAAATAAAATTTATTAAGCTTTTACAGACTCATGACAGTGTTTTTTTGTCATTTCCAGAAATATTCTCTGAAAACCTCATTTGTAAAATAACAAACAAATACACTATTACTCTTCAATTCCAACATGACTATTTACTGAGTTAAAATTTGAGATACCTTTTCATAGCACATGATCTTTGATATAATATGGACCTCAAAGGAAGCCAAAGGTCTGAGAATGCTAGATGCTTACAACTGCAGCAATAGTTGCAAAAAAAGTTGGTTTTGACTTTGGGGGTTTCATGATGGAAGCACTGCCTTATTTAAGAACACTCTTAGCATGATAACATCCAGGGTCTCAGCCAAACCCAAGTTATACCTAGGAGACTGGAAGAGGGAAGGGGAAACCTTCCTGCATTTTTTATACCTCCCTGCCTGTCATAGCATCCATTTCTCCTTTCACTTTCTAATAATTATTTTTCTTTCTTTACAAAGAAGGTATTAAATAAAAACTGAAAACTAATGATAGCATATAAAAATAAGGATATCCTCAAAATTTTGGAAAAAGAGATAAAAAGGACCACATATATTATATTTTACACACACACCCCCACACACAACTACTTTGATCATTTTATTTTAGCATTTAAAATATATAACTAATTACCTTCAGACAGGTTACTTGGGAACTAATATATACGTATACATACATACACACAGACACACACACACACATACATACACACATACACACATGCATATACACATACATATATACACACACATACATATGTCCATGGAACCATGACATTAAAAATATGATCTGGGATTTGGACCTTGTAGGTCTGAGCTGCAGTCTTGTTATGACACAGGAAAAAGGGAATGTGGATAAAAGAAACTGAGTGATGATTAAGAGAATACATGGATCCTAAGAAGCAAATATTTTGAAAAGTATAAAAAAGGTGTTCACTTTATCAAAGAGGTTAGACTAGGCAAATGAAACTTTCAGAAATTACATTTTGACATAAAAAAAATCTAACCTCTGGAAATGAGAAATGATGAAGACTCACAGTTCAGTTATCAGAAGTGGAATCTGCAAATATTTATTTTTTTTCTAAAGATATTTTCTGACATTTACCTTACTTGATTTTTCATACAGTTCTCTAGGAGAGAAACATAAAAAAGGGGATTGATATGCTTAATCAATTTTGCATCTGTTGTTTAAATGCAATTAAATCATTGCCATTCTTTAGCAACTTTATTATGTTGAGTAGTCTAAATGATATTATTACAGAATATGTGTGTGTGTGTGTGTGTGTGTGAATATTGGGGGGAGAGACAGAGAAACAGAGAAGGAGAGAGAGAGGGAGAGAGAGAGAGAAAGAAAGAGAGAGAGAGGGAGAAGGAAAGGAAGAGGAGCTTGGTCACACTGGTTGCAGACTTTATTAATGAACAATTATATTTATCCAGAAGTTTTATTTTTTTAAACAGTTGAGTAGGAAAAGAAAAGGCACCAAAAATAAGGCTCTGAGAGTTAATGTTTTGTGTGATGAGCCATGATAATTTACCTCTTAATGTGTTTATAAGAAAAACAACACAAATTTACCAACCAAAGATTATGTTTTCCACGGACAAGAGAAACTTTAAATTAACAAATTAAATTTAAGCTAGAGATATACTTTACTGTAGAGGTGTCTAAGCAGTTTTCCTGATAAATCTAGATTAAAATGCTGTACTAACTTCTAAAATCTAGTATGATACTTGTTAATTTATGATTCAGACTACAAGTTCTATCTTGATTTATGACAAAGTCTGCTGACATCACTCTATTCAATCTTTAATATCAGAATTCAGTGTCCGATAGTAAATCAAGAAAAATTAACTTTTAACGGCATAGAGTACAATTTCCCTCTTATGGAATTTTTTTGGAATATTTCTTTAAATGCTGAAGCCCACAGGGATTTCACAAAGCACCTAAACTATTTATATGATATTACATATTACATACAAACATACATATGTACATATATATACACATACATGCATATTTTAAGGCAAAATTTTTTTAATCATTAAGGTACAATAATCTTGGAGTTTTAATTGAAATTTCAGAAAACATAGTTTTCTCTGTGTATCAACCTCCTATTGACTGAAGAAATACTGAGTAAAAGGTTAAAAAAGGGGAATATACTATGCCTCAGTTTCTTGGTATGGAAAATTTAACTGAGTTCAGCTGTCTAATTGGTATGATAATGATTTATGAAATAAAATTTTGAAATTGCTTTGTTTTTCGAAGAAACAGTCTGTATAATTCTATCATTCAAATTATTCTTTTAAGTCTTTCTAGTTCTATTTATTTATTTAAGTCCATTTATAGTTCTACTTTTCTGATCAACAACTTTGCTTTGTTAATAGCATCTTTAGTCTTTTAGTGTCCATGAATGTTAATGATAAATCAAGTGCAGATATTCAGAGAAAATACAGACATATCCCAGACCATAGATAAATAGCGATTATATATTTCCTTACATTTAACAAAATAGCATCATTTCACTTATATGACATTAGTTATTTTTAAAGTTTAGATTCTGAAAGCATAAGCAGCATCATTATTTATAGCTTATACAGTGAAGACAACTTTTAAAATTTACCTTTATAAAGAATTTTTATTCCCAAAATCTTATCTGTTTTTAAAGGAAGAAAACTTATGGCTTCATATTCATAGATTGTAAAAGAAAGAGTGGAGCTTGGAGTTTTTCAAGTCTAGCACACTCATTTACCAAATGAAAAAACTATGTCCCAGGGAGGCTAAGTGACTTTGTTTTTCCCCAAATCACTCAACAAATTAGTGACAGAGGAATGACATAGACTCAGCCTTCTTAGTGTCTAGTCTTGTACTCTTCACACAAGAAAAAGAAAAGCACTTTAATAGTAGGACTAGTTTAAGAAAATCGCTTGGGAGATATTGTCTAATTGTGCATCTGGATATTTTCAGTGGTAATCGTATATTATCATATTTATTAAAGAATATTGAGCAATTTGAAATGGGTCGGGTCCAAGAGGGTTAAAATAGATGCCATATACGACCAACCTTATTCAAAGTTTCTGACAGCGGGTGTGCCCCACACAGTCAGTAATTCTGGTGTAGCATGTCACTCAAAACCCCTACATTATATCATAACTTTAACAAGGCATTGTTCCTCCCCCAGATGAAGAGGGGGAAATGACTATAAGGTACTTTCAGGCCTTAGATGTCTCTAGCAGCAATTTGCCCTGATGGGCTAGCTACAAAGCAGAAGCCATCAAAAAAAAAAAAAACAAAAAAAAACAGGCATAGCAGAGGTTTTGTTTCATAAACTCATTCTTAGTCTTAATACATTTTTTTTTAAAAGAAAAAAACTGGGCTTCACTGTCTGGGGATGAAAGAAATGCAAAATTAGAATTTAAAAATGATCAAGACTGAATAAAATTTGTCCAGTTCCTTTTTCTTCCCGTCGACTTTTTGTCACTGAAATACGAATGTCATGAATGCAAGAATAAAACATCTCAGGCATTAAGATTGCATGATAGCTCATTCACATGACAATGACTGCAGGGAGGACAGGGAACATTTCTTAGAATGTAGCCATTCTTATAGCCAAAGATGATAATGACGGGGAGAAATGGTGCAAAATTAACCAATTCTTGCATCTTTAGAAAGCAATCTTATGGGTCTCCTCTTATACCTTATTGTATTTTATATGAGATGGGAAGAGGACTATAGGTCCAAAATCACGCTGTGCTAAATTCTTCCACGGAAAACCTTGATGGTGGTAGTCTGGGCTCTGACCAGTAGATGTCACTGCAATCAACAAAAAGTTCCCTTGGGCTGGAAGGAATAACATTAGGCTAATGACGTAACCCTAAACACTAAGAAAATAAAACAGAAAGCTCATCTGTGGTGAATTCTGTATGATACAACCAAAGCGCTCAGATAGTTCAGGTTTTAATTTTCCCTCAACAAAATCTGTTTAGCTCTTGCTGTGGTGACTGGAGTATTTGATGAGGTCCCCCAGAGCAGTGGCTTTATAACACTGTCCTGATCAGACTTTGTAGCTACTGTGGCTGGGCTCCCCTCCTGGATTTATTGGGCCTATTGCTCTCTTGGCATGTTGCTAGGATTGCTTTTTAACCCTTGTATGGGCTGCCACTCACCCTGCAATGATCTGGGTTTGAACTGAATGTGAAACAGATTTTCTTAGAGGAGTTGGTGTTCTGGTGTTATTGCAACTTATTACAAGAATGGGGCTGGGCAAGCATGAGGATGGGGGTTAAGGGAGGAGAGGAAGGGTCACAACTGTTGCCATCTCCCTCTTGAGTTTGGAGGGATTGCTGTAGCTTTATCTTGCTTTGATGGAGTGCCCACTGGGCTTTTGCTTTGAGTGTGTGTGTGTGTGTGTGTGTGTGTGTGTGTGTGTGTGTGTGTGTGTGTGTATGTGTAAAAAGAAGTTTGACCATCACTATTTTTGTAAATCATGCCCACGAAACCAAACCCTAGAGACTGGCTTTAGCTTCCAATGGAACACCACAAAAATGTAAGACTGGTGACCTTGGGGTATTGTCATGCTTTCTCATTGCTTCCCACTGCTTTCTGTGCTGAGGCATTAGAGAAGAACCTCCCCTCCCCCCAATTAGGAGAGTCTATGAAGTCACTACATCTAACCTGACTGCTAGTACCATGGCAGGGCCCTTTAGTGCACTTTTCCAGAACACTTTCACTTGCCTTATTTTTTCAGGAAAAGGTGGCTAAAATGGCTCAAAGGAAAAGTAAATTTTAATTATATGCATTTTTATCACCCTCTCCTGATTTTTTCTGTAAATGCCAGCTAACTGAAGTACTTAGCCTTATTAATTTGACTTAATTATGCCCTAAATTTATAGTCTCTATAGCTCTATTAATTGGAGATTTCCCATCATTGGCATAGGACTATACATCTACATTCCACCATTAAAAAGGCATGCTTTGGCTGTGACTGAGGCTCAATATCTCAGGCAATAGATTTAGCTTATCCTGTAGCTTGTCCTGAGAGCATTTGGGGTTTTTCAATGTTCCTTGAAGTACTGGTAAAGGTGACAGCCTCACAGATCTCTTTTGTTCCAGTCTAAAAAATCAGTCAGATTTCCATTAGTTCTTATGGTCCTTTTGAACACTGGGCTTTTATTTCACACTTAAAAGAGACTCTGTCAAGTAGTTTGGGCCCCAAATATATCCTGCCTACAAATGTCAGGCTGGTGGGGATTAGATTCTCTATTCTAAATAGCCTTTAAAAAAGCCAGCCCTCTGTTGCTAATAATTTGTGTGTGTGTGTGTGTGTGTGTGTGTGTGTGTGTGTTTAAGAGTGGCTATTATTTGTGAACCTGGTAATATTTTGTGTTCTGCTTTGGTGGAGTTAGGAGAAAAGGGATATTGTTTGGGTAGCAGAGGCATGTAATTTCAGAAACCCTGTTTTGAGAGAATGGAGGTTGGTGTTGGTACACATGAAAGGTAAACAAAGCAATTTGTGCTCTATTTCTAAAATTGAAAGGGGAGGATAGAGAAATGGACTTTTGTCCAAATGGAAAAGAATAGTCAAGACAGACAAACTTTAATCACCTGTAAAATGTGCTAGAATATGAGAAGGAAAAAAATTATTTTAAAAGAAAACACTGAACTGGAGAGTGTCACTTTAAACTTTCATTCTGGCTGAGCTTTGCTTGTCTATGTGCCTCCTAAGATCTTCTGATCCTCTCTTTTGGAATTCTTTCAATTAGTTTTGGATCTGTCACCCTAAACTCCCTGAAATTGCTTATTCTGAAAGATTTCAATATTTCCTCTGATGACATTTTAGATTCTCAACCCATAGGGATGCTTAGTAGGTTTGAATTTACTTGCGTATCCTTTAGTCCATATAAATCTGGCAATCAAGATTTCTCTCAGTTAAATTTGCTTTCTGTTGAGGATTTAAATGATATTATCCTGAAGCTTTAGCCAACCACTTCCAGTCCTAATCCTTGGCCTTCCTCACTTATGAAAGGCTGTTCTCAGTTTTCCTGGTTCAGTTTAGCCCCCTTCTTAATCTCTCTTTGACTTCTGGTAAAGCGCCATCATGTTGAAAATCTGCAATTGTAACTCTCTCCCTAAAGAAATCCCAGGCACAAAGGACAAGATGACTAACTTATATCACCCTATTTTTATTTTTTAATTTAACTAAGAGCAATGGGAGGGGGAAAGTGGCTGTCGGTCAGCTCTAGACATATCTTAACTGTCATCAGATCTAGAATGAATTTCAGTCAGGATTTTTGTCCTTTCATAGCACATAAATTGTTCTTCTTAAAGTTAGAAATGGTTTGGGCATCTAAGTTGATGCTCTCAGACTTTCTATGCTTACTGTTGCAGGGCCTTTAGGCAGTGGGGTTAGGTGCTCTTTCCTAGGGCCGAATTTATTTTTCTTTAAAGATTCAGTCCTGTAAAGGTCTTTCTGGTATAGCTCATGTTGGTTTCAGTTCATATTTAATTTTAGACACCCCAAGACAGTACTCGTCAACAGATTATGTTCCCCCATACATAATACGGTTTCACAGGGGTTAGAGCCTAACCCTTTAGTGATTTATATGTTTGCAGGCAGACATCCCTGGAAGACACAATCTATCCAGCCCTATACATGTAGATGGCATGCAGACCATTTTTCTCCACTTCAAGAAATATTATTCAAGCTCTTTCTAGTGGGTCTGTTTGTTTGGCTGACTTACTGCAGGGAATGGCCAAAATTTTTCTAAAATTGAATCCAGATAAGACAGAATTCCTTTTGATTGGACCTTATCCCTGGGTCGATCAGCACTCTTCCATCACATTGAAAGTTGGCGATTCACTGATAGCACCAGTCCCAGAGGGGAAAACCTTGGTTTTATGCTTGACTCTACTCTGTCTTTTATGAATCGTGTAAATATAAATATTAAACTGTCATATTTCCCTCTGAGAAATACAGCAGGGATAAAGTCAACAGTATCTACACAAGATCTGGAAGTGTTGATTTTGGCTTATTTTTTTGCACTCAGACTACAATAATTCCTCACTAATTGAGCAGATTCACACCTTCAAAATGTGTAGAATCTTAGCCTTTTCTCAGTTTGTTCCTCAAAATTAGTTTTCCATTATATATCATTTTGCGATTGATTTTTCCCTTCCGAGCTTATGAGAGGTCTAGGTTCATACTCTCCTGGGTAAGAAAGCCCCCCTCTGTGACCCTTCCTGTGTATTTTCATGCTTACCTAGGTTTGTACATTAAGGTTCAGAATGGCCCCTGGTACCATACCAAACCACAACTGTGGCTTTATTTTAATACAGAAAAGAATTTCAGATAGGTCTAAAAAACAAACAAAAAACCTCTTAGTATATATAGGAAGCTGATATAAGAGAGCGTGATTTCCTTCCAAAGACACCCAACTGGACATAACACTTAATCCCTAATCAATCAGGAGTATAAGATACCAATAGAGATATATACTACTTCGATGGAAGTCTCTGTGACTCCACTAGTGAGACAAATCCTTCAAGCTTGAATTTTCACCAGAATTCTTCTGAGCTTGGGACAAGCATCACAAAACCTGCCTAAGGTGAGCTTCACAAAATGTTCACACAGGGCATTTAGCATGAAACATCCTCAAATTAAGTACCAAAGTGCCAAGTACCAAAAAAGGAATAGATCAGCACAAAGCTGCCTTTGTCAAATTGATGTGTTATGGCTGTCACTAAGAAATTGAGACAGAAATAAAGCAACCTCTCCCACTCCCAGCACAGATTGGATGTGTTTATGCACAAGATACTAGGACTATAAAGAAAAACAAAACAAAAACAAATACTGGCAAGAGTTCAAACTCTCCTCTATGCCTATCAAAGGAGGAAGTGAATCAGTTTACCAAATGTGATCAAAGAAGACAATGCATAAAGCTACTTGTAAACTTTAAAGCCCTATAGGAATATCATTCTTTATTATTGTTTGTTATTATTGATGATATTATTGTCATAGTTGTTGATATCCCAAGTCCATACAACCTTGGAAGACCAGCTTCAGTTCTACTTCTATTAGGAAACTTTCCTTGAAAATTTTGTCTTTCTGCTGTATCTATCCATATTGGTCCCTACCATTTTTCTTCATTTACTCTTAATCTTTCTAACTAGTCTATAAGCTCCTTCACTTTATTCTAAAGATTTCTCCCACCACTTGGTACAGTGTTAGGCATAAATTTATCGATCAATACCAGTTGATTGACATAGGTCAAACAAATAGTTGTGTGCAAAACTGAAGCTACAATTCAGGGCTTAAAGTGGAGAATGAAATCAAAGTTCATTATATGTTAGATGAACCATTATAGACCACTAGAAATACTTTGATCTCATGCCAGGCAGGCAATGGAATCAATTAATTTGTTTTCAATTTATCTTATACTATATCTAATTCAAACTATAAAATGAAACTTGTGACTAGTATAAGGAGGCAGATTTTCATTGCTGAGAGGGCTGGCCTTTTTTTGATTCATATATGAGGTCCATTTAAAAGGAGGTAGTGAAAAGAAAACTGGATTGAGAGTCAGGAAATCTGGATTTAAAGCCCACATCAGACACTTAGGAGCTGTGGGTCACTGAATAAGTGACTTAGGCTTTTATAACCTCAGTTTCTTCTTTTGCAGCAGTGGGATAATATAATTACACTATTTCCTTTGCCTTGCTTTTGTAGGGGAAAAAAAAAAACATGCTTTATCTATTTTCAGGCACTCAATTTGTGTGAATCATTATTATCTGGTGTGCAGCCTGGCTGATAGAACATTCCAGGTTGCTTCTAAAGCACAATCCAGCAGAAGAATATACATAGAGGACACTCTAATAAGAAATGAGATAATTACATATGACCTAACTAGACCAGAGGTAGTAGAGAGGACTTTTCAAAGACGCACAAATCTTTTAATGACTCTCTTGTTTATTTTCCGCCTTCTCTTGGCCCTTCTCCTGGATTGTTTCCAGCAGGCAAAAGAACTGCTCTTTGCCTTTCTCTTTGGGTCCTTTGTTCTGAATGTAGGATAGAGGAGCAGCATCTTCCAACCTCTCTCCAGCCTCCCCTCCCCTTTCTTTTCTTGGAGCTGAGAGGCCGACATGATTTCTTGTCAAGGTAGATCCAATTTGGCCCAGGAAAAGTCATCTAATTCCTATTCAAATACTTATATATCTTGTATGTTTAGGGCTGCTTTTTAGTTTTGCATACTTATTGTATAGAAGTAATTTCTCTCTCTCTTTCTCCCTCTCTCTCCAACACATCAAGATTTTGTCAGCATGGAGGTTAATCCTTTTACTGATGTAAGTGTCAACCCCTCTAGGACCTAGCTTTTGGGAGCTCTTGGGACTACAAAATTTATAGTTATAAGCCTCTCTGACTATAGTTAGACTTCTGCTTTGGTGACAGGCACATAGTCCATCACTGAGCCCATACTCAGATACCTTCCAATTTGTCAGAAGCAAGCCTTTGAGAAAGACCCTAGAATTCTCTCTATGCCATGGTGAGATAGCTGAGTAGATTTCAGTGGATATCTCAATTCAATTCATTAAACATGCATTAACTGTCTATTTATTTGTAGAATACTCTTAGGTGTTGGGGATTACAAAGACAAAACTAAAATTTTCCTAATCCTTAAGGAGCATAGCTTCTATGGGGAGTTGGGGTGGTGGTGGGAATTCAAATACATACATAAGTAATTTAATAGAAAATATACACAATTTAATCCAAAATGATTTCAGGAGTCAGAGTGTACTAATAACTAAGGCACAAAGAAAAGGTCAGATAAAGGCCTCATTTAGGAAACGGCACTTGACCCATACTTTTCAGAAAGTATGTAATAGCCAGGGAAAGTAGTGAGGAAGTCTTCCATACCCTAGATATTGGCATATTTTGTACAAAAACAGGGAGACAGGAGAAAGAATATTTTATACCAGGAACAGCTAGCAAGACTGTTCAATCAATTAATCAACAAGCATTTATTGACTATCTTCTCTATTCTAGATACTGGGAGTACTAAAGACAAAAGAAAAGAAATAGTTCTTGTTCTCCAAAGACTGACACTCACTTTATAAGTGGAGACTATGTGGACTCAAATAAGTGCTTGGAAACTCTGTATAGATGATAAATACAAAATGATTTTGAGGGTGTGGGACTAGAAAGTCACAGGATGAGGAAAGTCCTAATGTAGGAGGTAGGATTTAAGTTGAGTTTTCAAGTAAAGGAAGGATTCTCAGAGCTAGAGGTGAGTAGGGAGGGCATTTCAGCCATGGGGGACAATGCCTGCAAAACCACAGAAAAAGGAAATAGAATGTCCTTGTGTGAATAGGAAAATAAAAGTCAATTTGTTTGGATTGAAGAATATGTGAAAGAGATCAGCGTATAAAAAGGTTGTGAAGGGCTTTAAATGCCAGGCATTGTGGCGCATATTTGATCCTAGAAGTAACAAGGAGCGACTGGAGTTGGGAGGAGCAAAGGAATGGTTTCAGAGATCAGACCTTTAGAAACATCGATTTGGCAGCTGTGTGGAAGATGGTTCAGAGGATCATGAGGTTAAAGATGTTGAGCCAAATTGCTTGTTTATTCAGTAGAGTTCAGCCCACCATAGATCCTAATGTCCATTGCCTAGTGTGAGTCAAAAATCCAAGACATTTATGCTTCTGAATCTCTCATCAGAGTAGTGCTTTAGCAACTGAAATAGAGACAGTATCATTTTAAAGTTTAAGTTATAGTTAAAGTTATAGTATATAGTTATAGTATAGTATATAGTTATATAGTATGTATAGTATAGTATAAAGTTATAACCATAAAGTTATAGTTTAAAAAACTCTTATAAGTGTGGAAGAGAAAGGTTCTACCTACTTATTTATAAGCTGCTGACACTGAAACTATAAGCATCACTACTTATTAAATTGGCACCAGTTCACAAACAACTTCTTGTTCTTGTTCTTTTAATTGGAATTAAGTGACTTGCCCAGAGTCACACAGCTAGTAAGTGTCTGAGGTCAAATTTAAACTCAGGTCCTCCTGACTCAAGGGCTGGTACTCTATTCCCCAAATACTTCTTAAACATCTGCTTTTCTGAGGCCTGTTCTGGAAGGCACCCTAATCTGCAACTAGCTTTCTATAAATCACGGTTGCCCTTGCCATTTTTGCGACCTCAAGATTCCTACTTCATTTTCCAGTTGTGTGGGAAAAGCTAAGCAGAGTGAAAATCTCACATTGTTTGAAACTGATGAAGTTTCTTTGGCTCTACTTTCTACAATATGGAACTTAATTCATGACAAAGTCTAGCCATTACGAGTTTGATGAAGATATTAATATCCTAAGGGTTTTGAGACACTAAATGACTCTTGGCATTGATGAGGAAATCGGGACTATTTCTTTCCTTCTTGTCTCTGTTAATAACCTATTATGTAATGCTTGGAAACTTGGTACTTTCTTGTGCTTCTGTTTCTCATCTATAAAGGGTGGTAGCAATTAGTTTAATAATAAGATGGCTATGAAATAATAAGAAAGAATATAAAGTACTTTGAAACCACTTTTATTCTCACCATTGTATTTTACATTTTAAAAAAATATCCTTTTCCATTCTATTTATGGTTCCCTTGTCTGCTATGGGATCGGGGGTGGGGGAAGAGGATTGTGGCAGGGAGGCAGGGAAAGTATTATTCTGGAGCCACAAGCACCGCAGTTCAAGTCTTTCCAGTGATACCGATCTATGTGAACCAGGGGAAGTCATGTGAACTCTTTGGGCCTCATTTCTGACATGGGGTGACTTTTAGGTCCATTTGAGATTTGTGATTCCATGAGAGAAAAAATTAATAATAATCTTTTTTCCTCTTTTCTTGAATTCAATTCGAGTCACTTTAGTAAGGCCCTGGTTATACAAAGACAAAACCCACACCAAACCAAAACAAAAACCAAGAATGTTAATGTCCTTACGAAGTTTATCATCTACTAGGGAGATACAGTGATATAGGGGTGACCTAGAGTAGACATAGATCAGTCAAAATGGGAAAAGATATGTTAAAAAAAAGTCAATTAATGCAAAGGAAGTAATCGGGAGAGAGTATGTCTTAGCTCTATCCTGTGCTACCTGGTTTCTTGTAGTAAAAGAAGGGAGCCTGAGAGACTTTGAGACAGCAGTCTCCACTTGAAAATGTAATAATACCAGTATTGCTTGAAATGAAAACTAATTCTGTAAGGCAGAGTTTCTGGCCTCACAATGTTAAAGTTAGATCCCACTTCAAAGAGGATTCTTTAATTGGGAAGCATCCCAAATACAAAGACCTCACTTCCCAACTTACACAGAACAATTATGTTAATTGGTATGATCCCCATGCAAGCTTTGGGTGGATCTAAAGTAAGTAGTTGTTATTCTGGCCTGAGTTTCCAACCACACTCATTTTGCTAAATTGCATTTCTTTAGGAGAGTGGATCTGATAGGGTACAAGTGTTACTAATTCTATTGAATTCCCTCCCCTCCCTTTTTTTTTTCTTTCATACTAAAGATCAAAATCTCTGACCACTTTCTATTTTTAAATGAGTGTTTCTATAAACAAAATGAGACTTCTGAATAAACCACCTCATGAAGATTAGGTTTTCCTGAATAACTACCTTGTCCCTTTAAATTATTACAAGCCACAATATTAAGTTATGCAAATCTTAAGATAGCATTTGAAAAAAAGTATATAATTTTATATTTGGTTTGAATAATTTTGAAAAAATCTACAAGAATGGTCTTAGGTTTATGAGACTAACACTTCAATAGGCCTAATGCCTTGAGAAAGGCTAGGCAATAGGTAGTCCTTTTTGGGGAACTAAAGAGCTTAGTGAGCTTCAGGCTCTCCTACTCCATTTCTTTTAGAAATGACTTTACAAAAGCCATTCTTCAATAGATAGTTGGTCAATACCTACAAGCAAATAGTTCTCCAAAAATTGGTGAACTATTAATAACTATATGAAAGAATGCTTGAAATTATTGAAAATAAGAGAAATGTATACCAAAACATTGTTCTGCTTTTACCTCACAGACAACAAATTAGAAATGACAAATGACTGAAAAGTTAAGGAATATGATAAATATAGAAAAACACAGTAAGAACTATATGAATTGCTGCAAAGTGAAGTAGCTAGAACCAGGAAAACAATGTAAACAATGGCTATAACAACATAACTATAAAACACAGCAGCAATATAAGGATAAAAATTGGATGCTGGGAAGTTATAGTGACCAAGAGTGGCCTCTAAGAATATATAAGCAGACCCCTTCCCCTTTTCATGTGTTTTTGCAGATGTGGGAAGCCACGGATGTGGAACACTGAGTATGATGTCAGACTTTTTTTTTTCCTTTTATCTTGGTTAGTTTCTCTCTCTCTGTCTCTCTCTCTGTCTCTCTGTCTCTCTGTAAAGAGATGGCTCTCTTGGAAGGAGTGAGGGGGAAGAAAACAGTTTAAAATGCAAGTAATAATAAAATCAAAATTTATCATTATAAAAGGAATGGCAGGACAAGGTGGTGAAGCAGCCACTTGCAGGCATACCATTCCACTGGGTATTGTGAGAGACATTAGAAGCAGCCAAAGATGAGAAAACAAAAACAAAAAACAAACTGTTTAGGATGCAAACCAATAATAAAAAATTATCAATATTTTTTTAAATCGGATTCCCAGTTTAGGCACCTCCTTTCTGTAGACATCTGTTTCTCTGCATCTTTTCAAACATATTCTTGTTCAGGAGATAGCTGGTGGCACAGAGTAGAGAGTGCTGGGCTTGGAATCCAGAAAACTTGGGTTTAAGTCCAGCCTCAGACACTTAGCTGTATGACCCTGGGCAAGCCACTTAACCTCTGTTTGCTTCAATTTCCTTAAAAGTAAAATGGCATCTATCCTATGGGGTTGTTGTGATAATCAAATGAGATAGTATTTGTTAAAGCAAAAAAAGCACTTAGCATAGAGCCTGGCATATAGTAGGTGCTTTATAACCATTGCGTTCTCTTTGTTTTTTGCCCCTTTTCTTGATACCTAATCCCCATATGGCTTTCTTATATCCTGTTCATCTGATATGATAATTTTTTGTCTTGGTACAATATCTCTTTTAGCACATTTGTGAAAACTTGGTCTCCACTCCTTAGTCCCTGGCTCTGAGAGTATAGCTCTTGCCTTGTTCTAGTATCCAGGCCTCTACGATGCTTCTCCATCTTCTCCTCGTCATGCCCTTACTTAGATTCCCTAGTCCTCCTTGCCAGCCCTCCTTTATGTGTTGTCTTCTCCCATGAGAATTAAACTTCCTGAGGGCAAGAATTGTCTTTTTACTCATCTCTAGAAATTACAACAATGACATAAAGTAGGTAAAAGATTATTAATTATTATTAATGATACAAACATTATAGTTTTGTTATGTAGTTATATTATATATATACACATATAAATTGGTAAATATATATAACAGGCAATGTACAAATAATAATAACATAATTATTAATTACCAGTTACTAAGTACTAATAAATTATCTGTCTAGTTTCTGTCCTCCATCCTGTTGGTCTTCTCCTATTATCATTCTTTTGTTTAAACTATTCCCCATACCTGGAATGGATTCTCCTCCCATCTCCATTGGCTGAGATCCTTCCCTTCTTTCAAAGTCTAACACAGGTTTCTTCTCCTCTACAAACCTTTCCCTGACATGCTACCCCATACTACCAGCCAAATTTAACCTTTTTTATTTAATAACTTTTTTCTTTTAATTTAAAAAAAATTGTATTTGTTTTAATCAACCAAGATCCATCTTCCTTTTTCTCATTCTAATTCCCCCTGTAAGTGAGAAAACAAAAAGAATAAAACTCATTACAAATATGTATCATCAATCAAAACAAATATCCACATTGACTGTGTGAAAAAAAATATTTGTATCATTCATGAGATAAATGCATTCTAAGTCCTTCATCTCATTATGAGGAGGTGAATATTGTCTGGAATCCTGGTTGATCATTATGTTGAGAAGAGTTCAGCATAATAGTATTCCATTAAATTTCTATACCATCCACTCACTAATTTATAGGTACATCCTCAGATTTCTCTCTTTTGCCACCTCAAAAAAGAGCTGTAAGTATATATATGTACATATATATATATATGTATATGTATATATATGTGTGTGTGTGTGTGTGTGTGTGTGTATTGTATATCTTTTGACTTTATTTTGCTCTGGACTAATCCCTCCCTTAAACTACCCTCCCTCTAATTTCCTCTTCCCCTTCTCTATTTTTCTTCCTATTTCCTCACTGAATGAAATGTATTTATGTACCCAACTCTCTCTGTCTCTGTCTGTCTGTCTGTCTCTCTCTGTATATTCTTCCTTCCTTCTTCTGACTAATTCAGATGAGAGTAAGATTCAAGTGTTGGATATTTCCCTTACCCCACTCCTCCTTGTTTGTATAGATATCTATTTTCCCTAATCATCCTTTCCCTTTCCCATCTAGTACATTCCTCTTCCTCTCTTTTTTCCATTCTTTTCTCAGGATCATCAAAACATAACAAAACTACTCTCAAAGTCAAATTAGACTCCCCCATAAATCCTGGGGAGGACAGGTTCAAAGGGGACACATGTAGCATCTTCCATATTTGAATGTAAGTAGTTTACCCTTGTTTAGTTCCTTATCATTGATCATTCATGCTTTCCTTTTTATGTTTCTCTTCACTCCTGGGTTTGAACTTTTAAATTTCTACACAACTCTCATCTTTTCATTAAGAATGTTTGGAAGTCCTCTATTTCACATAAGATCCATTCCTTCTCTTCTAGTATTATACTCAGTTTTGCTGGTTTTTTATTCTTGGCTGTAAGCCTATATCTTTTGCCTTCTGGAATATCTTATTCCAAGTTCTCCAATCCTTTATGGGATGGCTACTAAGTCATGTATGATCTTAACTGATTCCTCGGCATTTGATATCTTTCTTTCTGACTAGTTCCAGCATTCTATCTTTGACCTAGAAATTCTAGATTTTGTTTATGATGTCCTTGGGTGTTTTCATTTTGGGGTTGCTTTTAGAAGGGACCAGTAGATTTTATTTCCACTTTGCTCTCTAGTTCTGAGAAATCTGGATAACTGTATTTTAAGATTTCTTGAGATATGACATGATGTCTAGGCTTTTTTTGGTGGGGGAGTGTCATGGCATGATTCTTATTTTTTTTTTCTCTTTCTGTTTTCCAGGTCAATTGTTTTTGCTATGACACCTTACATTTCCTCTTTTTTTTTTTACTGTCTTATTTTGTGTCTCATGAATTCATTAACTTTTATTTGATATATTCTGAATATCAGAAAGCTTGTTACTTGAACAAGATTTTGTATCTTTTGTCCTAAGCTGTTATTTCCCTTTCTATTTCTTTCTTCCATAGTTCTCATTTCTTTTCCATTTATTCCTTTAACACTCTTATTTCATTAACAAATTTAACTCTCTAAAAATAAACCAATAAAAAAGTCTTGCTTCATTGCTTCCAGGAATTCTAGTTGAATATGGACCCAAGTTGTGTTTTTTCAGAGGCTTTGCTAGTAGGTATTTTGAAATCATTCTCTTCTTCTGGATTTGTGTCTTGTGTACTCTGTTGCCATATTACCTTTTCATAGAAGGATAATTTATTTTTCATTTGTCCGTTGTTTCAGCTTACTTCCTAATTTCTGACGTGATGTTAAGTTTTGGCCTCACCACACTTTGGGAGGAAAGGTCTGTGCTGGTCCTATTGTTGCTTTCTTTGGGATATTGAGTGTTGCATTATTCCATGATCTCAGGGACAATCTAGGACAGGGGTAGGGAACCTATGGCCTTGAGGCCTTGGACTAGCCTTTTTGACTGAGTCCAAGTTTTACAGAACAAAACCTTTTATTAAGAGGACTTGTTCTGTGAAGTTTAGATTCAGTCAAAGGGCTGTACTTGAAGACCTAGAGGGCCACATGTGGTCTTAAGGCTGCAGGTTCCCCACCCCTGTTCTAGGATTTTGTAAACTTTCTGTAGTTCCAGAGCGGTCTGATCCAGGGCAAAGTCTGACTGTTGCTCCCCTGGTCGGAATTTTATAAGTATCCAACCCAGATTTGGGTCTGTACAAAAGTAGACTGCTCCTGGATTATACTCCTATTAGACAGGGGGAAAGCTCTACTGGTTCAAAGTGGCATAATTTCAAGTTCTTCTTTGTTCTCTATTTCCTGTTTTGGTTATTCCTTTATAAGCTGAACTAGATGATGACGGTGAGATTTTGCACTGAGCTTGGGGTCTAAACCACAGCTAATTTGGCTTATGAACTTCTTCCTTTGTCAGTACCCTGGCCAGTATTTCCCTCTCCCTCTCCTTTCCTTTCTCCTCTCCAAAAGAAGGTAAATTTTGATGGGTCAGAAGCTGCCCACTTAACTTGAGGTTTACTGGCTAGATTTCTTTCTTTCTCTTTCCTTCTTTTCTTTCCTTTCTTCCTTTCTTCCCTTTCCTTTGTTCCTTCCTTTGTTCCTTCCTTCCTCTCTCCCTTTCTCCCTCTTCTCTCTCTTTCTTTTTTTTTCTTTTCTCTTTCACTCTGAAGTTCACAGATTGGACCACAATAGCCCCTGCCCAAGCTCCACTTAATGGCTCTATTTTGGGCCCTCCCAGCTTAGAGTGAATGTGAAATGGTAACTGGTTTTTTTTTTTTTTTGGAACAGCAACTCTGAGGGTCTTTTCCTCTGAGCTTGATTTTTTTTCTTTTTCTCTTTTTCCAATTAAAGGGGCCATCCCTTGACTCACTTCTTAAAGACGTCTATTCACCAAATGTGTATTACTTCACTCTAAATGAGTATATGAAAAGGCCTTAGCCTAAAAGGGCCAGGGTCTCCCATTGCATCCTGGGTCATCTCCAGTCATCCTGATGAATATCTGGTCACTGGATCCAGAGGGCTCTGGAGGAGAAAGTGAGGCTGGTGATCTTGCACAGCCTTCCCTCACTCAAATCAAAGTCAACTGCAAGTCATGTCATCATTTCCCTGATGTCACGGTCCTCTTCAAACACAACTGGGGAAATTTATCCTTGTGCACAGGTCCCTTTCTTACTCCACCATTGATTTGTGACCTGGAAGTGGGTACTGGGTGTAATAACAATTTGGCTAGCAGCTGTTGTTGAGGTGTAAGACCCAACAAAACTAGCCACGAGAGCTGTCAGCACAGGTTCTCTTGATCTGCTTTACTAAGGAAAGCAACATTAAGGGGTTAACAATTTCACTTTAATCCAACATACAAATATCATTAACTTAGTTCAGGAGGAAAAGTCAGCAACCTGAGCTTCAGAGCAAATACAAACAAATTACAAACATCCACAATATAAACAGACCAAATCACAATTCATAGTTACCAGGAAAGCATCAACATCTGGGTTCATGAGCCTAGGAGCTCTTAACAACAGCTTGCCCAGAGTCAGGTGGCACTCTTCCAGTGACGGAGAGCTCCAAAAGTCAAAGACCAACCTTGGATCTTATATACCCCTGTCAGGGCCAGAAGGAGTCACATCTAATCAGCAAAAGGGTGTGGGCCTGGGGTTTAACATCTAGTTACAAAAGTGTGTGTGTGTGGAGCTTTGTACCTAGTAAGACTCAATCAAAGACAATTAAAACAGTAAAAAAGTTCCACCTTAATTACCAATACACTGGGAGACAAAGCTGAGTTAGCACCTGTTTCTCTGATAGCTCTCCATTACAGAACTGATAGAGTCCTGTTCTGGTGCGCAATCTCCCCTGGGCCCCAGAGTCTTCTACAAATGGAGTGTTCCTGCACTGATTCTGTTGCCGGTGTCCAGACTTCTCTGCCTGTGTCCCTATCTTAGAATGAGTTGGACAAATGATTCACTGTGACATCTTCTAGATTTCCCCCAACAGAATTTGGTCTGTTGAATTTTACAGATCTATTTGGAGGGTTGTAGAAGGGATTCTACTGCTTCCAGAATGATATGAACTTTCCCTTTTCCAATTTCCCATAGCACTTTTCCCAGAAACCTTTTTTATACTTACACACTCTCAGATCACAAATCTTCATTTATTTTGATCTGGAAATGATTGTAGAGATCATTTTGCACAACTTCCATATTTTATATACATGAGAAAACTGAGGACCACAGAGGTTAAGTTGTTCATCGTTTGTTCTCAGAGAAGACCATTGACATCAGGATGGTGATGTCTTGACTTGTGAGTGAATTGGATTTGAATGAGGCAGAGCTGTACAGAGTTATCAGCCTCACTGTCTCCTCCAGAGTCATCAGAGTTCAGTGGCAAGGACTTATGTGAGGATGACTAAAGTTATACAGGTTGTAAGTGATGCACCTAGGGCTTGAACTCAATTCTTTTGACTCCAAATCCAATACTTTTCACATACTAATCCACCCCCAGTTAAGTTATTTAAGAGAAAGACTTGTCATGTCATGTTTTGCATATAGTAGGTTAAAGAATCCTGAATCAGAAAATCTCATGGTTGGAAGAGATCTCAGAGGCCATCAAGTATAACATATACATTAGCAAGAATCCCTTTTATAATACCGAGCAGCATCCAACAATGATTAATTAAGTAGATACTACATTTAAGGCTCTGGGAATACAAATACAAAAGAGAGTGCTTACAATTAGAGAGATTAGGGAAGGCTTCCTGTAGGAGTAGGTGCAAGAGCTGAACCTTGAAGCAGGGCAAAGAATTCTAAGAGGTGGAGGTGATGAGAGAGCGAGTTCATTGCAAGCATGAGGGAACTTCAAGAAGAGACATTGGTTAACCTTGTCAGATGCTGTAGATAAGTCAGGATGATATGATGAGAGGAGAACAGGCCATCAGCTTTATCAATATGGGGATTGTTTGTAAATTTGGAGAAACAACTCTGTGGAGTAAGAGTCCAAAGCAGATTTTAAGGGCTTGAGAAGTAACTGAAAGAAGTAGAAATGAAAGTAAATGTAGACAGACTTTTCTAATTTGTTTTGAAAAGGAAGACATATACAAATGAAAACTTGAAGTGGTGGCAAGGCCAAGTGAAAGGTTTTTGTTTGCTTGCTTTTTTTTTGATAGATACCAAACGTGATTTGTAGATAGCAGAGGAAGAGTTTTGCAATGGTCTTTCCCATATGATATCATCTAAACCACCTGACTTTTGGTATGACTAAAAATCAACCAATTTTTTTATTAAATACATTGCTTCTCAACAATGTAACTTCTATTGTGTGGAGGGGGGAGGGGAAAAGGATTTTTTTAGTAGCTGGTTTTAATAGGTTTCCCTTTATTGTCTGGGGGACACTTTTCTGTACCCAAGAAGAGAATGGAAGGGATTTCAGTCTCCTCCAGAAACCCCTGAAACAGTCACCTTTTTTAACACCAGCAGATGACTTCTTCTTTTTTCCAGTGTGTGGCAAATTTCATAACAGACTTTTGCGGATAGTCTGTGGCTCCTCCATTTGTGGTGAAATGTTTGTTGCTCTTGCAATTTGCACTGATTGCTTAAGAAAAGAAGGGTTTGTTTTTAGAGGACTGCTTTGAGTTTGGTGGGTTCTGTGCATAGTTAGCAGCAATGCCTTTATTTTGTGGTGGTGGTCCAGATTGTGTTTCTTGGAGGCATTTATTGCATTCTTACAAATTACACATGTTGAAGGAAGACTGTCTTTATCCATGGATTGTAGAGAAAAACTACCCTCTTTTTGACTAGAGTGAAAAGTTTGATAAACTGAGATTACTTTACCCAGTTTCCTATCGAGTCAAAGGAAATAATTGATGGTATCAGAAAAGAATGGAGACACGAGGGGTATTCATTTCCCAAATTAACATATTATGGTGTTTTACATTTTTTTCTCCTTAAATTAATTGCTATTTTTGAGGCTTAGAAGATGTCAAAATCTAGAGTTGAAACATTTTTCTGATCTGTTTTTTGCTACCCTGAATTCAAACATATTTCAGTACATCTTCATTAATCACTGATTATGTGCAAGCAAACTTTTTCATTCTGTAAATGCTGATTTGCTCTTATTGAGGGAGTTTTGTCATTACAGAGTTTCCCACATCCATGAAATCACAGGTCAAATCCTTATCATATATCCCACTTTTAATAAACTATGCTAGATGCTAGAGATGCAAACATCCAACAAATGGAACAGGATAAAACCTCTGTCATTGAGGAGCTTACATGCCTTCTATAACTGGGGCTTGGGTTGAACTCTGGCCATGAAGAACTGTAATAAAAGTTAGAATATGATTAAATGAAGAAGACAGGTCAAAAAATGAGAGGCCTGAGGCTTGAGAAGGAAAGACTTAGTCGAGGCAAATAGGGAAAGCTTCATGGAGATGGTGATACTTGAGTTAGGTATTTCTTAAATAGAATATTTTATCAGGTGCAGATGTGGAAGAAGGACATTGTAGGCATAGGGAATAGGATAAAAGAAGGCATAAATATCAGAAGGACAGTGGGGAACATGTGCAGGGCAACTGTACTCTCTATTCCTCTGATTGTAGGGAAAAATGAAGAGCTGCTCCCTAAACCTCTATTTAAGGAAAACACCCAGGCCAATTATACCTTCATTTCCCACCTGGGTGCACTCCTTTCTATTTCACCATCATGCCCCACCGTGTAAGTTCCTTGAGAGCAAAGGCTATCTTTCTTCTTCACATTTATATCCCCAACACTTAGCCCAATGTCTAGAACATAATAAGTGCATAATAAAAGTTTATCGACTGACTATTGCTGAGCTACAACTGATAAGAATTAATAAGCGTTTGTATATAGGAGTTGAGGGAGCAAGAAGCATCAAATGTTTTACGGCTATTTTAAACAGTCAGGTGAATGAAAAGCAAAGGTAAGAAGGGGGAACATGTTTTGAGAGGCAGATGGTAAGTTTATTCTTTTTGCAAGTTGATTTCGTAAGATGCATCATCAAGGTACTGAAGAAGAAGCTAGACAAGCTTGTTCAGGTACAAATGTGAGTGCAGAGAGTTTGTACAAAAGTACCAAAGGCTTGTAAAGGTAAAAGACAATGATAGGTTTCCTGACCAAAGTACCAACCAGGGTGAGTTTAAAGAGATTAATTGCTAGGTTGGCAATAAGTACTGATGAGTATTTTAGCCACAACAACTTCTGGAGATGTGCTACTAAGGCACATAGGATCTGTAATCTGTATCAATTAAAGCAGTATCCTCCTGGATGAAATCATCAAATCTTATTCTCAGGAGGGGTCTAATAGGTCACTTTAGCCAACCAGTCCATAAATAAGAATTCCCTTTTTAACTTTCTCAAGAACTAACTAGTTTTTATTTAAAGAACCGCATTAAAGTAGTCCAAGTTTTCCTTTGTATTGAACCAAAATTGGTCTCTGTTACTTCCAATATTATTACTAGTTATGCTATATTGGTCTAGTAGAAGTAAAGCCCCTCTTATGCATTATATCCCTTAAAACACATTAAAAAAGCTGTCAAGATGTCAGAAGTCTTTCTTTTCTTCAGGCTAAACATCTCCATTTTATTTCTTCAACTGTCCATAGCATAGCATCAAAGTCTCAAGACCTTTCATCATCACAGGTCCTTGAATTACTGATGAAGAATAGGAAATTGTAGTGGGACACTTATACAGAAGTAAGTTCTTGGAAACATAGGTCTAAAAATCAGAAGAGATATTAGAGTAGGAGATCAATATTTAGGAGTCAGTCATATAGAGGTGATCATCAAAATCATGAGATCGGTAAAATTGACAAAGAGAATGAAGAGAGATAATAAAAAAGTAATGACAGATTCTTAAAAAATAGTTAAAAACATTAAGTGGTCCATCTATTAAAGTTCTACAGTGATATGTTATTATGTTTAAATTAAAATAATCATTTCAATAATCAAGAAAAGGAAGTGGAGCCATCAAAAGAGAATGAGGAATAATTAGAGAGGTTAGGCAGAGGCCAACTATGTGTCACATATTGTGGTAGGGTTTTTTTTTAATTATCTTATTTGAGTACAATGATAGTGTTAGAATATTGTCTTATTTGAGTACAATGATTATCTTATTTGAGTACAATGATAGTGTTAGAACCATCACTGTAGATTCATATATTCAGTTGGAAGTGATGATAAAGCTATCTAGACCAACCCCTGATTTTAAAGAAGAGGAAGAGAAACTATGACCTAGAGAGCTAAAATCCAGGCAATAAGCATTCATTAAGCACCTACCATCTACTCAGTGACTTGTCTGAAGTCATAGCGATAGTAAAAACAGTCATAGGATTTTATTCCAGGACCTATAATTCCAAATTCAATGATATTTCTATTGTACCAAAATAGAGCTGGAGGAAGTAATATGATGTTGTGGAAAAGACACTTAAGTGGGAGTCAAAACATTACTGGTACCGTATACTGGATATCAGATCACTAAAGGTGTTTAGAGATCATCTAGTCCCGCTTCATTCTTCTCTATCTTTCCATGTGAGGAAACTGAGACTTAGAAATTATTTTCTTTACGTGTACAATGAGGGTGGAACTCTGTTTTTTTGACTCATAGCACTATGAGAAATGTATTTCCTGTTTGTTTGTTCATTTATTTGCTTTTTCTTCTGTGTACTCTAAGCCTTTTGTTTTTAAATAGTTTCAAGTAGAATTATTTTTGCTTTTGTAACTATTTACAAAAAAAACAAACAAACAAACAGAGAGACAGAGAAGTACAGGGAATAATGACAACATAACATGTAATTAGACCTAATGCAAAATGTTAAATGGAGAAAGAGATTGACAAAATCAATGTTTGGAAGGTTGCTGGATTGTTTGGAAGGTTGCTGGATTGCTTGTTCCCATATGGAAGAAATGCCAGTCTTCCCGCATTCACATTACTAATGCCTATTAACTTAGTGACCTATGCCAGTTGATGAATTTTACCTCTGGGAAAAACAGAAATTACTCCTTACATGAATGTTAACTTGCAAATGACAGAAAAGATAAACGGGGCATAGATTTGCAGCCATACTAGTATATATGGTGGTCAGAAGTATTGGGATTTAAATCTAGCAAAATGATTAACTTAGAATCATGTAATTAAAACATGTTTGATAAATTTCATGTTACATATGGAATATACCTTAATAATCACCTATCTAGTCTAACATCTTCATGTTACAGATGGGAAAATAGAGGGATAAAGAAATGATGTGACTGCCCAAGTTTGCTCAATAGTTTAGCATCAGTCAGTACCATATCCCAGGTCTCGACTCATAATCCAGTGTTCTTTCCATTGGCATCTGCTGCTTCTGATGTTAAAATAGGTGGCAACATTTCCTTTTAAACATTATTATTCATTTTCAACATTATTTTTTTTTAAATTTTCAGTTACAAATTCTTGGATCTAGATGGCCTTCAACTGACCATTGAATGGCATTATAGTCTTAAGACCTCTCACTGTCATAGGTCCTGAACTACTGAAGAAGAATAGGAAATTCTAGTGAATAGGAAATTCCAATAAACAATTGGAAATATAGGTCTGGAAATCAGAAGAGATGCCAGAGATGGAGATGTATGATTAGGAGTCAGTCAGTGAAAGGTGATAACCAGTCACAAGAATGATAAAATTAACCAATTTCCCTCCCTCCAGTGCTTCCCCCACCCACAGAAAGAGCAAGAAATATGTTATCAATTGTATAGCCAAGTATTTACTTTTATCACCTGTCTGTTAAAAATGCCAATATTGATGAAGATCTGCATAAAATGTCTTCTGGTTTAGAAGCTTCCCATAAATACACAACTTGAAGATGACAAGGAGAACCTGGGTTTTAATTTCACTTATGCCAATTATTATGTATATTACCATGGATAAGTTATATAACCTCTTTGGGCCTCAGTTCTTCATCTGCAAAATAAATGGGTTGAATTAGATGGCTTCTGAGGTACGTTGAGTTCTAAATCTATGATCCTATGGCCTTATGCATTGATACTTCCTAAGATTACTAAAATTGGATGCGATTTCATTAATTTCTGGTCTAAAGTATCATGTTAGAGCCTATTTCCTTCTACCATATTGATATTTCTTTGCATTTTTCTTCAACCACGATGATATTCAGAAAGTACCATTATTGACTGAATCATTTCCTTCTGAAAACTAACAAATCCTCTTTGCTCTGCTGTATTTCCTAATCCTGAGTCAGACTTGGAATTATTTAACCCTAGACCATCAATCAATCAATGGTCTAGTAACAGGAAATCATGAGAGGTAATTTAAAAAAAAATAGTTTAATCCCACATAATTAACAATTAAAACCATGTAGGATCTATCTATCTATCTATCTATCTATCTATCTATCTATCTATCTATCTATCTATCTGTCTGTCTGTCTGTCTGTCTGTCTGTCTGTCTGTCTGTCTGTCTATCTGTCTGTCCGTCTGTCTTTCTGTCTATCTATCTAGCTGTCTGTCTGTCTCTGTCTGTCTATCTATCTATCTATCTATCTATCTATCTATCTATCTATCTATCTATCTATCTACCTACCTACCTACCTACCTACCTACCTACCTACCTACCTACCTATCTATCATCTACCTATCTATCTGTATATGCAGTTGATAGCATGGTGGATAGAGTGCTGGGCCTGGCCTCAGAAAAGACCCAAGTTAAAATCTGACTTCAGACACTTACTAGCTATGTGACTCTGGGCAAATCACTTAAACTCTATTTGCCTCATCAAATGGGGGTAACAATAGCATCTCCCTCACAGAATTGTTATGATGATCAAATAAAATATTTGTAAAAACAAAACAAAAAGGCTTAAAACAATACTTGACACATAGTAAATAATAATAAAAAAAAGATACTTAAAAAACTTGTCCTCTTCCCCTAAAGAGGCAAACTTTCAGAGGAAAAAACCAAGTGAGGAATTTCCCTTTACTGCATATTTGGCAATACAATTAGAGTCTTAGATGTCTGGGATACCGAAGGATTGAGGGACTTGCATGGGGTCACGAGTCTAGCCAATCTCATGTTGGAACTGAATCTATATCTTAGTGCCTTCAACTCTTGGCTCATAATTCATATATAATAATGCTTCTCTGAGCCTGGGTTCAAAGTCTACCTCCTGATATTAGCTACGTGACCATGGGCAATTTGCCCATGTATACCTCTGTATGCCTCAAGTATTTCCCTAGGATTTAATCTATTTTTGTTAGGATGGGTTGCAATCTGTGTAGGTGACAGGAATTCCCATAGGTACTACATTGAGACTTTCCTATGTTGATGAATAGGCATGAGTCTGCTGAAGCTATTCCAGGCACAATTCTATTTTGGGTTCTCATCTAGGATTATTCCTCAACAAGAAAGGAAAGTTAAAAAAAAGGGTGCCCAGAGTACAAACATGCATAAGTTATGGAACACTTAGTTTTATCCTGATAAGAAAAGGAAATGCCAAGCAAACCAGAATCATAGAATGGTTAGAATAGAATCTAATAATGTATTGGCATAAGTACAATGAATTAAAAGTCTAATATTCAATTCTCTTTGGAACATTTGCAAACAGTTTCTTTGTGAGGGCTACCAATTAGCCATTTTATATCTTTATCTCCCCTGAATCCAATCTGATCAACACCAGATAGGCTCTTCACACACACACCCAACCCTCCACACAACTGTGTGATCAGGTGAGAAGTATACCACCCGCTGACCTTTCAGGAACATTCAGAAAGTTATCTTTGTACTCTAAAGCTTACCAGAGAAAGAGACTTAGGGGCCAGAAAACACATCCTTTGGACAGTTACATGTTTCCTTCTTAGCAACCAACTGAAAAGCTTTTGTGACCATACAGTGTGAACACCTGAGTTATCATTGCCAAAAGGAAGCAGTCAGAGGATATCAAATGCTCTCCCTTTTATTCCCTGTCTCCTGGCTTTCTTGGCTTCTGTGAAGTCCCACCTAAACACCCATCTTTCCTGATTCTTCTTAGTTTAGTGTGTTGTGTCTGTTGATTGTTTTTGATTTATCCTGTATGTAGATAGTTTTTATGTAACTATTGGCATGCTGTCTCCTTCATGAGATTGTGAACTTCTTCAGGACAGGGGCTATCTTCTGCCTTTCTTTGTATACCCAGTACATTCTGGCACATAGTAGGTGTTTACTAAAATGTTTATTTATTTAGATGCTCTCAAGTGTTTAAGGGATGAGTTGGGGAAGGGTAGGCTCCTTAATTGTGCATACTGGGAAGAAGGTTGACTCCAAGCTTCTATGTATTTTCAAAGAATGTTTCCTAAGCATGTGCTAAGCAGAGAACTTTCAGGGGGTGTCAAGCACTAAAAAAATAAGAAACAAAAACATAAACCCTGAATTTTCCTATTCTGTGGCTTAAAATTGTGCAATGCTTTAAAAGCTTAAGTAAACAAACAAAGCATCAAATTGGTCACTATTGTGGGCTACGGCATGATTATTTGCAAGATATATCTCTGAGTCTGTGGCCTTTTTCTTCCTATCCATGTGAATTTGGCAAAAGATGCTGAAACAGCATATCTACAAAATGAAGCATTTGTGTGGTTTAAAGGCTATTATAGGAAATGAGTTTATGTTGTCTAAATTTACATTTTTTTCTCCCTAAGTGATATACCTTAAATCTATTTGGGAAAGTTTTTGCCTGTGCTATTCTTGGCCTTGCTGCAGAGACGTTTCTTTTTTAAGTGGAGCTTATTTGTAGGAGAAAAGTGGAGATGGAGGAGGAGGTTGATAAATAATTATATTTTGGTTACTACTAATCTTGTGTTAATATGGACCATATATGATTTAGATACAATTGTCAGTCCTTCTTAAGTCTCTCTTTCTCTTTGAAAAATGAGTACAACTCTGTTTTGGAGATATTTCAGGCCTGAGTGCTCTCATATTCCTTAAAAACAAATGACCACAAGTAAATAAGAATTCATAATTTTCCTTCTAATACTTTATGTATGATCATGTTGTCATTCAATCATTTTTCAGTTGTATTTGACCCTTTGTGTCCCTAGTTAGAATTTTCTTGGCAAAGATGCTAAAGTGGTTTGCCATGTCCTTCTCCAGCTCATTTTATACATGGAGAACTGAGGGAAGCAGGGTTAAGTTGCTTGCTGGCTAAGGCCAGATTTGAACTAAAAAAGATGAGTCTTCTTGACTTGAGGTCCAGGACTCTATCCACTGAACCACCCAGCAGCCCCTATGTGTGACTGTAGGATCACAAAACTAGAGCTGTTTATATTCTGTAGTGCAGAAAATAAAGTCATGTGCTTTCTTTTACTATGTGAATATATTCATTAGGAATTATATGTGGCCCAGTGGATAAAGCTAGACCTGTAGCTAGTAAAGCTTGAATTCACATCTGCCCTAACTATTCAACCCTGGGTAAATCACTTGCCTTCTGTCTTCCTCAGTTTCCTCATTTGTAGATAGAGGCTAATAATAGCAACTACCTCACAGAACTTTGCAAAGATCTAATGAGATAACTTGTAAAGTGCTTTGTAAACCTCAAAGCTCTCTATAAATATAGAGCCCTATAAAGCTCTTTCTATGGCTATAATGATGGTTTTCATCATCATCATTATTTTTATTTATTACAGTGATGTCTAGAGTGTTTTAAGAAATGACTTGAATCAGGGATTCTTATCTTTCTTTTGAAATGGTCTCCATTTGTAGTATGATAGAGTCTATTGACTCCTCAGAAGAGTGCTTTTACATGCATAAAATACATAATATTACCAAGAAAGTCAATTATATTGAATTATAGTTATCAAAACTTTTTTTAAAAAAAATGAGTTCAAAGACCCCAGGTTAAAAATCCCTGACTTATCCTCAATGATTTTTTTGAGGGAGGATTCAGAGCATTTTCACCACAGTCCAAATTTTTAAAAAAATGAGGCACAAAGTGCCTGAATGACTTTCTCAGTCCCACAAACAACAAGAGATAGAGCCAGGAACATAAAGTGAGTTTAAACTGCTATTGTTCCAGATGTACTCAGTTTCAGTAAAATGTTCTCTCTGAATTTCCTGGAGCTGTTCTGGTTGCATCATGCCCAGTGACATGCTGTTGGCATGTGGCAATTCTTTGTGTAAAACAGGGAGAAAAGACCAAGAGGCAGGAGAACATCCCCACATCTTTGCTGGCTTGCTGCTCTAGGAATGCAGCAGTAGGGGAGTCATGTGTAGTTTATAGAGGGATGGAATAAGTTCCAGATGTTCACCATTCAGCCAACCCTTGTATATACAAAAAGGGTTTTCCCAGTGCCTATATTTAATTTCCACACAAAAATATGGGTTTTCTAAAAACCCTTGCCACATTTCACTGTGTGTCTGCATAAATCAAAATATTTTAGTGCTCCACCCATACGAGCATTTCGTTTATTTACTTAGGACAAAAGATGGTGACAAAGTCATGTTTAGGTTCTGATTTAAACCAACAAAAGAATAAATTGGTTCTGCCATTTCTCTTCTCTCTATCTACCTCTATTATCCCTCATTCCCTCCTCTGTTTAACATATTCCTTTTGTCTTTGAGATGAAGCTCTATTGTCCATATTGGAAACAGCAAAAACAAATGAACTTTATGTTATTAATATCTAGAAATTTTGTTGAACTCTTTAAAGAAATGGTTTGAAAGAGTAAGAGAATTTCCTCATCAGACTCAATTCCAAGACTTGTAGAATCCTGCTGAATGTCCTTCAAATTTATTTTTACTATTCGATAGGAGTGTTTTCCAGGTGTGTAACATTTTCTTGTTGCCACCCAAATATTGCTGGGGTATAGGAGGCTAACATGTAGAGTTAATGTGTTAGACAAGAGATATGATCTCATTGGAAGAGGGAACTGCCAGTGAAGAAACTTCCACTCCCAATGAAGATCAGCAAATATTCTTCAACCTGTAGTTGTAGAAAGATTCTTGGGATATTAAAAGATTAAATGACTTCCACTGGGTCAAACAGCCTGTGTGCATCAGAGGCAAGGTCTGAAACTGGGTCTTGTTTCCTTCAAAGACAGTTCTCTCTACACCATACCACATGGCCTTTTTTCAAGTGCTTGTGCTTTTATCATTTTTGTGTCATGTTTCCTTTTAGACTTTAAATTGCACAAATACACTTTATCTCCCTCAGTGCCTAGCAGAGTGGTCTTTATATAATGGGCTTATAATAAGTGTTTGACCAAACAAAAGCATGGATGAATGATGAGCAAGATAAGTTTTCAATTAAAACTTGAGAATCTTTTGAAGATAATATGTTAGACTCACAGAAATAATTAGAAAAATATTTATATGGTGCTGACCTAGGAAAACAATGATGAATAAGTTCATTGCTTTGATTTCAAGTAATTCTCAAATTTTCTCTCATTTACTTATCTTTGTATATATGGGGTCCCTGTGCCCCCTCCCCCTTAACATTGACCCTGCTTTAAATACAAACTTTTTGGAAACAGAGACTTATTTGATTTTGTCTTTATATAGCCAGCACTAATATATGGTAAAATATAAATAAATAAATGAATGAATGAATGAATGAAAGTTAGTCAAATCAAAATGAATTAAATTTAATTTCAAATAGATATTCATAATAAACCACAAGGCTGTATGCTAAGAAAATCTAGTTCCAAAAACAGTATTGCCTAATGCCAAGAGAATTGAACATGGCATCAGAAGATCCAAGTTTGGGACTTGGCTCCAGTACTTCCATACTTGTTGCTTGTATGATTCTGAGCAAGAAATAAGGTCATAGATTGAAAACAAGTGGGGACATTAGAAGCCTCCAACTCTAACCTCATTTTGCTGATAAAGCATCTGTGACACATAGAGGTCAAGTGATCTCCTCAGGGTTATACAGCTTATAAGTGTATAAGGTAGTATTTGAACCAATCTTGAGGAAAACTGCAGTGTCCTATCCTCTATGATTTCTGCCTCTCAGGAAATCACCAGAACTATATAAGTATTATATTCATTGTCTTTAAAAAAAAATGGTATCATCTCCTATCTGTCTCAAAGTGTCATTACAAGCAAATAAATTTGTAAATAATAAAGAATTGGATACATGTAAATTGTGAGTATTCAAGAGTCATCACTAATATACAACAAAACATTGGAACAAAAAAAGAACCTAACCATAACAGGGAAGATCAAGACACAAACCCAGAAAAAGACAACAGGGTCAAAGAAGCCATAAGCAAAGACTCAAAGGACAATATAAATTGTCTACAAGTTCAAAAAGAATCCCTGAAAAAACTCAAAAATGATTTTAAAAATCAAATAAGGTAGAGGAAAAATTGGGAAATGAGAGTGATCCAAGAAAATTATGAAAAGAAAGTCATCAGCATAGTAAAAGAGGCAACAAAAACAGTGAAGAAAATAATACTTTAAAAAAATAGAATTGGCCAAATGGTAAAAGAGATACAAAAGCTCACTGAAGAAAATAATCCTTTAAAAATTAGAATTGGGCAAGTTCAAGCTCAGGACTCCATGAGACACCAACAAAACAATGAAACAAAATTTTAAAAACAGAGTATGCAAAATCTCTCATTGAAAAAAAAATTGACCTGGAAAATAGATCGAGGAGAGATAACTGAAAAAATGATTGCACTTCTTGAAAACCATAATCAAAAAAGAGACTAGAAATCATATTTCAAGAAATAATATTAGAAAATTATCCTGATATCCTAATAGCAGAGGATAAAATAGAAGTTGAAATAATACATCAATTACTTCCTGAAAGATTCCAAAATTAAACTTCAAGGAATATAAATGCCACAACTCCCAGGGTAAGGAGAAAATATTGCCAGGAGCCAGAAAGAAACAACTCAAATACCTGGAGACATAGTCACAATAATGCAGGATCTAGCAGTGATTACATTAAAGAATTGGTAGACTTGAATTTTGATATTCCAGAGGCCAAAGGATGTGGGATTACAACCAAGAATAACCTACCCAGCAAAAGTAAGTATACTTTTTAGGGGAGGGGAACAGTACAACGCAAGAGAGGACTTTCAAGCATTCTTGATGAAAATACCAGAGCTAAATGGAAATTTTGACACTCAAACAGAAGACTCAAGAGAAGCATAAAAAGGTAAACATGAAAGATAAATCATAAGGCATTTCATACTTTTAAAACTGTTTACATTTCTATATGGGAAGATGATACATGTGACTTCTAAGAACTTGACTATTATTAGGGCATTTAGGAGTATGCATAGATGGAGGGCACAAGGTCGAGTTGTCTGCTGGACTGATTTTAAAAAAGATAAAATTAAGGGGTGAGGAAGAGGGATCCACTGAGAGAAGGGAGACATAGAATAGATGAAAATTTGCACAACAAAAGGAGCAAAAAGAAGAGCTTTTACAGTGGAAGGGAAAAGACGGTGAAGGGCAACAATTGAAACTTACTCTCATTGGATTTGGCTGAGAGGGAATAACACACACAGGCAGGTAAAAATATCTATCTTACCTACAGGGAAGTAGTAGGGAAGGAATTTGAGAATAGGGATCCTGCTAGAAGGGAGAGCAGAATAAGGGAGGCAGGGGTCAGAAGCAAAACAGACTTTTGAGGGAGAGAGAGAGAGAGAGAGAGAGAGAGAGAGAGAGAGAGAGAGAGACAGAGGGGGGGGGCAGAGAGAGGCAGAGAAACAGAGAAAATAGGATGAATGGAAATACATAGTAATCACAACTATGAATTTGAATGGGATGAACTCAACCATAAAACAGAAACAGATGACAGAATGTATTAAGAACTAGAAAACAACAATATGTTGTTGATGAGAAACATATTTGAAACAGAGAGACACAGAGTAAAAATAAGGAAATGGAGTAAAATCTATTATGCTCCAGCTGAAATAAAAAAAAAGCAGGGCTAGCAATCATTATCTTAGACAAAGCAAAAATAAATCTAATTTAAAAAGATAAGGAGGGAAACAACATCTCTTACAAGGCACCGTAGGTAATGAAGTAATATAAAGACTAAATATATTTGTACAAAATGGTATAGCATCCACCTTCTTAAAGGAAAAGTTAAATGAGTTACAGAAGGAAATAGACAGTTAAACTCATGAGAGACCTCAACTTTCCCCTCTCAGAACTAGATAAATCTAACCAAAAATAGACAAAAAAGAAATCAAAGAAATGAATACCATTTTGAAAAAGTTAGATATGATAGACTTTTGGAGAAAATTGAATGGCAATAGAAGGGAATATACCTTTTTATCACTGTACATGGGACCTTCACAAAAACTGACATGTATTAAGGCATAAAAACCTCACAATCAAATACAGAAAAGCAGAAACATTAAATGCATCCTTTTCAGATCATATTATGATAAAATTGCATTCATTACAGGGCATGGAATCATAGACTAAAAATTAATTGGAAATTAAATAATGCAACCCTAAAGGCTGAGTGGGTAAAAGAATAAATCATAGAAACAATCAACAATTTCATTGAAGGGAATGACAATAAGACAACATACCAAAATTTATAGGATGCAGCCAAAGCAGTACTTAGGGGAAAACATATCTCTAAATGCTTACAGCAAAAAAAGAGAAAGAATAGATCAATAAATTTGGCATGCAATTAAAATAACTTGAAAAAAATAAAAAAATCTCCAATTAAACACCAAATTGGAAATCATGAAGATCACAGTACAAATCAATAGCATTGAAATTAACAAGCCATTAAATAACTACATAAAACAAGAATCTAGTTTTATGGGGAAAACAGTAAAATAGATAAACCATTTGTTAATTTGATTAAAAGAGATAGAAGAAAACCAAATTAACAATATCAAAAGTGAAAAGAATGAATTCACCACCAATGATGAGGATATCCAAACAAATATTTGGTGCTATTTTGTCCAATTGTAACCAATAACATCCAAGTAATAAATTAAGTGAAATGGATGAATATTTACACAAATATAAATTGTACAGATTAGTAGAATATTTAAATTGCCATATCTTAGAAAAAGAAATTAAACAAGCTATAAATGAATTCCCTAAGAAAAATCTCCATAACTAGATGTATTTACAAATGAATTCTGCCAAATATAAAGAACATTTAATTCTGATACCATATAAACTATTTGGAAAAATAGGCAAAAAAGGAATCTAGCCAAATTCCTTTTACAACACAAATATGGTACTGATACTTAAGCCAGGAAGAGCTCAAACAGAGAAAGAAAACTATGGTCCAATTTCCCTAATTAATATTGATACAAAAATTTAAATAAAATACTAGAAAGGAGATTACAGAAATATGTAATGCAGATATCATACAATATGACCAGGTGGGATTTGTACCAGGAATGCGAGGTTCATTCAATATTTGGAAAACTATCAGCATAATTGAACATATGAATTAAAACAACACACACAAATCACATGATTGTCTCAACAGATACACAAAAAACTTTTGACAAATTACAACTTTCATTCCAATTAAAACACTAGAAAGCATAAGAATAAATGCTGCTTTCCTTAAAAATGATAAGAATTATCTATCTAAAACCATCAGCAAACATTAATTGTAATAGGAATAAGCTAGAGATTTTCATAAGATCAGGGCTGAAGCATGGACAATTATTCAACACTGAACTAGAAATATTAACTCTAGCAATAGGAGAAGAAAATAAATTGGAGAAATTAAAATAGACAATGAGGAAAAAAAACATAACTTTTTGACAATATGATGGTGCACTTACAGAATCTTAGAGAAACAAAAAATGATTGGAAATAGTTAACAACTTCATCAAAGTTGCAGGATACAAAACAAACCCCACACAAATCATCAGCAATTCTATACATTACCAACAAAGTCTAGCAGTGAGAGATAAGAGATATAACTCTTAACTAAGATATAACTGCAGACAATACAAAATACTTAGGAGTCTATCTGCCAAGACAAACCCCGAATCCGCATGAACAAAATTACAAAACACTTTTCTCACAAATAAATTCAGTTCTGAACAATTGGAGAAATATTTATTGCATATGGATAGGTGGATCCAATAAGATAAAAATTATAATTCTAACCAAATTAATTGACTTATTCAGTGTCTTACCAAATTACAAAAAAAAAAAGTCTTATAGAGTTAGAAAAAATCCTAACAGAAGTCATCTGCAAGAAAAAAAGTCAAGAATATCAATGGAAACAATGAAAAAAAATATGAAGGAAGGTGGCCTAGCAGTACTAGATCTCAAACTCTAATACAAAGCAGTAATCCTCAGAACAATGTGGTACTGGGTAAGAAATAGAATGGTGGATCAGGGGAATAATTTAAGTGCACAATACACAGTAGTAAATGAACATAGTAGTCTAATGTTTGACGTACACCAAGATCTAAGCTTTTAGAACAAGAACTCAGTGTTTGACAAAAATTGCAGAGGAAATTGGAAAGCATTTTGGCAGAAGCTACAACATCTCACACTGTATACCAAGATAAGGTCAAAATGGGTACGTGAATTAAATATAAAGAGTAACATCAAAAGAAAATGAGGGGAATATAGGATATTTTACCTATCATATCTATGGATAAGGGAAGAGTTTATGAAGAAACAAGAGATAGTATGCCCTATGTGCTGTAAACTGTATAATTTCAATTACATGAAATTAAAAAGTTACTGCAGCTAAGATTAGAAGGAAAGCAGACAATGAGAAATTTTTTGTATAGCCAATTTCTCTGATAAAGGTCTCATTTTTCACATATATTGAATACTAAGTTAAATCTGTAAGAACGCAAGTCATTCCCCAATTGATAAATAGTCAAAGGATATGGAAAGGCAATTTTCAGGAGAAGAAATCAAAGCTATTTGCATTTATATGAAAAAAATGTTCTAAATCACTTGATTAGGGAAATTGAAATTAAAACAACTCAGGTATCCCTTCATACCCATTAGATTGACTAATATGACAGAATAATGGCAAATGTTCAGAGGATGTGGTAAAATTGAGACACTAATGTACTATCGGTAGAGTTGTGAACTGATCCAACCATTTTGGAAAGCAATTTGTAGCTATACCAAAAGGGCTATAAAATTGTGCATACCCTTTAACCCAGAAATACTACTACCATGTTTATATAACAAAGATATAAAAAAAGGAAAAGGACTTATTTGCACAAAAAATATTTATAGTGGCTCACTTTGAAGGGGCAAAGAATTGGAAATTGAGGGGATGCCTATCAGCTGGGGAATGACTGAACAAGTTGTGGTATATGGTATATGATTGTCTTGGAATACTATTGTGCTATAAGAAATGAAAAGCTTGATGCTTTTAGAATAACCTGGGAAGACATAGTAACTGATGCAAAGTGATGTGAGCAGAATGAGGAGAACATTGTACTCAGTAACAGCAATATGGTATAATGATCAATTGTGAATGAGTTAGCTATCCTTAGCAATTCAATAGCGCAAGAAAAATTCAAAGGACTTATGATGAAAAAAATACTATTCACCTACAGAGAAGCTATTGCTGGAGTCTGAATACAGATCAAACTTTTTTTTTACTTTCTCTTTCTTTTCTTTTCTTTTTTTGGTTTATATTTTCTTTTGTAACATGGTGTAGCAGCAAGCACCCTAGCATACCTAGGATGGCCTGTTAAGACAGGTTCTTTAATCTATGTTTCTAGGAAAGACTGTTCAAAAAGTGGTTAACAATTCTACTTTTAATTACATTCACTAGTTCAGGGTGAAAGTCAGCATCCTGAACGTTAAAGAAAATACAAGCAGAGAAATTAGCATAAAGACCAACATACAGGGCTCTTAACGGCCTGAACCAAAGCAATAGGTCATATAAGCCTATTAATGGATGGGAAAGATGTTTCTATTCCATTAACATTACACATGGCTAATATGGAAGTATGTTTTGTGTGACTGCATATGTGCAATCTATATCAAATTGTTTTACCTTCTCAATGAGCAGGAAGAGTATGAAGGGAAAAAAAGAATTTGGAACTCAAATTAAAAAAAAAGCAAATGTTAAAAATAGTGTTTACATGTAATTGAGAAAAAAATAATAATTTAAAAATGTGTTTGGAAGGTCATATTTTTTGAGCTATGTACCCAAAGATCATAATGGTATGGCACAGTTAAATGGAATAATTGTCACTCCCATATGTACAAAAATATTTGTAGTGCCCCTTTTCTGGTGGCACAGAATTAGGAATTGAAGGGATGCTCATAAATTAGGGAATAGCTGAGCAAATTGTGGTATGTAATTGTGATGGAATACTGTTGTGCTCTAAGAAATGATCAACTAGATGCTTTCAGAAAAACCTGGAAAGACTTACATGAACTGATGCAAAGTGAAGTGAGCAGACCAGGAGAGCATTGTACATAGTGACAACAATACTGTAAGATGACTTATCTATTTTCAGCTATACAGTGATCCAAGACAACTCTAAAGGACTTATGATGAAAAATGCTATCCATACCCAGAGACAGAACTGACAGAATCTGAATACAGGTTGAAACATATTTTTTAAAACTTTATTTTTCTTGGGTTTTTTATTTTGGTCTATGTTTTCTTTTACAATATGACTAATACAGAAATATATTTTGCATGGCTACATATGTGTGACCTATATCAAGTTCTCATTCTCAATGAGGAGGGTGGAGAGAGAGGGAGAGAATCTGGAGCTTTATTTTTTAAATAAATATAGAAAATTGTTTTAACATGCAATTGGGGAAAAGCAAATACTAAATAAACTCTGAAAATAATGATGATTAAACTTAAAAAATGTCACTGAGATATTTGTTGATCTATGACTTTGCGTCAACCATCACTAATAAGTGAAATGAGTGTACACAATTAGCCTGCTACTTACAGTCTACAGAGGAATCTACCCTTCCTGCTATCTTAGTAAAAAGAATAGCAAATCAGAAGAAAGATCAAATGAGCTAGCATAGATCTGCCTCAAATTATTCATCTATCTCTCAATATCCTGTCCCCTCCACCTTGTTTTTATCTTGTACCTGGTAAAGCCTTGGAATGTAAGGTTTCTTTTTTCGAAGTACATTATATTGGGGAGAGAAGAAACTTTTCTCTAAATAAATACTTTCTGATTTGCTTCCCTAGGAGTAATAATTTTGATAGTCACTGAATGAAGAAAAATCTTTTCTTGAGATAGTTGAAGTCAATTGACAAGCATTTATTAAGAATCTAATATGTACTAGACACTGTCCTCCCAGGTGCTTGGGATAAAACAATCCTTAATCTCACAGTGGATCATGAATAATGAAGAAGATTGGAGGCAAGACAAAGACATATTACATGGAAAACTCAAACTTGGATATCATTAATATTTTCATGGAGAAAGTCTGGCAATATGGTGAACTCTCTGACTTGGGGACCTGCCTAAGCAAGGAAGAAGCCATACAGGTGAGAAAGAGAGTACATCAAAGCTCCAGTCTTTATTAGTGGGATGAGACCTATGAGTTGTCACTGCATTTGCAGCCTTGATGATTTAGGCTGAGAAACCTTATACCTAGGCTAACAAAAAGAAGAAAAGAAGAATGAATGAATGAATGAAGTAAGGAAGGAAAGAAGAGAAAGGAAAGAAAAGAAGGAAAAGAAAGAAAGAACGAAAGAAAGAAGGCAGCAAAGGAAAAATGAAAGAATGGAATAAAGGAAGTAATGAAGGAAAAGGAAGAAACAAAATAAGAAAGGAAGGAACACAGAAAGGAAAGCAAAAGAGAGAAAAGAGAAAATTCAAGGAGGATTGAAAATAGAAGAAAATTAGGAAAGGATCTGCAAAAATGTCCATAACAATCAATGATTATGATTATTAAGTGTTGTTGTTGCTACCTTGTTGTTGTTGACCTGCCATCAAGAATATTCAAGTTACCACTTTTGTATTCTGACATCATAACCCTGGGTTCATTTAGAGGATATGTAGAAATAGAACTAAAGAGAAATAAAAATCAGGAAAAACAACTGGATTAGAAGTGTGTACATGGAGGAGACTCATTCTAGAGGTGATGCAATTATGATGGCATTGAAGGACCATTTCACAATGTACGTGCAGGAAGGGAACATACCAAAAGGTTAATATGCTAAAATACAGATGCTAAAAAGAAAAAAAAGTCAGCCCATATTAACAACAAAAAAGGCAGCTAAGAGAATATCAACAACTATTTACCAATATTTCTTTTTATAATCTATATTAAGTGCTCTTGACAATAAAATTTTCAAGTACACATTAAGGATACCATCTTTGAGGAGTATTAGTAGGAAAGTGACAGCCTTTTACAAAATATATTCATGATAGCTCTTATTTTCACCACCACAAAATTGACTGAAAGAGGGAGAGAATGCATGATCTCACTGTACCTGGTGTTTGTGGATTTGAAAATGCATTTGTTTCAGTTGAGCAAAATCTACCTTAAAGAATCTCTTTCAACTAAATGCATCTCATACACACATTAAAATTACTTGAAAAATTTGGTATAATAACAGTTAAACTTTTATGATAGCTCTCTAATCATTAATATTAGTAAAACATAAAACAGGAATGTTTTCTTTCTAAAGGTGTTTGCCACTATTGGTAAAGCAATCTACTTCAAAGTCCAAGTCAAAGAGAGATCCCCTAAAGATACAGAAGTTCTCTAGATGTTCCTTTGCAGATAACAATGTGTTATTGACATCAAGGCCTTGGACATTGAGAAACCTCCTGGACTAGATTTATAAGCAATTAGAAGCGTTTATTCTAACCATTTATTCAGGGAATAAACAAAAAAGGATTAAGGTAACACATAGTCCTATAAGTTTTTCTTCCTCCTTTTCTCCCTCCCTCCCTCTTTTCCTTCTTTCCTTCGTTACTTCCTTCCTTCCTCTCTCTCTCTCTCTCTCTCTTTCTCATCAGGTTGTGATGTTTATTGTTGGAGGGATTAGATCAGAAATTCATTTGAGCATTTTCAATTTTTTAGTATCTTATAAATCAAGATCTTCATGAAACTTCTAGGATAATTTATTGATAATAACAAAAATGGATAATTTTTGTTGATTTTTCAGGGGATTTCTATTTTCCTAAATGGAAATAAAATTTTTATTTTTTTAAAATCATTTTCTCCATGTAGTGTACATCAAAATAAGACTTAACTATGAGCAATAAAAACTTTTAAAATCAAGCCATATATACATATATATATTGTGTGTCTATACAAACATATATATAAACATATATGTATATATACATACATACATACATATACCAGTCATGTTAAATGAACTGCTTGTTCCCAATGTGATTTTTCCTGTGTTTTTTTTCTGCTAGCGAGATTTTTTAAGTACCTTTATCCAAATAAATACATATGCTTGAGAACCGCCCCACCCCCCCACAATTTCTGTCACTGCCATCAGTGATATCTCTATCCAAAGTCATACAAATACATTCTTTGGCTCCAGATAAAAAATGTTGCTCTGATTGTTTGCTTTAAATTTTAAATGAAATTATTCCAAGGCTTTTTCACCACATTCACGCCCCTCAAGAATTCTGCCAGGGACTAGATGTGGAAGTGTGGGGTGGATAGATGGGAAGAGACTAAGAGATACTTGAAACCCTTCTCTACCCTGCAATTAACACATGAAGAAAGAACTTATTTAAAGCAATAATTCCACAGTCATATGTCCTTTTTGTTTTTAATCCAACATATTTTTTTTCTGTGATTTCATTAGCTGCCATCTTGTAAATGAGCTTTTTGCTTCCTAGAATCAACTTCAAGTGTTTTAGCAAATTGGGATTTAACATTTCTCTTATCACTTTATTTAGGGTTATGTTCCACATTTGTTTCACATAGCTTTCAAAGTACCACTCCCACTGGCAAAAAGCCCCAGGAATTGAGCTTAGACTTCTCCTTTTCAAAGTCCAGGACTAGGTGAGTATATTTGCTGTTTGGAAAGTTTTATCTCATTTTTAACAATTACTCTATATGAATGGGCCAAAACTTGCCACAAGATCCGCCTGTATATTTCTATATGTAATAATATTTATAGCTATATAGCTATAGTTAGATCTTTTCAAAGAGCTCTGTTTCTCTTTATGTGTGTATATACATATATACGTATACATATATATGTATATACAGGCACACATATGCAGAAACATGCTAGACCACAGAGGGTATACTTGCGTAATGTGTATATGTAGGTATATGTCTATAGATGTTTGTGTATTCTTTCTATACAAAGACAGAGACATGAATTGCACTAAATGAGAAATGAATATCCATGAAGAAACTTACCAACACACCTAACATTAAACCAAAGAATTCAGAATTCTGGAGCATCTTTTCTATGCTTGGAATACCATAAAGACATTTTGTCACGAGATCAAAAACATAATAATGCAAGACTTTTTAAAATAGGTCTATAATTCCCTTGTTGTCATAGAAAATGGTGACACACACATATAAATTTTTCTAGGATCAGTGAAGAAAGTGTTTGAACTTAGTAAATATAGATAAACAGATAGATAGATAGATAGATAGATAGATAGATAGATAGATAGATAGGCAACGAATTTGAGAATCTCCTCATTAAGAGGATGATAAATTGAAAAGGCTATTGTAGACAACCATAGCAGAAAGGCATGGTTACTTTTTCTGATTTTTTTCCTTTCCCATTTTTTTGGAGTTCAGAGAGTGAACAAGATCACATGTAGAGTAGCTAGCTGTAGAACATGGCTACTCTAGGAAAAGGCTACATTCTGGGGAATTTTGTGAGTCAAAGTCAAATGTTGTATAGCAAGGGACTTCTGAGAAAAAATGAGGAGGGTAGAAATCATGATAGCAGCTATAAGTTGAATTAGTAACTTGTGCAATATAATAGAGATAATCAAGATGATGATGAAGTTGGATTAAATAGATGCCAAATAAAAATGGTTAATGATCCAAGTAGAGGTGTAATACTTCCTTAACTAAAGTATGCAGTCTCCCAGTCCAGCAATAGAGAGACATGGCTCAGATGTCCCTGACGGAGTTGTGATTGTTTAAATGAGATCAGGACCCAGATCTCTTGGGAGGAAAGGGAAATGAGGATGTAATAACTGAAAATTCAGGCTGCAGTTATGTCTATTGCTTTATTCCTTACAGTTCTTCTGTTGTGAATAAATTTTATATTTAAATGCTTTTGGGAGCTTAGTTTGCTATCATATCATTCAAATGAATATTTGAAAGTGAGTTACTTGCAGAAGTTTCTCCAAGGTTTTAAATCTGGATGAGGCACCATGAGCCAAAGGGAGTTTTAATTTTTAAGAACTTTCATGATAGGAATCTGATCTGACTGTAAGAAATTAGTCTACCATCCAGGTTTTATGCCAAATAATACCATACCATAGGTCATATGAATAATAAGGAGTACATTGAAGATTCTGACTTCTTGGCTTAACCTTAAATACTCCACCAATCCAGGCTCCTCATCCCTGAATCTCTGTGGCACACTGAAGGAGTAGAAGAATAGGAGTTAAGAGGACTGGATTCTATTTCAGCTTTTCCTCAGGCAGGTGGTAGACTATATATGAAAAGTAAAGAGCATAAATATAGTAGAATTATAAAATTATTGGGGATAATCAATGTTAAATCTTGTTAGAACCAGAGAATCTCACTTGTTATCTAATATGTTCTCAGAGTCAGAAAGCACTTCAGCATTTTAATCCAACCCATACTTAAACAGAAATGCCTTCTCTAAATTACTGTGACAAGTGGGCAATTCCCTCAGTGTAAGAGACTCGTCTCCAACCAACCACTCAAGTCATAGGAAACTCCATACCTGATCAGGCAGTCCACTTAATTTCTGAGAAGCCCTAAGTGTTTTCGGCTAATCTGGGGCACAAGTTGCGTGTTAGCAACATCTACCCCCTTTTAAAAAAATTCTGTCTTTTGGGCCCAAGTCAAGCATCAATGATATAGTAACATCAAGGACAAATTATTATCCAATTCCTGCTTGCAGTGGCCTGGGAAGAACCCTGGGTTTAGAGGAAAGCAGAACTGGATTAGTCTTGGCTTCTATACCAAACTTTGTGACTATTAGGAAGGTATTTAAGATTTCAGAAGCACTCATTCCTCATCTTGCTTTGTTGGCGATAATGATAGCTTCCCTGCTTCTCACAGGATTATTGTAAAGATAAAATGAGGTAATGTAGTTTACCATGCTTTGAAAAATGTAAATTCCTTTATATCCAAGGATTCTGTTGTATACTTAAATGAAAATGTCATTTCTGTTTTTCCCTTTGTTGATCCTCATGCAATTATTCTCTTCCTTTTGTTATTTCTTCACATTCTATGTACAAAGTTACTCTGCTTCCTTCTTCACTAATTTGGAATATGGTATACCTTTCTAGAGCCATATTCTAATTGTAAGAGCCAGCTCACACAGTTTTATTGAGAGCTACAATGCTGAATGTGTGTTCTTAATTTTTTAGGATCTCTTTTACCATGTTCATTAAATTTACTTTGTTCATTCTTTTTTTTTTACTCTTGCATATAATACTTCATTTTTTAATTTATTTTTTATTTTTAGTTTATAACACTCAGTTCTACAAGTTTTCAAGTTCCAAATTTTCTCCCCCTCCCTCTGCTCTCCCCTCCCCACCAAGATACCATGTAATCTGATATACGTTCTATGTATACCTTCACATTAAACTTATTTACACAATAGTCAAGTTGTAAAGAAGAATTATAACCAATGGAATGAATCATGGGAAAGAAGAAATAAAATCAAAAAAGAAGGAAAAAAAGAGAGCAAATAGTTTGCCACAATCTGTATTCTGACTCCATAATTCTTTCTCTGAACGTGCATAGCTTTTTCCATCATGAGTCTTTTGGCGATATCTTTGAACCTTGTATTGCTGAGGAGAGCCAAGAATCAAAGTTAGTCATCACAGATACCGTGTGTCTATAATCTTGTATAAGGTTCTCCTGGTTCTGCTACCCTCCCTCACTCAGCATCAGATCATGTAAGTCTTTCCAGGTTATTATGAAGTCCATCTGCTCTTCATTTCTTATAGCAAAATAGTATTCCATTACATTCATATACCGCAACTTGTTTAGCCATTCCCCAGTTGATGGGCATCTCCTTGATTTCCAATTCTTTGCCACCACAAAAGAACTGCTGTAAATATTTTTTGTACATATGGGTCCCTTTCCCATTTGTCTTATCTTTTTGGGATATAGTGTTAGAAGTGGTATTGCTGGGTCAAAGGGTATTCACATTTTTATAACCCTTTGGGCATAGTTCCAAATTGCTATGCAGAATGGCTGGATCAGTTCACAACTCTACCAACAATGCAACAGTATTCCTATTTTCCCACATTTCCACCAGCATTTATCATTTTCCTGTTTTGTCATGTTAGCCAATATGAAAGGGGAGATGTGGGTTTTGATTTGCATTTCTCTAATTAATAGTGATTTTGAGCATTTTTTTCATATGACTGCAGATATTTTTAGTTTCTTCCTCTGAAAATTGCCTGTTCATATCCTTTGACCATTTCTCAATTGGGGAATGACTTGTATTCCTATAAATTTGACTCAGTTCCCCGCATATTTTAGAGATGAGGCCTTTATAGAGACACTGGTTATAAAAATTATTTTCCCAATTTTCTGCTTCTCTCCTAATCTTTGTTTCATTGGCTTTGTTTGTACAAAACCTTTTCAATTTAACATAATCAAAATGATCCATTTTGCATTTCATAATGCTCTCTGTCTCTTGTTTGGTCAGAAATTCTTGCCTTCTCTATAAATCTGACAGGTAAACTATTCTTTGCTCTCCCAAATTGCTTAGAGTATCAGCCTTTACATATAAATCGTGAACCCATTGTGACTTTATTTTGGTTTATGGGGTAAGATATTGGTCTGTGCCCAGTTTCTGCCATACTATTTTCCAGTTTTCCCAGCAGTTTTTGTGAAAGAGTGAATTCTTAACCCAAAGCTGGACTCTTTGGGTTTTTCAAAGAGTAGATTGCTACAGTCATTGACAACTGCATCTTGTGTACCTAACCTATTCCATTGATCCACGACTCTGTTTCTTAGCCAGTACCAAGTAGTTTTGATGACTGCTGCTTTATAATACAGTTTAATATCTGTTATGGCTAGGCCACCTTCCCTAGTATTTCTTTTCATTAATTCCCTTGATATTCTGGACCTTTTGTTTTTCTAGATGAATTTGTTATTATTTTATCCAGCTCTGTATAAAAGCATATTCCTTTCTATCCCCTTTCATTTTTTTTTCTCCAGAGGTCTATCATATCTACCTTTTCTAAAATTCTATTCATCTCCTTGACTTCTTTCTTGTTTATTTTGAGGTTAGATTTATCACGTTCAGAGAGGGGGAGGTTGAGGTCCCCCACTAATATAGTTTTGCTGTCTATTTCTTCCTGTAACTCCCTTAACTTCTCCTCTAACAATGTGGATGCTATACCACCTGGTGCATATATGTTAAGTAATGATATTACTTCATTGTCTGTGGTGACTTTTAGCAGGATATAGTGTTCTTCCTTATCTCTTTTGATCGGATTTATGTTTGTTTTTGCTTTATCTGAGATTAGGATTGCTACCCCTGCTTTTTTTACTTCAGAGATGCATGATATATTCTACTCCAGCCTTTTACCTTTACCTGTGTGTATCCCCCTGTTTCAAATGTTTTTCTTGTAAACAATATATTGTAGGATTTTGGTTTTTAATCCATTCTGCTATCTGCCTCTGTTTTATGGGAAAGTTCATCCCATTCACATTCACAGTTATAATTATTATCTGTGTCTTTTTTCTATCCTATTCCCCTCATTTTTTTTATTTCTCCCTTCTCCCTTCCCCTCCTCAAAAGAGTTTTGCTTTTGACCACTACCTCCCTCCATATTCCCTCCCTTTCAGTCCTCCCCCATCTTACTCTTTTCCCTTACTACTTCTTCTCTCCCTTCTAACCCTGCCCCCTTTCTTTCTCCTTTCCACTCTTACTGCCTGTAGGGCAAGTTTGATTTCTATACTTATCAGAGTATGTTATTCCCTCCTTGATCCAAATTGGATGAGAGTAAAGCTCAAACACTGCTCTTCTCCCTCCCTTCTTTCTCTCTAGTTCTTCTTCTTGTGATGTAATTTACCCTTTTCTTCCTCCTCCTTACCTCTTCTCCCATTACAATCCATTTCATCTCTGTTTCAACAATTTGGCTAGCAGCTGCTGTCGGGGTGGAAAACCAACAACAACCAGCTCACAGAATGCTGCAAGCCCAGGTCCTTTTGATCTGCTTTACTAAGAAAAGCAACGTTAAAGGTTTAACAGTCTTACTTTAATCCAGCATACAAATATCATTCACTTAGTTCAGGGGGAAAAGCCAGCACCCTGAACTTTTCAGAGCAAATACAAACAAATTACAAATATCAACAGACAGACTTTGTCTGATTCAAATCTTAATGCATAGTTACCAGAATTTAGCAAAGTCCAAACATCCGGGTTTACAAGCTGGAGGGCTCTTAACTACAGCTGCCCAGAGTCTCCACATCAGCACTCCTCCAAGAGTGAGAGCCCTAAGCAAATAGCTCTGTCTTCCCTTTTCATGCACTTTTTAGTTGTCATCAAACTTCATTTGAGTGACCAGAACTTAGGTTCTTACTACTGGCTCTGATCTTAGCAACTCCCCTGAGGACTCACATGTTTCAAAAATCTGACTAGCAGCTGTTGTGGGGGTGAGAGACCAACACAAGCCCAACAACAAGAATGTGGCCAAAGCCCAGGTTCTTTTGATCTGCTTTTCTAAGGAAAGCAACGTTAAGGTATTAACAAGCTTACTTTAACATGGCATACAAATACCATTCACTTAGTTCAGAGGAAAAAGCCAGCACCCTGAACTTCAGAGCAAAATACAAACAAATTACAAACATTGACAGACAGACCCAATACAATTTATAGTTACCAACATCTAAGTTCAGCCCTGGAGCTCATAACAAGGACTGGCCCAGAGTCAAGCGCACCACCATGGCTGTGGGTAAGAGCTCTGAAAAAGAGAAAGCCAGAGGGGCGGAGCCAAGATGGCGACTGGAAAGCAGTAACTGGCGTGAGCTCCCCACCAAGTCCCTCCAAAAACCTATGAAAAAATGGCTCTGAACCAATTCTAGAACTGCAGAACCCACAAAGGGGCAGAGGGAAGCAGGGCTCCAGCCCAGGTCAGCCTGGATGGTCTCGGGGTAAGGTCTGTCCCGAACAGAACTCCC
>CM053622.1:249108503-249136098 GCA_028646595.1 Phalanger gymnotis | reverse complement strand
AGAATATCAGGGCAGTTCTCCTTGACAATTTCTTGAAAGATGATATCTAGGCTCTTTTTTTGATCATGGCTTTCAGGTAGTCCAATAATTTTTAAATGATCTCTCCTGGATCTATTTTCCAGGTCAGTGGTTTTTCCATTGAGATATTTCACATTGTCTTCCATTTTTTCATTCCTTTGGTTCTGTTTGATAACATCTTGATTTCTCATCAAGTCACTAGCTTCCACTTGCTCCAATCTAATTTTTAAGGTAGTATTTTCTTCAGGGGTCTTTTGGACCTCCTTTTCCATTTGGCTAATTCTGCCTTTCAAGGCATTCTTCTCCTCATTGGCTTTTTGGAGCTCTTTTGCCATTTGAGTTAGTCTATTTTTTAAGGTGTTGTTTTCTTCAGTATATTTTTGGGTCTCTTTTAGCAAGTCATTGACATGTTTTTCATGGTTTTCTCGCAGCCTTCTCATTTCTCTTCCCAATGTTTTCTCTACTTCTCTAATTTTCTTTTCCAACTCCTTTTTGAGCTCTTCCATGGCCTGAGACCAGCTCATGTTTTTCTTGAAGGTTTTTGTTGTAGGCTCTTTGACTTTGTTGACTTCTTTTGGCTGTATGTTTTGGTCTTCTTTGTCACCAAAGAAGGATTCTAGAGTCTGAGACTGAATCTGGGTGCGTTTTTGCTGCCTGGCCATGTTCCCAGCCAACTCACTTGACTCTTGAGTTTTTCAGCGGGGTATGACTGCTTGTAGACTAAAGAGTTCTATGTTCCAAGCCTGGGGGGATGTGCCAGCTCTGCCACACCAGCACTCCTCCTTCCCTAAGAACCCCCAACCTGGACTGGACTTAGATCTTCAGCAGGCTCTTCATTGTTGCTCTGATCCGCCACTTAATTCCTCCCACCAGGTGGGCCTGGGGCCAGAAGCAAATGCAGCTGTAGTTCTAAAGCTGCCCCACCTCTGCTGTCCCCTGGTGGTGGCCAAACCGCAAACTCTATCCCAGTCCGCAGCAGCTTCTCCCCCTAACCTTCTCTGTTGTCTTTGGTGTTTGTAGGTTGAGAAGTCTGTAACTGCCACAGGTCATTGATTCAGAGTGCTAGGGCATGCTCCGCCCGGCTCCTTATCTGGTCTGTCCACGCCGCCCACACTGGGCTGGGCTCTGCTCTGCTCGGCTCCGCTCCCCTCTGCTCCCAGCTCCGTGTGGGGTAGACCTTACCCAGAGACCATCCAGGGTGTCCTGGGCTAGAGCCCTGCTTCCCTATGCTATTTTGTGGGTTCTGCAGTTCTAGAATTGGTTCAGAGCCATTTTTTATAGGTTTTTGAGGGACTTGGTGGGAAGCTCACGCTAGTCCCTACTTTCCAGCTGCCATCTTGGCTTTGCCTGCACAACTCACAGTTTTAAGAAGCTCTGCTAAAATATCAGCACAGACTTGACTCTATTCCCTTTACTTATATTTGTTTTTCATCACTTCTCTAATCTGTCTAGGTTATGTTGATTTTTTTTAAAAAAAATTGTATTTAAAGTGCTAAAATTAGACATGATTTGCAAACTAAGGAACAATATATTCTATCATACAGGTCATTTATGAAAATGTTAAATATTGTCGACCTAGTTCAGAATACTGCAGAATTCAGTTTATATTTACCTTGGTTGACTGTTCAATTCTGCTCATATTTTTCCATTCTGTGAATGTGTCTGGTTAATAATATTTTGAAGACAATTCAACACCTCCTAATGCCTTCCTTTGTTTAGGGCAGAAACTGGATTTTTTGGCTCTATTCTGCATCTGTTGCTCTTCAAGGTTTCTGCTCTGTGGAATAAGAAATGCCTTCTCTTATTTTCTTTTTTTTAAAATTCATTAATTTGTTTTTAGTTTACAACATGTAGTTCCACAAGCTTTTGAGTTCTAACTTTTCTCTGCCACTCTGCCCACCCCAAGACAGCACACAATCTGATATAGGTTCTACATATACATTCATATAAAACATATATTCACATTAATTATGTTGTAAAGAAGAATTATGATCAATGGAATGAACCATGAGAAAGAAGAAACAAAACAAAGCAAAAAAGAGAGACAGCAAATAGTATGCTTTGATCTGCATTCAGACTCCATAATTCTTTCTCTGGATGTGGATAGCATTTTCCATCATGAGCCTTTTGTAGTTTTCTTAGGTCCTCACATTGCTGAGAAGAGCCAGGTCTTTCAAAGTTAGTACTTGCCTACTGTGGCTGTTACTGTGTACAATGTTGTCCTGGTTCTGTTCCCCTCACTCAGCATCAGTTCATATAAGTCTTCCCATTCTTTTCTGAAGTCTGCCTGTTCATCATTTCATATAGCATAATAGTGTTCCATTACATTCATATACCACAACCTTTTCAGCCATTCCGCAATTGATGGACATCCCCTCAATTTCCAGTGCTTGGCCATCACCAAAGGAGCTGCTGTAAATATTTCTGTACATGTCAGTCCTTTTCCCATCTGTATGATCTCTTTGGGATACAGACCTAGAAGTAGTGTTGCTGGGTCAAAGTGTATATGTATTTTTATGGCCATTTGGGCATAGTGCCAAATTGCTTTCCAAAATGGTTGGATTAGTTCACAACTCCACCAACAATGCATTAGTGTTCCAATTTGCCCACATCTTCTCCAGCATTTACGATTTTCCTGTTTTGTCAGGTTAGCCAATATGACAAGTGTGATGTGGTACCCAAGAGTTGTTTTGATTTGCATTTTGCTAATCAATGGTGATTTAGAGCATTTTTTCATATGACTATAGATATCTTTAATTTCTTCCTCTGAAAATTTCTTGTTCATAACCTTTGACCATTTATCAATTGGGTAATGATGTATGTTCTTATAAATTGGACTCAGTTCTCTATGTTTTAGAAATGAGGCCTTTATCTGAAAGACTGGTTGTAAAAATTCTTTCCCAGGTTTCTGCTTCCCTCCTAATCTTTGTTGCATTGGCTTTGTTTGTACACATTTTTTTTCAATTTAATGTAATCAAAATTATCCATTTTGCATTTCATAATGTTCTTTATCTCTTCTTTGGTCATCAGTTCTTCCATTCTCCATAAATCTGACAGGTAAACTATTCCTTGCTCTCCCAGTTTGCTTGTAGTATTAGCCTTCTAAATGTGTACCCATTTTGACTTAACTTTGTTACATAGTGTAAGACATTGATCTTTGCCTAGTTTGCAGTTTTCCCAGCAGTTTTTGTCAAATAGTGAGTTTTCATCGCAGAAGCTGGAGTCTGGGTTTATCAAACAGTAGATTACCATCTATAGTCATTGACTACTGAGTCTTGTGTACGTAACCTATTCCACTCATCTATCACTGTATTTCTTTTTATTTTCTGCTTGCATTCCTTTGTTTTGGAGGGCTTGTGGGAAGATATTATTTAATATTTTTGGTTTTCAACATTTGAATCTAACTTATTGCAGCCTTTCCTACTCTTTGCTGTACTCGAAAACACACACATATACACTTTATGATTGTAATAGATGAAAAGTGATTTGTTGGGAATCAAGATGAATGTTCTTGTGCCTTCAGTCAGAAACACAAGCTTTGCAAAATACAATTAGTTTTCTTTCTGATTGCATTGTAGCAGACATTCCATCATGGGGAAAAACACGACTTTATTTTGATCCTTAACTAAACCTGGAGATGCTATTACTAAGGTATTCAAAAATATTTTATTTCATTATTGTTCTCATTAGGTAGAAGCCACTGTCTGCCTCAGTTTTCTGACCTATAAAATGGGTATAATAATAGCACCTATGTCCCAGGAGTATTGTGCAGACTAAATGAGATAATATTTGTAAAACACTTAGCATAGTCCTTAGTCCACTGTGGGTGATTAGTAATGGCTTTTCTCCTTCCTTCCTTCCTTCCTTCCTTCCTTCCTTCCTTCCTTCCTTCCTTCCTTCCTTCTTTTCTTCCTTCCTTCTTTCTTTCTTTCTTTCCTCTCCATGCCTTGGTTTACTCAGATGTAAAGTGAGGATAATATTACCTAAAGAAAAAAAAATAGTGCAGCCAAACTAATCAGCATATCAATTATTTCTGATAGTATATTCAACATTCTATAGCCATAATCACCCACCTCTGAAAAAACGGAGGGAAATAAAACTGTTGTCTCATCTTTGGATCCAACTTTGATCATTATAATTAGAAAGTGGTGTTTTCTTTTTATTATTGTTATTTTTTCCAATTATATTGGAAACATTGTAATGTTATCCTGTTTCGGCTTACTGCACTATCCTTTAGTTCATATGAGTCTTGTCATGATTCTATTAATTGTCCATATTTTTCTTTGTTTTTCCACAGTGCAATAAAATTACCTTGCATTTATGTTCCTATAATCTGCTTAGGCATTCCTAATTGGTTAGCATGTACTTTGTTTCCACCTACTAGGTGCTTAATACGCGCTCATTAAATTGAACTTAATTGAACACATAAGCTCAATATTAGCCATAGTAATTGATCCTGAAGATTCAAAGCACAGAGATAATTTAAATACAATTTGTCTCCTAGAAAAAAAAGTATTAAAATAAAATAAATGACTACTCTACTATAGGAAAAATACCCTCTATCCCCCTCCCAAAAAAAACCTCAGAAAACTTGAAAGCAAAGAAGTACTAAGAATTAGAATACACAGATTGCCAACAAAAAAGGCCTCCAAGAATAAAACTCCCAGTGACGCAGTGGCTAAACACTGTCAGCTAGTCTCAGTAGGGCTAAGCGGCTCTACCCTGGTCCTATTACTAGCAATTAAAAGATCCCAGACTTTTTTTTCCCATTTTCCACTGTACCTTGCTATGTCTGAGGAGGAGAGATATCATTTCAAAATTCTGCCAGCCCTTCTTATGTTATATTCTCCTGGTTCTTCAGTTGTTATATTTTTTGGTTATTTTTCCTTGTAATTCATATGTGTGCATAATTTGTCCCTAAACCACTAAACTCATCATGAGAATAGAAAAAAAAAACTGATTTATTGTTAAGCACAGTACTATAGAGGCAGCCAGGTGGCTTAGTGGATAGAGTGCTGGGCCTTGAGTCAAGCAGACCTGAATTCAAATCCAGCCTCAGACTCTTACTAGGTATGTGACCCTGGGCAAATTACTTAACCTCTGGTAGCCTGAATCCACTGGAGAAGGGAATAGTCCAATGATGTGCACACATACTCTAGAAAAATACTTATTGAATGACTGGTGATGAATAAGTAATAAATTCAAGGATTTTGGCTAATTTAGGCACAGTGCTATATGCCCGGTTTCTAGACTAAACTTTGATTTTCTGTCCATAAAACAAATAGAATCTTAAATAGCCCACATCTAAATTAAACATAAACTAAAACTGAAGTCACATCAATTTTATTTTCCATCTTCACAATTTGCAGAGATGATCTCTTTACTCACTATCCCTGCCACAGCCATCTCTTACATGTATCTACGTACGTAGAGTATCATAGATAACTTCATGAATATTAACTTTCCTTACCAAGGTTATCTCATACCAGTATAGTGAACTCACTGCTGCTTTGGCTTTAAAAACCTGCACGATGTTGAAGAGTAAAACACACTTTTGAATGTTTCATTACTTAATGATGACCCTGGAGCTGCTTATTGCTACCTTTCTCCAGCTGGAAATATTCACCGTCATAGAATCTTAGGAAACAATCTTAAGAAATCATCTGACCCTGGCTTCAAACCCTACCTAGGACACTTACTAGTTCTGTGACCAGAGACATAATTTGTCCTTTATGTGCCTCTGGAAAAACCTCTACATTCTAACTCCTAAATCACAGGTGGTTTGAGAGCAATAACCTGTATTGGTGAAAATAATCATTGTCCTTGAAGTTGTCTATGCTAAGAAAACATGTATATTCAGTATATTTGTATATGTGAAAGGTAATAGTCCTTATTAAAATGAAAATTGCTCCTTAAAAAAATCTTCTGACCCAATAATTCAATTCTTTAGAAGAGTCTGAGAGTGTTTCAAAAATAAACAAAAAGAAATATATGCTTAAAAATCTTCATAGCAGTGCTATTTGCAACTGGAAATTAAATAAAACTGGAAACAACTTTAATGTAACGTAACATTAAAGGGGAGTGGTTGAATACATGTGATACTTGAATATGTTGAATATTATCAAGCAATTAAAGTTGATAAATGTGAAGAATAGAAAGAAATTCGGAAACATCTTTATAAAATAATGTCAAGCAAGAGAAGCAGAGCCAGACAAACAACATAACATTAGTTGTGACCCTATCAGAGAGAAAGGAAACGAGAATGAACAATAAAACAGAAAATCCTCAAGGAAAAATAGAGGATATTTTTAGGACATTTTATGCATTCGAATTCATTTATTTAAATGTAAATAGTTGTAAAGGAAGTTAAATTGCTTTTAGTGCTTTTCAATATAGTAAGTTTGTAATAAGTCACTGTAAGAAAAGAAATGATCCATTCAGAATTCCTCATTTACAGATAAGGAATTGAGGCAAATGATTTGCCCAAGGTCACACAATTAGTCAGTAACATACCTGGGGAGGACAAGCCTCTGAATTCTCAGGCCATGTGTTTTTTTTCCCTCATACAGTGCTGCTTCTCTGGGACTGGATGAAGTGGAAGATGATGCTGTATTAAGATGCTTTTTCTCTACGGTGGCTTTTTAAAAGTCTATTTGAGTGGTCCATAGAAAGACATTCAAGGTATATTGATAACAGCTCAAACTAACTATGAGTGTGGCTGGGACCATCAATAATTGGTATAATGAATGTCTGTTATTTTTAAACATAATTAAGTAAAAAGAAAACAGTTCTTCATAACTGGTATCTTCTGTAAAAATAATTGGTTCATTAACTGTAACCACATCAGCCTGTTCTCACGACCAGAGTCTAATTGGAGCATGGATGGAAACAGTATGGATAGATCATTGTATGCACAGGTATATATTATGCCATTATAGACTCAGTAAATGCCTGTGTTGTCTAAAATTTTATTAATGACACAGTCAGGTTCACGGAGACATATTAATGGAGAGAGAGACTGTGAGAGACTACAAAAAAAAGAAAAGAATTATTCTATGTCATGAATGTGATTGATGAATGACACATTTGACAGGCCATTTAAGTATGGCCACCTCAGTCCTCTGTGGTTGGCTTCTGAGTAGCTGAGACAGAAACATCCTTCTCCATTCCTGCAGGAGGAAAAAAAAAAGCACAGTGCATCATTTTTGTTCTTCCTGTCACTGTGATCACCTTACTCTTTCCTCAAGTTCTTTTTCTGACTTTCTTTTGCCTCTCACATCAAACTTACACTATATTTATCCTTGCCATCAAGACACTTCATACCTCTTCACCCTTGTCTAAACCTTGACGGTCATCTCCTATTCCATTACTTTCTCTGCTCCAATCAAACCCATCTCCATTCATTCTGTCACTCTCTTGCATTGCCCACATGTACATCCATGCACTTTTCCCCATCCAGTACTAGATGCACACAGTATTCATGCACTTTTTATACTTCTTATCCAACAAACATTACCCCTTCTTCCTTTCAATTATCAGATTTGCCTTCTCCCAGAAGTCTTATCACCTTAATAGATGCTTAATAGTATCACCTTAATTTGCAGTATCTTATTAGCTTAATAAATCCAGATGTACGGTCCAACACAATAGATCTCAGTGTCACTTATTTGTTCTCTAGACTTATTCTATCCTTTTTACATAGTATCTCTCTAATTTAGCTTCTGAGCCTTTTAGTAAGTGGCTGCACTTGATTTCTCATATTACACAGAATCTAAAAAAAAGTCCTCTCAAATATTTATTGTTCTATTCCTGCAACCAACAATGCTAATTGGTAACAGGATCACTTATGATGCATCAGCAGTTCCTTTCTCCATCCCCTCTACCGCCCCCCCACTCCCATCTCACCTCCTTAGAGTGCAATCTTGGACCCTTCACACTCTGTTTGTCAAAGTTTGGCTTTAAGGTTTTCATTCTGTTGCCTAGAAGACAGATAAAGGGGATTATTTGTCTGTACTGTGCCTGGTTTCTGCTAATCTCCAACTTGAATTCTTTCAAGGGTTGCAAAATATGATTCGAGTATTTCACAAGCCTTTATAACCCAAACTGAGCTTTGTCATCTGTCTGCTCTATGCACCATCATGGGTATATTGGGCAGTGACATTTTTTAATCTCTAATCTCTGACTGTATAAATATTTCCTTAGAGTGACTATCAACATAACACACAGGTGCTCTCTCCCCAGATGCAGCAATGATAGAATAGTTCTTAACTAAACCCTATATACTAGTGATGTTAAATTATCCCAGGGCAATAGGGTAAATATAGTGGGCATTTCCTCTGCACATTTGGGCTTTTCCGTATGAGAAAGGTAGCAGTAGATTATTGCTCTGGGAATTTCTTCTCAGTGTCCTGGCATGTGATGTAGGAATAGAATATTTTGAAACATATTTGTGCATCTGATAAAGTTATTTCAGGTAATGTTATGTATGAGATACTCACACTTCTGTCCAACAAGCACCGCTGCTCTTTCCTTCCAGCCTTTCTCTGAAATTTACTTTCTTCAGGAAGATCACAAAAGAACAATCTATATTTTCTAAACAGATTTATTTGTTTATTTAGACAGAAGTATTTTTGTCTAACCCTGACAAAGCAGATTCATGTCCTTATAGTATATGTGAGGTTCATTTTCTTCCCTATGATTTTCCAGATGGCACTATGTGGACAGATTTGGTGGGCTTTGGCCAGAAATATTTCCTATCATGTCATGTGCTAGTGTACTTACTATACCAGATACAAGCTGAACGGTTAAAGGATGGCTCATTTCCTCTGCTTTTCAGATGTTAATTATTGTCATATCTTTCAGGGTTGGGGAAGATCTTGGATATATTGCCATATTTTGGTATATTCTTTAAATCATGATATAGAATAGAATCAAGAGATTACAGAGCTGGTAGAGACCTTGATAATGATTTGATGCAATTCTTCTTTTTACAGATGAGGAAACTGAGGTTTATAAATTAATCAATCGGCAAGCGTTTATTAAGCACCAGTGCCTGGCACTGGGCTAAGGGCTGGGCATACAAAAACGGGAAAGACAGTCCCTTCCCTCAAGGAGCTCATCCTCTAATATGGGAGACAATAAGCAAATACATGCAAACAAGCTATATAATGGATAAGTAGGAAATAATTAATAAGGGAAGGCAGTAGAATTAAGAGGGGATAGGAAAGGATTCCCATAGAATATAAGATTTTAGTTGAGATTTAAAGGAAACCAGGGATCCACGTATGGAGGACAAAAGATGGCCTGGTTTGCCTCCTCAAAAAAAATAAAACTGGGAGGAAAAGACCCTCAGTGTTTCTGGCCAGAACAGAAACAATTGATATTTACACTCATTTTGAGCTATCAAAACCCAAACAGTGACCAAGTGTGGATCTGTCTGGGACCTATTATTGGCCAATCAGTGGGAACCAGAATAATTTGAGTTTAATTCATGGTCAAGTAGCTCCATTTGAATCTCAATGGGCTTAATCAAAGCCTAGGTTTTCAGTGCTCTTTTTCAAGAAATCATAAATGAAACTATATGGGATAAAAGAGTTAATTGTCCCAGTGTTTTTTAAAGATATGATAAGTAGGAAAGAGAAAAAAAACTAATCTCCAGACCCCAAGATAGCTTACAAGGCTTTAGCAATCAAAATATATATTCCTCTGGGCAAAGCACCCACATGTAAGGGTTTGATTCCTCATGTGGACAGAGGGAGAGGAGAAAAGGAGGTAGAAAGAAAGGGAGGGAAGGAGGAAGCGAGGAACATTGCCAAACTAGAACTGGCCAGTTGGGTCCCCAGTGGGGCAGCTACTACTACTTTCAGGTTGTTGTTTGTCCTTCCTTCTTGAAGAGGACCAATGCATATGGCAGGCAGTAGGGTGTAAGAAGATTGGAAAAGTATGAAAGAGGACAGGTTATGAAGGATTTTGAATGCCAAGCAGAGGACTTTTACATTTGATCTTGGAGGTGATAGGGAGCCACTACAGTTTTTTGAATAGGGTGGTGACACAGTTAGATCTGTGCTTTTGAAAAATTATTTTGGTCGCTGAATGGAGGATGGATTGGAATGAGAAGAGACTGGAGGCAGGATGATCCACTAAGAGGCTATTGCAAAAGTGCAAGAATGAGGTGATTAGTATCTGCAACAGAGAAGTGGCAGTGTCAATATCTTCACTAATATTCTTTCAATATTTAATGAACAATTATCTTAGCGTCATAAGATTATAGATCTAGAGCTCAAAAAGGACTCAGAGACCACCTAGTCCACCCTCTCCCTTCATGTTAGAAATTAAACTGAGACTCAAGGGGATTAAGTGATTTGCTCAAAATAGGTAGTAAGCATATGAGACAGGATTTGAACCTGAGTCTTCTAATGTTTTTATTTTCCTCAGAATAAAATAAAAATTATCATTATGACATTTTGCAAATCACATCATAGATAGTCCTGGACTCTCCCCTGGATGTAGTCTCTGCTAAATGGTACACATGTCATAAAGCTCATCTCAGAAAGGATCACAGATGGAAAATATCCTGTAAATAGCTTATATTACTTCTAACCATTTATGAAGTATTCTTTCAAGTTTAGGTAGAGAGCTGGTTCCTGTCCCTATTCAGTTTACTCTCTCAATTTAAACAGCACATAAAACATGGCTGATCCATTGCTTGCTGTTTTCTACTTTCCTTTCTAAACCTTTTTCTTCTCACCTAGACATCCAAATTCCTCTACTTCTCAGTATTACCTCAGACCATTTACTCTTGCTCTGATTTCACTTTCCACACTGTCCTCTCACCAGGAGAGCAAGGGATGGCCAGATAGGCTAGGGATTAATAGAGTCACAAAAACCTACAGAGAAGAGAGTATAAATGTGTCAAAAGCTGCAGAGAAATAAAGAAGGATGAGCATTAAGATATGGTCATCAGATGTGACAATTAAGAGATTATTGGTAACTTTGAAAAGGGTAGTTTTGTTTGAATGATGAGATAGAAAGTTAAGGAGAAAGTAATTAGCGGCAACCAGGTGGGACAGTGGATAGAGCACTGGCCCTGGAGTCAGTAGGACCTTAGTTCAAATCTGGCCTCTGATACTTACTAGTTGGGTGACCCTGGGCAATTCACTCAACCCCAATTGCCTCCAAAAAAAGTAATTGGAAGTATGAATTTTAAGTTACATTCTCCAGGATTTTAGCCACAAAAGGGAGGAAAGATAGGAAAGACAGTGGAAGTGGATAGATCAATTGAGGATTTTTGAAACATGGATAAGACATGGACATGTTTATATACAATAGGGAATCAGTCAATAGACAGGAAGAGATTGAAGATGAGAGAGAGAGGGGAGATGATAGAAGAAGACATGTGCTAGGTTAAACAGGATGGAATGGCATCACAGGTATTCAAATGTCTGAAGCTGGATTTGTACTCAAGTCTTTCTGACTTCAGGTCCAGCACTCTATCTACTGAACCATCTAGCTGCATGTATATGAAAGAACTGGAAAGAGCTCAAGACTAGAAGTTAAAATGACCTTTCTGTTAAGTTGTTGCAGCTACTTTTACATACATACATTAGGCCCAGGGGATGGCAAAAAATAGTGAACCTGCAAACAAACAAACACATAGGTTTCAGTGCTGGAGGAGATCTTAGTTAAACCAGACAGTTTAGCTCTAGTATTTTACACATAAAGAAACTGATGACCAAAGAGTTTAAGTAATTTTCCTAGAGTTGCATGTATACTAAGTGCATATTGGAAAGCACTTGTCTCTTTTAAAATTTGATGTTCCTTCCATTATTCCACATTGTCTTTCATGCTTTTCAGAGACATCTACCCATTAAATCTTGGTCTATCATTATGTCATTTCCAAAATATATAATCCCTTTTTTCTCCATAGTATTCTTGGTTGGAAGGGCATCATCACCTCAGCCACTAGTAAGTGCTATCACATGTACTCAGTTTGGTCTAGTATGCCACTCTGCCACTCCTACAATCAGCTGTATTTTCTCTCCCTAATCAGTGCGAGTCCCAGGTCTGCCACTTAACTGTGTAATTTGAGGCCAGTTACTTTAAATTCTACTGAATCAAATACTTTTTAATAGTTAACACACAATTAGAATATTGGGTTCTTGTGTTATCTTTATTTTTTAGTCCATAGTGGAGCTATGAAGATGTTTACAATTTGGGAATGTTGTTTTCAAGTCTTGTCTGTATCTTTCTCATATCTTCATCATATCATCTCTGTGTGCATGATTTTATAGAGATGAGAATTGTTATTAGTTTGAGCCATTAGCTGCTGATGTTTTCTCAATTACTTTCTTTTGGTAGTTTTACTATCTGTGACTTATTGCAGTTGTGTAATGTCTTCCTGTCCTTCAGATATTGATGTCATCCTCAAACTTGTGCCACCTTCAGCATGAATTTACTCTCTGTATATTTGGCCTGACTCAGCTGTTGGCTCTTGTTTTCAGTGCTATTTGCACCGTCTAAACAATGCCATTGACTGAAATACATAAGTTCAAATGCAATGATTCCATGGCCATTGATAGAGAAAATAGACTTATACTGGCATTGACAAATAAGTGCATTTTTAGTTTTGGGGGGATGATGGTGATGGTATCTGTTTGTTGTTTCCCTTGCAGTTTTTTCTTAACTTTTCCTTGATAATCTGAGACAGTTGGGTTTCATGATAAGTTTTCTTCAAACTCCTTTTCTCTCATACTGATCCTTTCTGTTTTATATGGTGATGCTACTCATAATCTTTGTCCATCCTCTTCCACCATTTTTTGCAAAGCCATTTTTATTCTAAGCTGGTTTTGCCTCTAATTTACCATTTCTATTTGCTTGGTAAGATCAAGCATTTTCTGGTTGGGGCTTTTTGAGGCCTGTTTATTCTATTTTGCTTTAAGGCATTTAAATAGCCAGAAAAATGATAATCCATCTTAATGACTTCTAGTTTTGTGTCTGGTTTTTATTTTCTGTGTCCAAGCTCCTTTGCCTTATGGAGTATTGTATTCCACACCTTCTGTTCTTTTAATGTAGAAGCTGCGAGGTCCTGTGTAATCCTGACTGTGGTTCCATGATATTTAAAGTGTATCTTTCTGGCTGCTTGCAGTGTTTTGTCTTTGACGTGTCAATTTTGGAATTTGGCTACAATATTCCTAGGTGTTTTGATTTTGGGATTTCTTTCAGGATGTGATGATAAGTGGTTTCTTTCAATGACTATTTTACATTTTGCTTCTACTACCTCAGGTCAGTTTTCCTTGATGATTTCCTGAAAGATGCTGTCTAGGCTCTTTTTCTCATCATGGTTTTTCAGGTAGACCAAATATTTTTAAATTATCTCTCCTAGATCTATTTTCCGGGTCAGTTGTTTTACCAATGAGGTATTTTACATTTTCTTTTTTTCCATCATTCTTTTGTTTTTGTTTGACTTATTCTTGATATCTCAGTCATTTGCTTCCGGTTGCTCAATTCTAATTTTTAACAAATTGTTTTCTTCTGTTAGATTTTGTACCTCCTTTTCCATTTTCCCCATTTTACATTTTAAGGAGTTTTCTTCAGTAAGTTTTTATGCCTCTTTTTCCATTTGGCCAATTATACTTTTTAAGGACTTGTTTTCTACAGTCAATTTTTGTCCTTCCTCTTCCAAGCTATTGACTCTTTTCTTGCATACCTCTCATGTCTTTTCCCAATTTTCTTCTACTTCTCTTATTTAACTTTTAAAATCCTTCTTGAGCTCTTCCAAGAAGGCTTTTTGGGCTTGAGGCCCATTCATATTCCACTTTGGAGTTTCAGACGTAGGTATTTTGAGAACGTTGTCCTCTTCTGAATTTATGCCTTTATCTTCCCTGTCTCCATAATAAGAATCTATGGTCATTGTCTATTTCTGATTTTTGCTAATGGTATTTGCCTAATTCCTCATTTTTAGAATTGAGCTCTCCTGCTGGAGTGCAGGGAGTACTGATCCAAGCTTCTTGTGCTGGGAGCCTGGAACATGGTCACTGTTTTGTGTGCTGGGGCCTCAGGTGCTGGCAACTTACCTGGTACTGTGCTAGGGTCGGCAACTCTGGAACTCTCGGGTTGAGGGTAGGGCATCTGGCCCCTAGAGGATTCACGATCACCTGTGCCTCAAATATTTGGCTCAAATATTTGGAGGATGTCTGCCAGCCTGGAGCTGTGCCTCCTGGAGTTGTGCTTCCTGGAGTTGTGCTGAAGGACAGGGAGATTTGACTTCTGGAGAACGTCAATGCATGTGTTGGTTTTGGTTCCCCTGCCTTTGCTGAGGCACTTGAGGATCCTGTTGTTGGCACTTGCGTGCTCCACTACCCTGGGGCTCAGGATCTCCACCTGGTTTGCTGAGGTGAGGCTTGCCGCTGGCTTGCTGGGGCCCCTCCTGTCCTGTACTTCTCTCCCTCCTCCAGAGTGAGAGGGGCCTTTCCCATTAATCCCCCAAGCTTCTTGAGCTACAAGACTACTGCACTCTGTCATTCTGCTGGCTCAGATATTCCAGGGTTTTTCCTGGGACAATATTTTCTGGGCTTTCAGAGGCCAATAAGGGAGGGCAAGAGTGACTTATTTCTTACTCCAGGATCTTTGTTCCTGCAAGTGGAATCCAATTGATTTATTGGCCTTTTTAATCAGGTTAGCTAAAGCTTTATTAAGTTTAGTAGTCTTCAATGAACCAACTTTTAGGTTTTTTTTTTTTAAACTGTGCTTGCTGATCTTTGGAGGAACTTAAATCCTCTTTTAGAAACTAGTGAAATAACTCAAAACAACAGCAATGAGAACAGAAACTAAAGGAGAAATGTGAATGAGAGGTAGGAACATTTAGTATAGGGAATTATGATATAAGATGAAGCACGGACAACAAAAGAGAAGAAAGCAAAATAAGTGAGGGTACACCAAAGAACATATCTCAATATTAATTCCACTGTCCAATTAAGAAACTTGGCCAAATGACTGTAATAGATTTGGGGCAAGGGACAAGTAATTAAAATTTTCTGAGACAGTCCATTAGTCAATAGGCAATACTATATCATATGTTAATGTTTCATTGTAGTTCAGTTTAAATTTGTTTTCCTGTTGATGCCAACCCAAAGATAGATAGCTTATCATGTATCAAATATCTGACTTTCCCTTTCATATCTATAGGAATTCTAATATTTACTTTACAACTTACAGGGCATTCTTCTTCCCATAATTTTCTTCTTAACGTCACTCTTAGCCAAAGGACAAGATTAGGCTGATATGCAATTGTGTTTGTGTGGCTACCAGCAGTCCTTTCCTTAATTCCTTCTTAGGAAACTCCTGACAAAGATCAGTCATAAACCTGGGGTATCCTTACATTGATGTGGTCAGTGACTCTACTTCTCTAATCCTGTTACATCTGATAGCATTTAACAGAGATTACTTTGTTGTTCTTTGACTTTACATTGTTATAGTCAAACTAGACAGTTGTGGAGGCTCCCTCTAGCTTAAAAATAAATTTAGATTCTAGAATCCTTTTCCTTTATCTAACTTACTTTGTGTTTAGAAAATGTCAAGATGTCATTTTGTGGTTTTATTATATTTTACATGACCCATTCAAAGTAATTAGAAAGTGCCTAGGCACACAGGGACTGTCACGTGGTGTTAAACTATTGGTTATTCTAGCATGACCATGAATCATAAAATCTCACACTTGGAACAGATTTCAGAAATAATCTTTTCCAGATGGTACCTGTGCAGACAACTGAGGAATCTGAGAAGGTGTTGAGTCTATCTGAGCCTATCTGCTTGCTGAGATTTCAAGTGATGAGCTTATCCTGGAGGAGGAATGATTTCTTGGAGTCAAAATCAACCCCAATAGTTGATAGAAAATAAATGAGTGACTAAAGAAATAAATGAACTAGGAGGGGAGAGAACAAATTCACTGAAATTAACTAACACATCATTCAAATTCAACAATGTATGCAGTGTTTTGAATTCTTAGTTCTCCACCTCCATAAAGAAAGGAGTGGAGTGATTTTTATGTCCATTTTTTGTGGTTTGGGGGGAGAAGACAAGCAGTGATTACAACTGCGTTCCATTTTAATTTCTTGTCGTTATTTATGTTTATATTTTTGTAGTCACATATATTGTTTTCTTGTTTATGCTTCCTTCACTTTTTATTAGTTCATATGTCTTCCCATGTATTGCTGTATTCTTCATATTCATCATTTCTTACAAAGCAATAATATTCTGATACATTAATATACCCCTATTTGTTGAACTATTCCCCAGTGGATAGACGTCTACTTTGTTTCCAATTCTTTGATACCATAAATGGTTCTGCTATAAATATTTTATTATATATTGAGCATTTTTTCACATTTGACCTTCTTATTGAATATGCCTAGCATTCAGATCTTTGGGTCAAAGGATATAGATATTTAATTTACTTTATACTTAGTATAGTTCCAAATTGGTTTCCTGAATTAATTCACAGCTCCATCAATTTTAGATTAGTATACTTGTCTTTCCACAATGCATCCTACATTGACTATTCCCTGTTGTTTTTCATCTTGCCCAGTTTTCTGGGTGTGAAGTGAATCTTCAGAGTTGCTTTGCTTTTCTGTTATTTTCAGCTCTTTGAAGTGTTCCTTTATATGCTTGTCAATAGTTGTCATTCTTTTCATAACTATGTGTTTTTATTTTGCATTTTTTACATTTTATTGCATATTTTGCATTTTATTTTGCGTTTAAATCCCTTCACTATCTGGCTCCTGGGTTCTAGGCTAACTGCCTATTTTTTCATAAATCTATATTCCAGTCAAAAATGTTTGCTTTTTATTCCCTGTATACAGCAGTCAATTTCCTACCTCCATGCCTCTGCATAGGCTGTTCCCTATGTCTGGAATGTTTTCCATCCTCACCCCCATCTCTTAAAATTTCTAGCTTCCTTCAGATTTCCACTTAAGTGTCACCTCTTATTGGAAGCCTATTTTGATCTTCTCTAGTGTAAGGTCAATCTGTAAGTGAAATATCTTTCCAGCTCATTGAATAGGCCTCAGGTGGGGCCAACAAAGGGAGGCCTGATTAGAGGTAGGCCCACACCCTTTCACTAACTAGATGTGAGGCCACAGGCCACACACTTTTTTGCTAAGTAGGATCTGAGCCCTCAGGGCCCTGGACAGGATATTAGAGCTCAGAGGCTGGCGTTTTGCCTTTGGGGACACACTCATTGAAAGAGTGTTGGTGATGAGACTCTGGGTAGCTGATTGAAGCAGCACCCCCTCTCCACCCCTACTTTGAAAACTAAGATATTGGTGCTTCTCTGGTAACTACGTATTGTGATTTGGTTAGACAGAAATGTTGATCTGTTTATATTGTCTCTGTTTGTAATTACTGTTTGTATTTGCTCTGAAGTTTAGAGTGCTGACTTTTTCCCCTGAACTAAGTGAATGGTATATGTATGTTTAATTAAAGTAAGATTGTTAACCCCTTAAAATTGCTTTCCTTAGGAAAGCAGATCAAAGGACCTGTGCTAACAGCTCTCCTGTGTGCCAGTGTTATTGGCCTTACACACAGCCACAGTAGCAGCAAGCAACATTGTTGTTACACCTAGTTACCAATACCTTATCCTGGGAAAGTTCTTAGTGTTTAACTCTCTATGTGTGTATTTTCCTTCAGTAAAATGTAAGCCCCTGAAGGATAGGGAGTCTTTTATTGTTTGTCTTTGTACACACAAGCTACCACACTTCCAGGCACACAGTGATGTTGAATCAGTATTTGTTGAATAAATTAATTCAGTTTCCTCTTCTTAGATTTGGCCCATTGTTCCATCCTCTTGAGGTCTTTTTGGAATCCAGTTTTGTTATCCATTGTGACCTATCCTTTTAATCATGATATCATTGTTGGATTTTATAAAGATACTGTACATCATCATATAAGGAGTGAATTTTAAATAATTTAAATAATTCAGAGAAGCATGAGTGTTCTTCATCTAGATTGACATGGATCCTATCATAATTACTCTGGTTTCAGTCATTCAACTGGTTATCATTTCACATAAACAAAACTTGCCTACATTTCCCCATCTTGTCCATATAGAAACTATTGTAGACTTTGCAAAAGATGTGGTAAAATCTAGGTATATTATGTCTATGGCAATTTCCTAATCTTATAGGCTAGTGACTTCTCACCTTGACTCTTAATTGATCTCCCTGCCTTCAGTCTCTTCCTTCTCCAATCTATCCTCTATACCATCAGTGTCAAACACATCCAGCAGGCATATGCAGCCTACAGCCCTCGAAAGTATGGCCAGAATCAAATTAAAATTTAATTGGGAAATATTTTACAAAGTAAATAAAAATACAATAAAACATAATATTATACTTTAAAACAATAATTTAGCATAAATGTGTCCATATGTGTTGTGCAGAGATCCTTATGTATGCTTTAATGGTCCCTATTTCTATTTGGGTTTGACATTATTGCTGTATGCGGTTGCCAAATTCATCTTCCAAAGTATAGCTCTGACCAAAGACACACATAAAGTATAGACCAGGTATCCTCCATCACTTTCCTTGTGAAAAACTTCAGGAGTTCCCTTTTGTCTTAAAGACAAAACACAAATGTCCATGACTGGTATTTAAAGCCCTTATCAATCTGGCTCCAGTCTATCTTTTTTAGGCTCATCTCATATTACTCCCGATTGTGCACTATATGTTTCAGCCAAAGTGTCCTACTTTCTCTGTCCCATACATGCCATTCCAGCTCCTGACCCTGCTGTTGGAAAAGCTTCTCTCTATGTCCAAAATGAATTCCATACTTTAATCTGTCCCTTGGCCTCCCTAGCTCCTGTCAAGGGTCAGATCAAGTGCCATCTCCTTCATGTTACCTTTCCTGATCCTCTTATTTGTGACTGTCCTGCCTCCCATGGAATTATTTCACATTTACTTTATAATATTTTGAATTAACTTATCTGTGTACATGCTGTATCTTCCCATGGAACATAAAAGCCTTAAAGCCATGGTTTTATTTCATGTTTGTCCTTGAATCATCAGTGTCTGACACAGCACCTGACATATAGTAGGCTCTTAATAAATTGTCATTAAACAAATTAACAGAACTGTTGATAGCAGGTAATTGTCAAGGACTGGGTTGTGAGAATGTCTATTTGTCTTCTCAAAATCAGTATCAAAGGTGATCTCTCAGGTGCTTTTAAGTAACTGTTTAGCACTCTGCTATTCATAATTCATTCATTTAATATTTTCTTCCTGTACCACTATTCCCTCCATTTATCATTTACTGCAATAAATAGCACCATCCTTAATTTGCCATTCTTCTTATCTTTTACCTAATCAGTGGGTGAATGTGGTCATGTAAAAATCTGAGTTCAAATATCAGCCATACTCTTTGCAACCTGAATATATCATTTTACTTGTCTGGGTCTCAGTTTGCTCATTTGTAAAATTAGATGGAGTGACATTGAAGTCTTCATGTAGCTTTAAATTTTATGAAAACTATTTCTAGGGAGGAATATAGCATTCTACTAAAAAATAACATGGCAAAAATCTTGTAGGATCCTTCACTTTAGGAAATAATACATTACTTCAAATGTTTCTTTGTAGTGAATATAAACAATGATTTTAATATACTGCTTAAATGTTTTTTTTTAGGATGAAATATTTCTAGTTAGGATGAAGTATGAGATTAACAACTCATAACATACTATCTGCTAAAAGTTGGCAAGGAGAAAAACATAGTTTTCACTTAGAGTTGAGTACAAAATATGTTGTTGTACCTTAGTTTTTCCTGTGACCAGAAACAAATAAAAACCCAAAGCAATGACCCAATCATATTCACCAATTATATCCTGAAATTGAATGGCCTTATATGAGAAACAGAAATTTTTTTGCCTATTTTTGATTGATTTTCCTTCTGTTCCTTTTTTCGTTATTTTATTATACATCTAGGTATAAGGTGGCATTCCTTGTGTTAGTTTATTTTTTGAGAAATGACAAATACTAGTTTTGTTAAGGAAGTTGTGATAGTTTTGTTGAAACACTGATAGTCTTCGAATCATCTGAGAAATGAAACTTTATTGTTATAAATTTAACTGTCAAAATGAGTGACTGTGATAGTAGCAAGAAGAACAGGACAGTAACAGAATGCTGGGCTGAGTCACCTCCTTACATATCCAATGAACTTTTCATTCTTTTAGTTTAGGTTACTTCACCAAATAATATTGAGACAAAGAGCCTCAATCATGTTATATCAATGATGCCATAATATTATAATTTATGTTAACAACTGATGTTTGGCAATGCAATAATCTAATTATCCAATAGTATAATAATAGTAGATATAAAAGAGCAGCTAAATGGAGGAACAAAGGCTGCAAATCAATAGAGAAAAAATAAAATAAAATAAAAGATTCCTGACTAGGTGACCTACACTATAGGACCAGCAGGAAAAAAAAAAAGATTAATTCAACCATTTGTGAGAACTTATGGTAAAATTTAAAGGTGAAAATAGATTAATCTGAAGAGAGATTAATTGTAACACATTATCAGATTTGACTCTTTTCTTTTGTCACTGACCGTGTCCCTTAAAGAAATTATAAGCTTTTTATGACAATCACTCTAGGGCGGGGAGTCCAAATATTTAATCAAAATAGCAGCAAGTGTGGACAAATCCTTTCTTTGAATGCCAATACATGGGGAAAAACATCTTCTGTATGCTAGGGTTGGCCTCTACCATATGCCCTGTAGCGGCTGGAAGACAGCAGCTCATACTTTCTCAGTTTGATATTCTAGTGATGCTAAATATATATGTATATACAAAAAGATATACATATATATTTATATATTTAGGATGTGCTAGTCATAGCCTACATTCAACTGACTCCAGAGATCATTGTCAAAAATCACTCTCAATTATATTCACCATATCTGCTGATTTGTTTGTGAGAGAACTCAATGCTGTTGGAGACAAAGACAGTTTTTCTAACCAGATCTATGCTTGAGGTAACTTAAGGAGGGAATGGTGATCGGAAGAAATCATTCATAGGAAGTACTCTGCTTCTATTTTCTCAAGTAAAAATATCCTATTGCTTCTGTCAGAGCCAGGAAGATGATTATCCTATAACAAAGGGACAAAACTAAATCTAATGACAATATGCTGCTTTTTTTTCAAGATGAGAAGTTAAGGTCATTAAATAATTTGAACAATAGTGAGTATAACTATATGTGAGATCTAGACTTGCTCAACCATTTCAAAAGTGCTGCTTGAAGTTGGGAGGAAGTAAATATTTTTAGTTAAGGGATTTATTTTCTGGTCCATTTTCAACCCAATTCTCCTAGTTTGAGGGAAATGAATGCTATTTATAGATACGTTTAACTAAAGGGAAAAACGCCCTTCCCACTGTCACTTGCTACTTCCTGGCAAAGAGTCCATTCAATTTTCCATGTAGGTGGATTTCATCTGGTATGTATCTCCCAAAAGAGTTGTCAAAGTGAAAGGTCTTTGGGTTTTTCTGAGGAAATTTTGGCAAGCACATTGAGAGTTTTCATCAAGTGACTAAAAGGGATGTAATCTTTGCATGCTGTATCTAATGTGGCAATCACCTGACGGTCACCATCAAATCAAGTGAACATGAGTCAATTAAGACAATAGAACAACAGACATGAGTGAGCCCAGAAGCCCTGAGTTCTTTTGTTATACTTTTACCACTGTCTGTTACAAAGAAACCGCATGTGCAAACCTTTGATGGGATCCAGACTGTACAGCTGGTTTTGAATGTTCTCAGCTGTGACAGGGATGAGTTGGGAGAATTTCCCCCTCTCATCCATTGTCCTCTTTCCCTGTGTGCTCTACTTGATTCTTATTTGGCAAGTGGGGGTTGACTAGAGGAAGGGATGTAATTGACATTTTTGATGTGAACGATGTTTTCTTATAAGAGAGTTGGACATACAATGTGAAACATTTTTCCTAGTTGTTAGTGACTTGCTACAAATTCCCTCTTTATGGCTGTTTGTCCCTATGTTATTCCTTATGATAAAGACCAGGTCTATGAATTTGCAATGAACTAGAAGTGGAGACTTTCTGGATAATTATTGTAACTTGGTTTCTTGCAGCTTCATAATTAGTGATATTTATTTGAACATAATCATGAAAACTGTAGAAACATCACAATAGCCACACTTGTTTGGCTGAAAGATATCCTAAGCTTGGGAGTTCTGACCTACAGTTGACCCTGCTGATCTGGTGTCAGCGCTACATTTGGCATCGATGTGGTGAGGACTCAAGCTAAGAGGGTCACCAGTTTACCTAAGGAAGGTTGAGCCAGTCCAGGATGGAAATTGAGCAGGTCAAAGTTCCAGTCTCCAACAATAGTTGGATGGAGATTGAGTAGCCCTTATACTTCAATCCTGGCTGACATGAGGATAAATAGTCTTAAATAATTGATTAAGAAAACACTACCACAGAATATTTGTTAAATATAAACAAAATTGATCAATCAGTAATTTTATCCCCCCAAAATAGGAACAAATAGGTGAAAGGGTGGGGATCACAATGAATGGAGAGAAAGAAAATAGTGCAAATTTTAAGAAACTGTCTAATTATGTATTTAGAAAATGGAACATATAAAAGAAGCAGATAAAAATCTACAAAAAGAACTACTAACCAAAAACTTTAATAACATAAATAAATAACCCAATATCTAAAATAAATCAATTCAACAATATCCAAAGATATTTTCTTTCCAAAGCATCAGTTGACATGGGACATGATCACATGGGATCGCACAGCATGGTGTAAAAGGGAAGATACTGTGCTCCATGGGCAAAGCAGAATCTCAGTAGCAAAAAAGAAATATGAAATGTGAAAATCTAGAGACAGCTCCATGCCAAATGTTCAAATGGACTATTTGTGCTTGACCTGTGGTAGAGCCTTCTGAGCCCCTGAGCTTCTGAGCAGCCAGAGGCAAGCACACTGTACTTTGACAACAACATCATGATGTCATTGGTCCTCTTCAAGTATGAGGAGTGAACAACATGGTCTAGATATCTCAACCAACCAACAATATGTCTTAAAAATGAACTATACATCTATTTTGCTGAATAACATTGTTACCAAAGTATTAAATAAAATACAAATAGAATATAGCAAAATATCCAAAATATAATATTTATTACTACCAATTCTCAATTATTCCAGGAAGCAAAATAGGACATGAGGAAAATAATTAGCAAAATAATTCAAATTGATAACACAGAAAATAAAACATCTTAATGTATCTACAAATGCAGTAACATTTAATGGAACAAAAGACATCCAAGTATTCTTGATGAAAAGACCATAACTGCATGGAAAATTTGACATGCAAAAACAAGACTCAAGAGAAAAATAATAAAATAATCATTAAAGAGAAATCATAAGGTATTAATATGGTTAAATTATTTACATTCCTATGTAGGAAGATGATATATGTAACTCCTAAGAATTTTATTGTTATTAGGGTAATTAAAAGGAGTTTAAATAGAAAGACAGCATGAGTGTAAGTCAAATGTATTGGAATTACATCCAAAAAAATGAAGGGGTGAGAAAGAGGGATGCATTGGAAGTAGAAAAAGAGATGTACAAGGAAGAGCTTTTACAGTGGAGGGGAAAATGGGCAATAGGTAGTAGGCCATGTTTAAACCATCAGAATTGGTTCAAAGAGAGAAATACACACACACACACACACACACACACACACACAGAGTTGAGTATAGCTACCTTAGCCAATAGGAAAATAGAAGGGGAAGGAGATCATAGAAAGGAGGAGGGTGGATAAAAGGGAGGGCACATTAAGATAGGCAAAAAGCAAAATAGACTTTTGAGAAAGGACGGGATTAAAAGAGAAAAGAAATGGAAGAAAATGGGATGGGGGAAAAATACACAGTAATCATAACTGAATATGCAAGGAATGAGTTCACATATTATACTGAAGCAGATAGCAAAATGGATTAGAAACCAGAATCCAACACTATTGTTTGCAAGAGACATATTTATAACAGGAAGACCTACACAGAGTCAAAATAATCAGCTGAGGTAAAAAAGGAGGGAGTAACCATTATGATTTCAGACAAAGCAAAAGCAAAAATAGACCTAATTAAAAGAGATAATTAAGGAAACTAATGTAAAAAAAATTCACAGCAAGTTTCTCTGATAAAGGTCTCATTTCTCAAATATATACTGAATATAGAAGTGAGTTAAATTTATAAAAATAAGAGCCATTCTCTTATTAATAAATAGTCAAAGGACACGTGTATATATAAGCAATTTTTGTAAGAAGAAATCAAAGCTATCTATAGTCATGTGAAGAAATGCTCTAAATCAGTATTGATTAGAGAAATGCCAATTAATGTAAAACTGAGACACTACCTCATACCTATCAGAAATTACAAATGCTGGAGGAGTGAAGGGAAAATAGATATAGTAATAAAATGTTGGTTGGGGTAGTGAACTGTTCCAATCATTCTGGAGAACAATTTGGAACTAGACCCAAAGGGCTATAACACTGTTTGTCTCCTTTGACCCATCAACACCACCACTGGGTCCATATCCCAAAAAGATCAATGAAAAATGAAAAGGATCTATATGTACAAAATCTTTATAACAGCTCTTTTTGTGGTGGCAAAAATGGAAGTTGAGGGGCTATCCATCAATCAGGGAATGGCTAAACAACTTGTAGAATGGGAAACAATTGTGTTGTGAGAAATAATAAAGGTAGTGGTTTCAGAAAAATACATGGCAAGACCTGTATGAACCGATGTTAAGTGAAGTGAGAAGAACTTGGAGGTCATGTTCATAGTAATAGTAATGTCGTAATGATGATCCACTGTGTCGTACTTGGCTACTCAGATCAATAAATGATCCAAGTTAACTTCAAAGGACTCAAAATTTAAAAAAAGCTATCTACCTCCTGAAGGAGAATTGATGAATGCTGAGCGCAAATTTAGGTATACGTTGCTTGCTTTATTTTTATTGCTTTTTAAAAAAATATGGCTAATCTGTGAGTATATTATGCATAATTTCACATGTATAATTGACATATTGTCTTCTCGGTGGTTGGGGGAGGGAGGGAGAGAATTTGTAACAAAATTTAAAGAGGAAAGAATGTTAAAAATGTTTTTAAAAATAATAAATTTTAAAAGAAATGAATTTAAAATGATAGTTCCATGCTATAAATGAAAGTTTCCAGATATATTTTGGTCAAAGACTTGGACCTTTTAGGGCAGAAACTGATTTTCTTTTTTTTTTAATTATTTTCAGTTCAAAATTTTCTCCCTTCTTCCAGCACCTCCCCTATTAATTGGCAAACCAAGCAATATGACACCCATTATACATGTGAAGCCATGCAAAGCATTTTCATGTTAGTCATTCCACAATAAGGAAATAAATAGTCAGGTAAATAAATAAGTAAATTAATAAAATAAGAAAAGTGTGAAGAAATATGCTTCAATTTGCACTCAGCTTTCAATTCTTTCTCTGGAGATAGATAGCATTTTTCTTCATGAGATCTTTGGTGTTGTGGTGAATCATTGCATTGGTTAGAGCAGCTAAGTCTTTCTCAGTTGATTATTGTCTCAATATTGTTGTTACTGTGTATAATATTGTCCTGGTTCTGCTCACTTCACTGTGCATCAACTCATAAAAGCCTTCCCAGGTTTTTTCTGAAACTATCCCTTTTGTCATTTCTTATAGCAAATAGTATTCTATTACAATAACATGCCATAATTTGTTTAGCTATTCTCCAATTGATTGTCACTTCTCAGTTAAGAGAGCTTCTATAAATATTTTTCTATGTATTGCTCCTTTTCCTTTTTAAAAAATCTTTTTTGAGATAAAGACCTAGTATGCTTATTATTGGTTCAAAGGGCATATAAAGTTTTATAGCACATTTAGCGTAGCTCCCAATTGTTCTCCAGAATTGTTGGAGCAATTCATAATTCTAATGGTGCATTGTGTACCTATTTTTATTTCCACATGCCCTCCTCCATTTGTCATTTTTCTTTTCTGTCGTGTTAGTCAATCTTATAAGTGTCAGGGGGTGCCTCGGAGTTGTTTTAATCGGTATTTCTCTAATTATTAATGATTTAAAGTGTTTTATATGACTATTGATAACTTTGATTTCTTCTTCTAAACACTGCCTATTCATATTCTTTGACAATTTATTAATTGGGGCATGGCTCTTATTTTTATAGATTTGGTTCAATTCTCCATATATTTGAGAAAAGAGAACTTTAACAGAGAAACACACATTGCTTTTTAATAGAAAAATTCAGGATAATTTTACACTACATTGGAAAGTGAAGCATGCCTACTGTTCTCAGCACTATTTAATATAGTACTAGAAATGCTATATAGAGTAATGAAATGAGAAAATAATATAAGAAAATATGCATGAGCAAAGATGGAGCAAGATTATTTCTTGCATATATGATAGGAGATTTTTACTTAAAACACCAAAGTTAATTGATAAAATTAATAGAATTCATAAATAGATTCAGCAAAGTAGCAGGAGACAGAATAAATCCACAAAATCATCCGAATTTGTTTGTCTTAGTAGCAAAATAATGGAATGTGGATAGAAAGAAATGCATTTATTATAACAAAAAAATCCATTAAATAGTTGGGATTTAGCCTTTCAAAGTAGAATTTATCTGAATGCAAAATATATACATATGCATTTATGTATATCTATGTATATGTCTGTATATTTTTATTTGTATATGTATGTATACATGAATTTATTTGTATGTATAAATGTATTTATATATGATGTGGGTATATCTGTAGAAGTGTGTATACACATATATAGTTCTAAATACATAAACTATTTTATTTTCACAATTGGGCTTTGCAAAAAGTCAAAATAACAATCACACAAACTTTTCTTCAGCTTAATGCTGTAGCAATTAAAGACTAATGTGCTATAAATTAGACAAGACAAAATATATATGGATTAAAAATGGTCAAGAATCTGAAGGCAAACAATAGAGTTCATCAATATTAAAGAAAGTGTGAATGTCATCCCAGATCTCAATTTATACTATTAAATAATAATGTGAAAAATCTGTTTTCTACTGGATAGAGTGGAGAAAAGTACCAGTGGAATAGATTTAATAAAGATTTAGAAGGCAGTGCACAGAACAACTGATTACAGAAGTACATGAAGGAGTAATAATTACTAGGGAAGAAGCTCATTCAACAAAAATTGTTGGAAAAACTTGGGATGGCAGATAGACAGAAAATGAGATTAGGAGAGCATCTTACACCACATACCATGAACAATTCTAACTCATTAAATGGTTTTAATATAAAAGAATAAATAGTTTAAAATATCAATTATTAGCTTATACTTTTCACATATGTGATGGAGAGAATATTTTTTGGTTTTTTTAATTTATTTTTAATATGTTTAGCTTTCAGCATTGATTTTCACATGCGTTTGAATTACAAATTTTCTCCCCATTTCCACCCCCCACTCCAAGATGGCGTACACTCTGGTTGCCCTGTTCCCCAGTCTGCC
>CM053622.1:249092964-249108003 GCA_028646595.1 Phalanger gymnotis | reverse complement strand
AAAAATAGAGAGCTACTTCTGTCAAGGAGGCTACATCCTAACTGAATGGGACAAAGTAAAAAATGGGCCTCAGTTTCATCACAATGGAATGATCAGGTGGTTCTTGGGTGCTGGCAGGACAGATGGAAAGGTACTGAGAACAATATCAAGGCAGTTGGTCTGTGTTCAAGCGTGTCCTAGAATCTGAATGAAATAAGTAGTAGAGGTGCGAGTTGATGTCCTCATGTGGATTAGATAAGAGGGATTAGTTCCGGCAGAAGGGAGGAAAGTCTATAGCTACTCAATATGTTTGGTAGAGCTTGATGATCATTTGTCAAGAGTATTTGGGAGTCCATTACTGTTTAGGTAAAGGTTGGACTAAAAGCCCTTTGAGGTACCTTTGAACTCAGATTCCATAACTCCAGAGTGAAAGGGGTAACTTGGTGTTCTCGTGATAACACAGATAATCTGTGAACTTCATTCAAACCCAAAGCTCCTGACTCTTTTCTCGCCATTGAACTCTTAGCCTACAGATACAGAGTATCCTTGTCTTGGAACCATGACAAAAGACTTTGACATCTGAAAGGTTAAACTTCGCAGTGTAAGGTTACATTCACTGAGCATATGCCTAAGTTTGAGGAATATTTGCAATGCAAACAAAAAAGCAAAAATAAATCTAGCACTAGATTAATATATATGTAAGCGTATTACATGTGGGAAAAGTCTGATAGATTGATCAATGGCTCCAAGTATAATTTTTAATTCACATAACATGTAAGAAGTTCAAACACTTATTTCATTCTAACCTTATTTTGTACCACAAGTAGTACAATTTTTCCAGCTTCCAATTACAATGCACTCTTTTTTTTTTCTGGTAATATTAGAAAACAACCCATTTTTTTCACCTCTGCCTAATGCACCTAAATATAGAATTTCATCCTCTTCCTTTTCTGACAACATTAGGAGAGAAGAGAAAGTTGCCCTTTCCCAGAAAGAACACAGTTTTCCTTGCAGGGCTCCCATTGCTTGGCTGGAATCCATTTGATGTAGAAGGGGGTGTGCTTAGCACCTGATTTATTATAAGTTTGTGGAGTGAGACTGCTTTGCAATTCTGATAGGTCCATTAGAAAATTGTGATGTGGCATTAAAATTTTAACAGTCAATGCTCTGTTTGCATTTTGTCCTACTTAGCATCAGATTGTGAAAGATTGGGAAGGAAAGCTTATTAAGTTTTCATAAAGAACTTTCACAAAAATGTAAAATCCACACATTGAGAGCCAGGTAGGAAAAATTCATCTTATATGGCATTGATTATGTATATTACTTTTTAAAAAGTACCAACTCAGAAAGCATGGTTTTTGTGGTTTATAGCTATTTTAATTTAATTATTACGAATACTTTAATGCCACGTTTGACAAATAAAAAAGGGCTGTTGGTGAGGATCTTAGCTTACTGTTGGTCTCTGTCAAGATGGAACACTAGAAATGTCTGATTTCTGAGGTTTATTTGTGCAATCAGATTCTTAGAAACCATAAATTGTGTTTGGGCATCAATGCTGAACATTCTTGTAATCTCACTCCATTGTTTTCCAGTCCATCAGAATATCCAGGGACAATTTGCTGCCTTTATTGGATTATGCTGACTTCCAGAACAGCCTAGTTTATGTAGCATAACAATATATGTGTTTGCTATATTGACCGTCTGCAGCTGGATTTAAAAGCTGCATAATTTTGAAACTTTAGCAGGCAGAGATCTAGAGGGGTCATGATGCAAAGCCAGTGCTCGTGTGTGGGTTAGATTTTCATACATATGCATTTTGTGTGTATTTCAAAAATACTTATAAACAACAACAAAGACCATATATAGATTGTGAAATATCCAGAGTCCCTGATCAAAAATATCCCTGTCACCAGCAGGAGGGGGAGGAGGCAAAGTAAGGGTGCCTTTGAAATTTGCTTTTACAACTGCTAGTCCCTAGGGCAAAATAAATAATATTATTCAAGACTTTTAAAATGTACATGGGAGTGATAAGGAAATGATAATGTGAAAAGAAAGCCACACTTTTGAATACTAGATTTGTGTATATAAGTCTCTATCTGTTTTTTCCCTTAATTTTTTTAAGTTTTGTTGCCCAGAAATGCATGTTTAAGTGATTGTATTTGACAAAGGAAAGACAAGGAAAAATGGTGCAGCATCTTTAATTTATCAGTTTACATGAGATGCAGGCAATTGCCTGTGGGTACCAGATTGTGATTTTTTTTTTCTACTCAAGTACATTCTCATGTTTTACTGATGAGCTGTACACCAGGCCCTTGTGTTCTGCATAGCGTGAGTTTCATGGACCACCTGCTTCAATTGCTCCGTCGCTTGTTTTATTTTGTCACTAAACTCACTTATGTTACAGAAGCATTGACTATAGAAGAAGCAAGTTTAATTCAATAGCGTATCAGGGAGGCAGATTTTCTAATGCTTGTTCTACAGCTACTTAGGTACAATACCTTCCATCAGACCAAAAGCGGTTTGACACGATATTCTGTCAGACTTCATAGGAGATGCAGAGTTTTGATCTAAGGTTGGGCTATTAGAAGAAATACATGTAACTGACTTCCATTGTGCCAAAAAATCAACCAAATGAATATATGAACTGCCTTGCAAGACACAAAGTTGATTGGCTTAGGGAAGCTTTGACTCGTTTTAACGACCTTATGTATTAAGGATGGTATCCTGTGCCAATGGAGTTTTGTGTTAAAGGAAGTCAGAGTCTTAAAGGGATCTAAGCTGAGTACAGGATTAAGCAACACAATCCAAATAGGATGTATAAAACAGGTTGCCTAATAGAGAGAATTATTCTAATCAGTAGGAAAATTTTGCATTTTCTGCTAATTTATCAATCAGATTTCCACTTGCCTCCAGTTGTCCTTCCCAATTCTATTTCAGGATTTTCATTAGCTATCTGAAATGTCTCAAGGTCTAGAGCTTATGGTTGTCAAGTTATCCCACTATTTGCCTGCCAAAGTCTGCTAAAATTGTGATATGAGGAAATTCACGGCAGCATCCAAGTAAATATTTAAATAAAAAATTCAACACGCACTGATCAGAGCTTTGCACTGTTCTAAGTTAATTTAATGAATCTTAAAAAAAATGAGTCAAGCTGAGTTATCCTCTGCCCTCTCAAAATAGTCTTGCTTTCCACTGCACTCAGGTAAAAATAAAATTTGAAATCCCCTTTATTACTCAGTTTTGATTCCTGGTTTTTTAATTGCAATTTCATCCACACATCCAGGGAGAGGAGAATGCCCTTGGGAACAAAAGAACTAGGAAACAGTCTGAAATCCTCTTTGGTTTTATTGTCATTATCCTGAGGAATATTTTCTTAAGAGGAAATATGGTTTATGGTTGTATGAGAATTGCCATTGACACATCTGGTAATTAGTCTCATATTATTTTCAGCATAGTTCACATCCACACATCAGAGAACAGAAAATGGGAGTCTTAGACAAACAGAATCCTTGTAGAAGATCATTAGGATTCCCACTGTGACATGCCACGTGCAACCTTGTTGATTCAAATTAGTCATCTGCATTGTTCTGTATTTTAGACTGTGGGAGGTATCAACTCATTTCACAAAGCCATAACTGTTACACATTTACGGCTAGGGTAGTATGTTAGATGTTTTACATTTACCAATCGTGCTGAAAACATTATAATGTGCACTCATTACAAAAGCTGGTTCACAATGCTACTTAGGCTCCTATCAGTGTCTCCATTAGGTACTTTCATTTCACAACTGAACATGAAACATGTACGACTCTCTTAATAGGACATATAAAGTCCTGACCAGGGTTCAAACAAAATTAAAATGACTTTGGAGACTAGTTGTTTTTAATTATTTTATTTTCAAAGTAACAGAAAAGAAACATTGAGGTTTATTGGATAAATTATAGGTGTAAAAATATATTCATCCCAGCCAATAGGCATTATTATCTTAAAATTATAGAGTACACTCCCTTTCAAAGTTGTCTCTTCCAGTGAAAACTATAATTTATAGTTTTTAATGGATTTGGACCTTAAACTATTATGGAAATTTTGTGATTTTCATTTATATTATTATTCTAAGCTTTTAAGAAAATAATGTAACACCCCCGCCAAATGTATTTCATTTCTTCAATACTTCAGGGCATCTGAAATCACATTGATGTGGCATTCTCTCCTGTGATACAGATAGCAACTCATCTCTGCCTATTGCATCCTTTTATGACTCTTTTCCTATTTTCCTATATATTTGTCATAGTGGGTCTACCACATGCTATTCCTTTTCTTATATTCACTTGACATTTTATGGATACAAATGGAACAGGAAAGTTGTTTTTCAGTTATCTCTTGATCCAGTGGTATGATTGCAAATGTTTAAAACAAGCCCTGTGCAAAGTATATCCAACACAACTTTAAGTTTAATTATGTATTACTAATATTTCTTCATAACATTCTTAGACAATTAACAAATCAATAAATCAAGGTTAGATTTGTAGCATTTGCAAATTTCTGAGGTATAAGTATTCATTCCGAAAATTTAACAATCACTCAGTTCTTGTGAGCTAGACTCTAAGACTATCTCCAACGTACCCTGTCTTTGTATCACTACATCTGGCCCCTTTTTATTTCCTCTCATATATTTCTATGATTGCATCCTTTACAAAGTTCTCCTAAATTCCTTATTTGTAATGTGTTGCAGCCCACGCATACCCTAAACCCACTCTTCTGGTACCCTTTCTGTGATATTCAACTTAAATTCTTTACAGACTATAGTGCTTCATGATTCATAGACAACCAGCATTGCCAGAGGAATATGTGTTGTGGGCTTTTTTTTAATGAAACTTTTTTTTCGAGGAGAAGCAAGGAAACCAGATACATCTGTACTTTCACAAAAGTAATACAGCTCACTCTCCTCTGACCCAATGCAAACTCATTTTATGTAACTTCATTTGGGTGCATGGAAATAATTTTACACCTCCCTGATTAACTAACTATTCCTCTTATCAGAGTGGCTGTTCCAAACTTTTTCATCCCTCTCAAATGTTCCATAGCTCCCTTCCCCCTCCATTCTCTCAGATGAGATTATTACTTCATATTTCATTGGAAAAAATTGAGGCCATTCACTAAAAGCTACTTTTTCTCCTCACCTCATCTCGTATCACTTAGATAACTTCTGTAATCATCTCCTTCACTCCTGTTTCACATGAAGAGGTGGCACTCATATTTGCCAAGGCAAATCCTTCTACCTGCACAAGGGATAATATTTCATTCTACTATCTGCATTAGATTGCTGTCCCTCTCATCTTTACTCTCACTTATCTTCATTTTCTCCCTGACTATTGATTACTTCTATATTGCCTTTAAACATGCCCATGTCTCCCCCATCCTCAAAAATCTCTCACTTGATCCATCTATCTTCATTCCAATATCTGTCCTCCCTTTGGCTGATTTCCTTAAGAAAGCCTTTTACAATAGGTAACTCTACTTCCCTTCCTCTCACTTTCTTCTTACTTCTCTGCAGTCTGACTTCTGACTTCATTTAATGAAAACAGCCATCAAAAATTGGAAATTGCAGTGATGCCCAACAATTGGGAATGGTTGAGCAAGTTGTGGCATATGATTGTGATGGAATACTACTGTGCTATAATGAGCTCAGTGATTTTAGAAAAAACATGGAAAGACTTTCACAGAATAATGAAAATAAAAAAAAAACCCAGAACTAAGAGAACATTGTATACAGTAAGAGCAATACTGTTTTAAGAATGACTTTGAATGAATAAGTTATTTTGACTATTATAAATACTCAACTATAAAGGACATGCAACTTTTACACTATCACCATCTTCTTCTTCATACTCTCTTCTTCATAGATTTTTGTGACATTACTTTCTTTTGGTTCGAGTTCTACATATTTGACCATTCATTCTTATTTTCCTTTGCTAGATCCTCATCCAGCTCATGCCTGATAACCATCAGTGTTTCACAGCGTTCTATCCTGGACCCTTTTATCTTCACCCTATATATTATTTAACAATCAACTTCCTGGGTCCTACTCTCTCTCTGTACTATTTAACACTCAGCTGTCAAAGTGATCTTCCTAAAGCACAGGTCTAAACCCCTACTCAGTAAACTTTAGTGGCTCTCTATCGCCTCGAGCATCAAATATAAAATTCTCTGCTTGGCATTTGAAGTCTTCATAATATGTCCCCCCTCTAGTTATTATACCCTCCTCCCCCAATACTCTGCATTTCAGTGACCCTGAACTCCTTGATGTTCCTTGACCGAGACATTTCTTCTTCCAGCTCTGGGAATTTTCCCTGACTGTTCCCTGTTCCTAGAATTTTTTCCCTACTCATCTCTTGACTCCTGACTTCCCTAGATTTTCTCGAGTCTTAGTTAAATCTCACCTTCTGCAGGAAGCCTTTCCTGCTTATCCATAATTTGAGTCCCTCCCCTTCATTGATTGTGCATAATTTGCATGTTTTTTTGTTCTATTAGACTGTGAGTTCCTTAAGAGAAGGAACTGTCTTTTCATTTTTTTTTTTTTTTGCATCTCTAGTGCTTAGCACAGTGCCTGGTACATAAAATGCATTTGATAAATGCTTACTGACTGACTGTTTTAGTTGGTTAAAAACATAAAATAATTTATAATTATAGAATCATAGAATCTTAGAGATGTGAGGAAGCCTTTGACTTCATTGAGACCAGTACCCTCATTTTATTTTTTAAGAAACTGAGGAGCAGAATGTTTAAGGGACGCACTTGAGTAGCACAGCCAGAATAGTCCTTTTTTGAACTTTTCATGATACTGTTGGAGTGAGCCAGTGATATTTTAAAAAAAAAAGGTTTGTAACTAGAGGAAAATTTTGATTTGTTTCTTTTTCAGCAATGAATTGAAAAGTGAAAATTCAGTAAATGAATTGGTTGTTTTGTCTATATGTAACTAAGTAGCCAGTTTAATGGACTTTTTTTCATTGAAATGATTCATTGCTTTGATTTTGATATCACTTAGAGTCTTAGACAAAATCTATTAGAGAATTCCCTAGGAATTTGGTCTGGAGATAACCTATGTGCTTTCCCTCTTACTTCATGCTTCATATTCTCTTTTGATTTCATGTAGCATTTCCAGTATATAAACTTGGATATACTGAAAATTCTTAATATGTCTTTGCTAATCTGAACTTTGATGTTGCTGAAACGACTCCTAACATGAGTCCACAGCTTCAGTGAATTGCAGGATTATATCATTTTAAAGCTTAAAAAAATTATTGATACAGCCAGGAAAAAAAAAAAAACAACCTCAGACTGTGTCTATTCCAACACCTACAACATCATTGATAGGGAGGGTGATCAGATTTTACAAGAAGCACTACCCACCAAGGCAGTTCATTTTATTAATAGATAGCTCTTACTGTTTTCAAATTTTTCCTTATGCCAAATTGATGATCTGAGTCTCTACAACTTCCACCATTGTTTTGACTTTTGGTCTCTAAACTCAAGAAAAATATGTATACTTACTTTTTTTCCTTTGAATTTTTTATAAGCACAGCAATCAGTAAAAAAACTTAATATACAAAGAACATTATTATTGAAAAATATGAACTTCTCTTTGACATAGTCCTTGATATAATATAATAAACATGATATATAATGTGATATGATACAATACAATGCTATACTATAATATGAGATGACATAATTTAATATGGCATAATATAATGCAATGCAGTATAACATGATGTGACATGATATGGTATGCTATGCTACGGCATGGCATGACATGGCATAATACTCTATAATGTGATGTGATATGGTATGACATGCTATATTGTGTGATATGCAACACAATATGATATGAAATTATATAATAGAATATGATTTGGGACTATATGGTATACAATACAATATAAAATAAAATAATATCATATCATATAATTTGAGGTACTGTGATATAATATACCCGATATATTTTTATATAATATAATTATTATCAGAATATAAGATGATACAAATAGCACAACATAATTCATATAATGGAAAATAATATATACATAGATTTAGCATCATGGAGATGATAATTGACCATTTCTGGTTCAAAATTTTAGAGCAACGACTGGTACATTTATGCAAAATTGGTAGAGTTATGATTTGGTCGAGTTACTCTGGAAAATATTTTGGAACTGCACCCCAAACTACTTCCATATTCTAATTCATATATATATATATATACAGATATATACACATACAACATATAAACATTCATACATATATCCCTTCGAATACACATATTTACCACTAAGCATTTTTCAAACATCTGTGTTGTGCTGGGGGCTGGTAAAGCAAAGACAAAAATGAAATAACCTTTGCTCTCAAGGAGTTTACATTATGTTGGGGATTGGTGTTTAAATCTTGAAGGGAGTAAGACATTGAATGAGATGATAGAATAAATCCAGGCATTGTGGATGACCAATATAAGACATAGCCACCTCACATCACATTATGGCACATCATGTCACGTGATGGTATAGGTAGGGGAGACAGTGTTATTTGCTGGACACAGCAAGAAAGTAGTTATCAACTCATGAAAAACCACTTTGACTGATTCAGTCCCAGCACCCTACCTACTTCAGCCTCCTGTTGAAATGGTACTATTATAAGGTTGTTTTCCTACTTCCTAGCTTTTCATTCTTCATTCTTTATTAGATAACTTAGAAATTTCATTTTTCTGGTTCTATAGGTGACAGGGTAGTCTCTCATTGGTATGTATCACTACTGGCTCTTTGTACACTGCCGATGAAGGAATGGAGACTACACACCAAGACTATTCTTCTGAGCAGCAATTGCTATTTCCATTTGTGAGTAGCAAAAAAAATCTGGTAGAGCTTTCTCTGTGTGGGATGAGACTTTCATTCTGGACTGCTCTGTTCCATGATAGTTTGACTAGACTGTACAGTATTGTAAAGGGGATAATACCTGAAGCAGGAAAGTTCAGGCAGGGCTATTTTACAAAGGCAATAGGGAGCTTCTCTGGAGTGTATTGATGGGGGAAGTGATACAATTAGATCTGCTCTTAGGTGAAATCACTTGGCCACTGTGTGGAGGATAGATTGAAGTGGAAAGATACTTGAGTCAGGGAGAGGATGTTACAAATTGTCCAAGGGAGAGGTGATGAGGGCCCAAACTAAGAAAATGAGCCATAGCCAGTCATATTGTCTTGTCATTGGACTTCAATGACTCTGGAGGAGAGAATGAAGCCAATGGCTTTGCATAGTTCTGTCAGACACTCAAATCTAATTTATGCACAAGTCAGCACATCACCCTAGTGATGTCATTGGTGAATACCAACAGCAAAAGTTCTGGTCACATATATTTTGTAAGATATTTTTGAGTTTGGGGCTAGATTTTTTTAATTTAAATTTTATTTATTTATTTTTTCAAAAATTGGGACAATTTACTTGATCCCTGTGAAGTTTTTATTTATGATTTCCTGAAGTATAACTCTGAAAAAACCAGGCTTTTAAAAAACCCATTGTGTTTCAAATGGAGCTACTTGACCATGACACTCAAATCCCTCTGGCTTTCATTGAATGTCCAATAATAACTCTAGCCCAAACCTCTGTGGCTCATTGTTTTAGTTTTGATGGCTTGAAATGAGTGTAAATTGCATTTTTTTTTCTATTCTGGCCAGAAACTCTGAGGATCTTCCCTTCCCAGAATGATATTTTGCGATGGTAAATTGGGCCGTCTTTTGTCTCAATTCTTACATAGCCCTTAGTCATTGAATGGGCCTTGTTCAGACAAACTGAGGTCTGGGAAAGACCTTATTAGAAAGGCAAAATGTCACCAGTCACTGCATCCTGAACCATTACTAGTCACTTGACTTTTGTCTTGCCACTAAACTTCAATGACTGGATGAGAGAATGAGGCTGATGACTTTGTGCGGCATTGCACCACTCAAATCAAATTCATATTATTCAAGTCAAGATATTATAACATCAGAGTATGGTAAAGGTGGTAATAATGTGAAAGCAGGAAATATAGGTTAGGGCTATGTTATAAAGACCATGAAAATCAGACATTGTTTCAAATATCAGACATTGCTTATATTTTATCCTAGAGGCAAAACTGGAGTTTATTGAATGGTGAAGTGATATGGTGACATCTGCTCTTAGGGGAAATCACTTTAGCTACTTTGTGGAGGATGGATTGAAGTGGACAGATATTTGAGTCAGAGAGAGGACATTACAAATAGTCTAGGTGATAGGTGATGAAGACCTGTACTAAGATGATGATTGTATGAGTAGTGAGAAGACATATGTAAAAGATGTTTTGGAGGTTGAAAAATGACAAAATTTGGCAACATATCAAATATGTGGGTAAGGAAGAGGAAGGAGTCAGAGATGACACCTTGAGTCACCTGGATGGTCTAAAGGATAGTGGTGCCCTTAACAGAAAAGGGAAAGCTTAAAACATTTTTATGGGGAAGGGTGCATACAAACATGCACATGTATATACACAAACACATGCTTATACGTATCTTATGAGTGGGGAACAGATTGTCAAAGGTAACTACAAGTAAAATGGTAGAATGTAAATTATGTAGATTCCCTGAGAAAATCCATCATCTTTCAAAGACTTTAAGTTAAAGAAATCAGATAAAAGGAGTAATTGTTATAGCTGTCTCCAAATGGTGGAGTGGAAAGGAAATTGATTTTGGAGTCAGGGAATCTAATTTTTAATTCTTGCTCCATTATTTATTTTACCTGTTTCCTTGACAGAAGTCATTTGCCCATGTAGGTGTCAGTTTCCTTATGTGTAAATGTGAGCATCAGACTATATGATCTCTAAGGTCCCTTTCCTCTCTAAAATCTTTCAATACTCTTTTTGAAATCATAGTTCTTAAAGCTAATAAGAAAATATTGTAACTACTTTATTATTTACTTTGTTCTATACTTAGATACCAAATAAAGTAGATGTTTCCACATTTATAGAATAACCTAATGTACATTGAACTACTCATCTCTGTTATTATGTACATCTTGCTTTTCTTTTAAAATATGGAATCATTTCAAAATACAGCTTCAAACATTGTCCTGCTTGTCTGCATTACTTTCTGGCTCCTTTTTTCTCTCTGCATTAGTGATACTTTTGTCTTTTTAATCTTCCTTCCTTTTTTGGTCCTTTTATTTACCTTTCTTCTATCTCCTACCTCCCTGCAAGGCTAACAAATTTTCCTAAGCATAATGACCTATTTGTTGGTAGAGATGTGGGTAGGTCACAGTCCAGGTCACCCTCTAAATGACTTCCTTTAAGCAACCACCACCCACTTTGTTCCTGTGAATCTATCCTTCAACAACAATTGGATATGAAAGCAGAGAGACTCAGAGATCTAGACTGAGGTACACATCCTATATTCTTATATCCTATACACTACTGTGGTCTCTTCATGGGGAACTCTAGGGCTAGGGAGGTGGCTGACTAGTCACTATTTGAGCACTTATATTTCTTCTGGTACCTCAACAATAATCTCCTAACATTTATGTAATCAAAATTGTTCATTTTTACCTTTAACGATCCTTTCTATACCTTGTTTAATTATAGCTATCCATTATAACATATCCAGTTATAACTATCCATTGTTACAGAGGACACCCCCCGTTTGCTTTCTAATTTGTTTATGATGTAAATTTTATAGCTAAGTCGTATACCCATTTAGAGCTCATTTTGGAATATTTTATGAGGTGTTGATTTAAACTTAACTCCTGCCAGATTGATTTCCAGTTTTATTAGCAATTATTGTCAAATAGTGAGTTCCTATTCTAGTATTTATATCTTAGGATATATCAAATGCTATGTTATTAGGTTTCTTTGTTTCTATATGTTGTGAAGCTAATCTGATCTATTGTTCAACCTTTCTGTTTTGCTGGGAGCCTAATAAACCCAAACCAGATTATATTGATCATGCTGGTAAAGGCCTCTTGCAAGACTCCAGGTTCATCTTTAACCTTTACCTTTGCTGTCACTTATCTTGTGGCTATGGAGTGGGCTCTCTGGTATTTTGATGGCTAGGGCACTTTTGGCCCTGTCTTATGTTGCATTTTAGGGTGGCAATGGAAGGCTGAATTGGAAATTCACTGGGTGTTTTACAGGCCCTAACGCTGGCCTTACCTCTTGAAGGAATGCCTGACCATTTCCATTTGCTCTCTTGATTCTGCTCTGGTCTTGTCTCCTGCTATGGTTTGGACTGTATTAGTTGGGTTCTGTGCAGCATGAGAATTAACGGAATGGATGAGCCTCTTCATCAAAACCCCCTGGCTTCCCTGGATTCTTTCAAGTACCAGCCCAAATCCTACTTTCCACAAGAAGCCTTTCCCAATCCCTTTAATTGTAGTGCCCTCCCTCTGATAATTATTTCCAGTTATTTGAACATAGAGCAATCTTGGTGTTGACTTGGTTTTATCTCCTCCCCTGGTTCTGCTTTATTGGCAGACTTTTCCTTCCAGCTACTCTTTCTTGTCTCTATTCTAAGGTTCACCAGGATTCTACCAGTCTTTTCGTGTGGTTCTGTACTGGATAGAGGAAGTTATTACTACTTCTCTGTGGTTTTCTTCACCATTGTTCCTTTGGGTACATTTTTAGAACTTTACTGAGTGTCTGCGGAGGCTATGGACTCAGTCCTTATACATTGCTATCCTCTCACAATTCCTTAGGGAATATTTATTGAAATTGATTCTAATGCATAGACATCACAAAATATAGGTCAAGAAAGGGGGAGAACTAAAGTAAAGTTTATCAGGAAATTATGTAAAGGGTACTATACATTCAGTCAATATACTGCACAGAACATAATACACAAAAAATACAGCTGGGGGAAAAAAAAACCAAGGCCACAGAATTTTTCTTCTTATTATTTTTACATGGAGGAATGTTTTCAGTATCCTTGGAGAAGTTATTTAACCCCTTCCCTTAAAGTGTTTTTTTATATATTAGGAAGTTAAAATCATAATCATGCCTTGAGAATTATTAAACTGATAACTGTAATGAGCCTTGATCTCCTGGAAAGGCATCTGATTCTTATAATCAAGGATGGTCTACATTCTGACTAAAATATTATGAGGAAAGATAGCCTCTAGGATGTCTGTAATATCCCAAGGAATTACTAATAGGACTTGAAAGCTTTTTTGAACCATAGATCAAAGTTACAAATGTAATTCAAGACTGTCTCCACAGTATCAAAACAACCATTTGAAGGGTAAATAATTAATTTGATCAACTGGTTGTTTCGTCTCAAAAAAGAGTTGACTTTGAAAAAAAAAGAGTTGCCTGAATTGACAGGCTATCTTTGATATCATATAAGCAGAAGTTGAAAGGGGCTACAGATTTTAAACTGTTCAGGGATGAAGGCCCTGTGGCTATTTGCCTATTATACATTGTTTGATGAATTTTCTCTTTTGCCTTTTCCTGATGAACTTAGTATAGTAATCAATACCGCATGTGTAAAACGACAACAAAAAGAAAAAAAAAGCCAACAATAGTATATACTACTTGTGTCTTCTGTTAGATAGTGAAAATTTGGGTTTTCCACCCAAATTTAACCCACCACACATTTGGGTTATGAAATATCAACTGGGCTTTCAGTGTGGAAAAGCAATCCTTTTACATTTACCTAATTGACTCACCAACATTATCATGACTACGACTTTTCCAAACTTTTCATCACTCTCAAACCTCCCATAGCTCTCCTTTCCCCCACTCTATTAACTGATTACTCTGGTTCATAATTTATTGGGAAAAAGTGAGGTAATTACCAAGAGTACCCTCTGCTCCCTCTTCTTCATCTGGTATCACACAGATGCCTTCCGTAACCATCTCCTTCACTCCTGTCTCAAGTGAAGACGTGATCTCTCTTTGCCATGGCAAACCTCTCTTCATTCACAAGTGATCCTATTCCAAACCATATTCTCTAATAGATTGCCCTCTCTCTCATACCCACTCTCTTGCTTATCTTCAATCTCTCTGTGTCTCTTGGATGTTTGCCTATTGCCTACAAACATATCCTTCATCCAAAAAACAAATGCCTACTTCGTTTAATCAGTCAATTCTTGTTAGTTATTGCCCCACATATCTCCTGCCTTTTGTGGTTAGACTCCCTGAGAAGGAAACCTACAATAGAAACCTCCACTTTCTTTCCCCTCTCTCTTTTTAACTCTCTAAAATTTTGTTTCTGACCTTATCATTCAATGAAAACTGCCTTTTCCAAAATTACCAATGCTCTCTTAACTGCCAAATCTAATGGCCTTTTCTCAGTCCTCATCACTCTTGGACTCTGAAATATTTGGCACTGTAACATACAGCAAATACCAATCGAAGTTCTTGTATCAACATATATTTACGCAATACCTCTTGTGTACAGGGACATGTGCAATGCACTTGGGAAGATGCAAATTTTAATTAAGCGTAACTTCTGCTTTTTTAAAATTGAAATTTAGTAGAGACAGGGAAGAGGATATGGTACCCACAGAGAAAACTAATATAAAGTTCCATTACTTTAAAGAGTGTGAAATCTCTTCTTTATGGGATATGCATTTTTTCAATTTTAAAAATATCTTTATTTTTCTTGCTTTTTTGCAATATGGATAATTGGCTAATGGCTAATGGCTAATATGGATATTTTCTTTTTTGTTTTGTTTTTTTTTCTTTCTTTTTAAAAATATTTTTAGTTTTCAGCATTGATTTGCACAAGAGTTTGAATTACAAATTTTCTCCCCATTTCTACCCTCCCCCCTACTCCAAGATGATAGATATTCTGATTGCCCCATTCCCTTACCCCACTCTCCCTCATCTCCTTTTCCTTTACTTTCTTGTAGGAAAAGATAGATTTCTATGCCCCATTGCCTGTATATCTTATTTCCCAGTTGCATGCAAAAAAAAACTTTTTTTTGAACATTTGCTTTATGAGTTCCAAATTCTCTCCCCTCTTCCCTCCCCACCCACCCTCCCTAAGAAGGCAAGCAATTCAACATAGGC
>CM053622.1:249082595-249092864 GCA_028646595.1 Phalanger gymnotis | reverse complement strand
CGATTCCCCTTTTATTCAGTTTTCTCCCTTGACCCTGTCCCTTTTCAAAAGTGTTTGCTTTTGATTATCTCCTCCCCCTATCTGCCCTCCCTTCTATTGTCCCCCCACTTTTTTTCTCCTTCCTCTATCTTTCCTGTGGGGTAAGATACCCAATTGAGTGTGTATGTCATTCCCTCCTGAGGTCAAATCTGGTGAGAGCAAGATTCATTCATTCCCCCTCACCTGTCCCCTCTTCTCTTCCAATGAACTGCTTTTTTCTTGCCACTTTTATGTGAGATAATTTACCCCATTCTATCTCTCCCTTTCTCCCTCTCTCAATATATTCCTCTCTCATCCCTTAATTTGATTTTTATTAGATATCATCCCTTCATATTCAACTCACCCTATGCCTTCTGTCTTTGTCTCTGTCTCTCTGTCTCTGTCTCTGTCTCTCTCTCTCTCTCTCTCTCTGTCTCTATATATATATATGTATGTATGTATGTATGTGTGTATGTATGTATGTATATTCCCTTCAGCTACCCTAATACTGAGGTCTCATAAATTATACACATCATCTTTCCATGTAGGACTGTAAACAAAACAGTTCAACTTTAGTAAGTCCCTTACAATTTCTCTTTCTTGTTTACCTTTCATGCTTCTCTTGATTCTTGTGTTTGAAAGTCATATTTTCTATTAAGCTCTGGCCTTTTCACTGAGAAAGCTTGAAAGTCCTCTATTTTGTTGAAAATCCATATTTTGCCTTGGAGTATTATACTCAATTTTGCTGGGTAGGTGATTCTTGGTTTTAATCCTAGCTCCATTGACCTCCGGAATATCATATGCTAAGCCCTTCGATCCCTTAATGTAGAAGCTGCTAGATCTTGTGTTATTCTGATTGTGTTTCCACAATATTCAAATTGTTTCTTTCTGGCTGCTTGCAGTATTTTCTCTTTGATCTGGGAGCTCTGGAACTTGGCGACAATATTCCTAGTTTTCTTTTGGAGATCTTTTTCAGGAGGTGATCTGTGGATTCTTTCAATTTCTATTTTACCCTCTGGCTCTAGATTATCAGGGCAGTTCTTCTTGATAATTTCTTGAACAATGATATCTAGACTATGTTTTTGATCATAGCTTTCAGGTAGTCCAATAATTTTTTAATTCTTTCTCCCAGATCTATTTTCCAGGTTAGTGGTTTTTCCAATGAGATATTTCACATTGGCTTCCACTTTTTCATTCCTTTTGTTCTGTTTTAGAATATTTTGATTTCTCATAAAGTCACTAGCTTCCACTTTCTCTAGTCTAATTTTTAAGGTGGCATTTTCTTCAGTGGTCCTTTGGACCTCTTTTTCCATTTGGCTAATTCTGCCTTTTGAGGCATTCTTCTCATTGGCTTTATGGAGCTCTTTTGCCATTTGAGCGAGTCTATTTTTAAGGTGTTATTTTCTTCAGTATTTTTTGTGTCTCCATTAGCAAGTCATTGACTTGTTTTTCATGGTTTTCTTGCATCACTCTCATTTCTCTTGGGATATGCATTTTAATAGTATAAATCACAGTCCACCTATGCTATCTCATTTTGTGCAAATTTTGTCCTTTTTCTCTTATACATTCTTCACCTCTACCCTCTGTCTCTTGATATTACTTGGGTAAAAAGACAGCTGCTGAGCTGTATATCTTTTACTTCTTTCTCTTGCTACATACCTGGTCTTCTTCCTTTTCTTCTCATACATATCTTTTATATCACTTTTAATGGAAAATTCATCATTGAGGATAATGAACAATACTATATGAAAAATATATTAGGTGTCAAGTTCCTTTTTAAATTCTCTGTGACTGTTGATATTGTTGAGGATCTTCTTTTTGAGATTTTTAGTTTTAGTTTACAACACTTAGTTGCAGATAATTTTGAGTTCCAGCTTTTCTTCCCCCCACCCCTGCCTCACTCCTCAAGACCACATGGAATCTGATATATCTCCTACGTATAACTTTGCATTGAACTTATTTACACAATAGTCAAGTTGTAAAGAAGAATTATTACCAATGGAATGAATCATGAGAAAGCAGAAACAAAACCAAAAAACAAAACAAAACAAAAAAAAAGGCAAGCACAAAATGTGCCTCGATCTGTATTCAGACTCCGTAGTTCTTTCTCTGGATGTAGATAGCTCTCTCCATCATGAGTCCTTTGGAATTGTCTTTGAACATTGTATTGCTCAGAGGAGCCAAGTCTATCAAAGTTAGTCATCACAGAAGCCATATATCTGTGGTCGTGTATAATGTTTTCCTGGATCTGCTCGGCTTGCTCATCCTTATATCGTGTAGGTTTTTCCAGGTTATTATGAAGTCTGTATCAGTCCCATTTCTTATAGCATAATAGTATTCCATTACCTTCATATACCAGAACTTGTTCAGCCATTCTCCAATTGATGGGCATCCGTTGATTTCCAATTCTTTGCTACTACAAAAAGAGACACTATAAAAATTTTTGTACATATGGGTCTTTTTCCCACTCTTGTGATCTCCTTGGGATACAACCCTAGAAGTGATATTGCTGGGTCAAAGGGTATGAACATTTTTATTGCCCTTTGGGCATACTTCCAAATTGCTCTCCAGAATGGCTGGATCAGTTTTCAACTCCACCAGCAATGTAACAATGTTCCAATTTCCCCACATCCTCCCCAGCATTTATCATTTTCCTGTTTTGTCATTTTAGCCAGTCTGACAGAAGAGATGTGGTACCTAAGAGTTGTTTTGATTTGCATTTCTCTAATCAGTAGTGATTTAGAGTATTTTTTCATATGCTTATAGATATCTTTAACTTCTTCCTCTGAAAATTGCCTGTAAATATCATTTGAGCATTTCTCAATTGGGTAATGACTTGTATTCCTATAAGTTTGGCTCAGTTGCTGTATGTTTTAGAGATGAGGCCTTTATCAGAGACACTAGTTGTAAAGATTTTCTCCTAATTTTCTTCCTCCCTCCTAATCTTTGTTGTATTGGCTTTTTTATACAAAAACATTTCAATTTAACATGATCAAAATTATCTGTTTTGCATTTTGTAATGCTCTCTATCTCTTGTTGTATCATGAATTCTTTGCTTTTCCATAAATCTGATAGGTAAACTATTCCTTGCTCTCCCAAATTGTTTATGGTATGAGCCTTTGTTCCTAAATCATGAACCAATTTTGACTTTATTTTGGTATACGGTGTAAGCTAGTCTATGCCCAGTTTCTGCCCTACCATTTTCCAATTTTCCCGGCAGTTTTTGTGAAATAGTGAATTCTTAGCCCAGAAACTGGATTCTTTGGGTTTATCAAAGAGTAGATTGTTATAGTCGTTGACTACTGTGTCTTGTATACCTATCCTATTCCACTGATCCACGACTCCATTTCTTAGGCAATACCAGGTAGTTTTGATGACTGCTGCTTTATAGTACAGTTTAATATCTGGTATGGCTAAGCCACTTTCCCTAGCATTTCTTTTCATTAATTCCCTAGATATTCTAGACCTCTTGTTCTTCCAGATGAATTTTGTTTTCATTTTATCCAGCTCTGTAAAATAATTTTAGGTAGTTTGATTGGCATGGCATTGAATAGATAAATTAATTTAGGTAAAATGGTCATTTTTATTATATTAGCTCAGCCTAACCATGAGCAACTGATATTTTTCCATTCACTTAGATCTGACTTTATTTGCGTGAAAAGTGTTTCATAATTATGTTCATATAGGCCCTGGGTTTGTCTTGGCAGATAGACTCCCAGATATTTCATAGTGTCTAGAGTAACTTTGAATGGAATTTCTCTTTCTATCTCTTGCTGTTAGGCTTTGCTAGTAATGTATAGGAATGCCAAGGATTTATGTGGGTTTATTTTATATCCTGCAACTTTGCTAAAGTTGTTTATTATTTCAAGTAGTTTTTTACTTGATTCTCTAGGATTCTCCAAGTAAATGATCATATCATCTGCAAAAAGTGATAATTTAGTTTCTTCTTCGCCTATTCTAATTCCTTCAATTTCTTTTTCTTATTGCTACAGCTAACATTTCTAGTACCAAATTGAATAGTAGGGATGATAATGGACAGCCTTGTTTCACCCTTGATCTTATTGGGAATGCATCTAGCTTATCCCTACATAACATACATAAGATGATATAATCCTATATAAAGATGTAAATAATTTGCCCTTATTGATTAATGAGGTTTGTGCAGGTTTTTTTTTTCCTTCTGTTTACCTTTTTATGTATTTCTTGAGTTTTGTATTTGAAGATCAAATTTTCCATTGAGGTCTCACCTTTTCATCAAGAAGTTCTGGAATTGCCTTATTTCATTGAATTCCACCTTCTTGACTGAAAAATTATGCCCAGTTTTGCTGTATAGTTGATCCTTGGTTGTAGTCTCAGCTCCTTTGCCCTTTGGAATATCATATTCTAATTTCTGCTGTCATTTAATGTAGAAGCTGAAAGATCCTGCATGATCCTGACTATAGTTCCACAATATTTGAATTATTTCTTTTTGGCTGCTTGAAGTATTTTCTCCTTGAGTTTGTATTTCTGAAATCTGCCTATAATATTTCTTGGAGTTTTCAATTTGGGATGTCTTTCTGGCTCTTTTTTTCATTTTTTTTTTATTGTGGATTTCCGGTAGACCAATAATTCTTAAATTGTCACTCCTGGATCTATTTTCCAGGCCAATTGTTTTTCCAACCAGATATTTCACATTTTCTTCTATTTTTTCATTCTTTACATTTCGTTTTACTACTTCTTGATGCCTCATAGAGTCATTAGCTTCCACTTGCTCAATTCCAATTTTTAATGAGTTGCTGTCTTCATTTTGCTTTTGAGTCTCCTTTTCCAATTTGTTGATTTTACCTTTCAGGGTATCATTTTCTCTATTTAGATTCTTAATCTCTGTAGCCATTTCACCGATCTTATTTTTTAAAGACTTGATTTTGTCAGTGGTTTTTTTCCTATTTTTTTCCCATCTTTTCTTTTACCTCTGTAATTTGGTTTTTAAAATCCTCCTTTAGCTCTTCCAGTAATGCTTTTTGGTGTTGAGACCAGTTCACATTCACTTTTGAGGTATCAGATGTGGGTACCGTGTCAATGCTATCCTCTTCAGAATTGGTATGTTGATCATCCCTGTCTCCACAAAAAAGAATCAATGGTCCTCATTTTTTTTTCATGTTCTTCTTTATTTTGATTAGCTTCTTCCTGGCTTCACAGTAGATTTCTGCTTTTGGGGCTCAGGGATCTCTGTCCCAGGTTTCTTGTTCTGGGGATTGTGAGTCTAGTTACTGCCTTTGTGTATTATAGCCTTCAGTTTCCTGAGGTGTGGGGGAGGGGTTCGGCTGCCTGAATTCTCCTTTTCCCCTGGGGCTGCTCTCCAGCACTGTTGCTCTTCAGCAATTGTCTCAGCTCTTTGTTGTCTGCACTGGTATCCACCACTTCCCCTGGCTGTGCAAAGGTGTGCCTAGGCTCCTGGTGTTGACCCCTGCTGCCTCTGCCCCTCTGGGACTCAGGAACTCCCACTGCTTGGCCACTGAAGCCCCACTTCTGTCTACTCTATTCTAGTGTTTTTCCTGAGGAATTCTCTGGGTCAGGGAGGGAAAAATGTGAGCCATTTACCTGGCCATTATGTCTCCTGGAAGTTCAAGAAGGCGTGTTTCAAACCTTTGGGCTGCAAGCCTCAGGAGTAGATGTCTCATGGCCAGAGGTGTTGCACTGCTGCCTCTTGTTGCTTAGAGAGACTCCTGTCCTGTGTTGAATGGCCTGGGGATCTCTGCCGGTTTTGGGCCCCCCGCTTTTTCCCAGCCTGGATCACTAGTTGGATTCCGCAGTTGCTTCTGCTTTGGTGCTGTCTGGTGCAGCTCTGCACCTGAGCACTCTCCCAGCCTACTGATCTGTCCCATCGACCTTTTGGACTCTTCCTGGCTTGGAAATTTACCCCACTCAGACTGTTAGCAGCTTCTAACTCTCTCATATCTGCTCAGTTTCACTTTTTTAGAGGAATCTGACAGAACTTGTGAGTGGGCTGCCTTCATGTGGCCATCTTGGCTCCGCCCCATTGAGCATCCTCTTAATCCTCGATATTCTCTACTGTTTGGTTTCTGTGAAATTACTCTTTTTTGGTTCTCATCTTATATATCTGATTGCTCTTTCTGATCCACTTTGCTAATTCTGTGTCCTGGTCATACCTGCTAACCATTGCTATTCATCAGGGTTCTATCCTGGGCTTTCTTCTCTTCTGTCTCTATACTATTATGCTTGGTTATCTCACAAGTCCCAAATATTTATTTTTAACAGTATTTTGTTTTTTTCCTCAGTTAAGAAAATTTCAATATTCATTTTTATAAGATTTTGACTTCCAGATTTTTCTCCTTTACTCCCCCCTCCCCTTCTTCTAAAATTGGTAGGCAGTTTGATATAGGTTATGCATGTGCTATCATATAAAAAATATTTCCATATTAGTGAGAGTTGTAAAAGAAGAAACAGATTGAAAGAAAAAAAAACACAAGAAAGAACAAGGGAAGTGAAAAAAATATAGTGCAATCTGAAGATTCAAGAGTCAATTCAAGAGTTAATCAGTTCTTTATCTGGATATGAATAGCATTTTCTACTACGAGTTATTTGTACTTGTCTTGGATCATTCTGTTGCTGAGAAGAGCTGAGTCATTCATAGTTGATCATCACACAATGTTGCTGATACTGTGTATAATGTTTTCCTGGTTCTGCTCATTTCATTTTGCATCAATTCAAACAAGTCTTTCCAGGATTTTCTGAAATCATTTTCATTATTTCTTATTGCACAATAGTATTCCATTACATTCATATACCACATATACCACAACTTGTTTAGACATTCCCCAGTGTGTTTGCAAGCACCCTAGTACACCCAGGATGGCCTGCTAGCACAGATTCTTTGATCTGCTTTTATAAAGGAAAGACAGCTTCAAAGGGGTTAACAATTAAACAATGCAGACTTTATTCTATGTAACCTTCTCACAAAGATTGCTGAGCACCAATTCCTACAGCATTCTCTGATCACCCTTCTCACAGGAGCTGTGAGAATGCGGAGCGGGGTAACTCCACCTACATCTCCATGGGGCCAATGGAGACAGGCACAATCCCCTCATGGGGGCCAGTTGAGGCAAACATAGATTCCCCCCAAGCCTTGATGGGGGTCAATCAAGGCACACATGGCATTCTAGTTTATGCATTTCAACCCTGAAGGTTCCCCACTCACTGAACAATGCCCACCTACTTTATACTTACACTCCACTCTTCCAGGGTTCTGACCTTTACAATCTAAATAGGTGACACTTGGCCCTTACAATCTACAGGGGTCATGGTGGAGAAGTTTTAAATCATAGAACTCATATCTAATACCTGGGAACAAGAGATTCTTATGGCCATGGATCCTGGAAAACCAAACTCCAAAAAATACTAACAAAAATCCACTTTGCCTATGCTTATACCCAGTTGATCGGCATCCCCTCAATTTCCAATATTTTGCCACAACAAAAAGGTCTGCTATAAATATTTTTGCACATGTAGGTTTTTTTTCCATTTTTTTATGATTTCTTTAGGATAGAGACTTAGTAGTGGTATTGCTGGATCAAAGGGTATGCACAATTTGGTTACCCTTTGGGCATAATTCCAAACTGCTCTCCAGAATGGTTGGACCAATTCACAACTCCACTAATAGTGCATGAGTGTCCCAATTTTCCCATATTCTATCCAGCATTTATAATTTTCCATTTTTTTTTGTCATATTAGCCAATCAGATACAGGTGAGGTGTTATTTTAGAGTTGTTTTGATTTGCATTTCTGTAATCAAAATTGATTTAGAGCACTTCTTCATATGGCTATAGATAGCTTTGATTTCTTCACCTGAAAACTGCTTCTTCATATCCTTTCACCATTTATCAGTTATGGAATGGCTTATATTCTTATAGCTTTGACTCAGTTCTCCATATATTTGAGAAATGAGGCCTTTATCAGAGACACTTGCTGTAAAGATTGTTTTCTAGCTTTTTGCCTTCCTTCTAATTGTGGTATAATTAGTTTTGTTTGTACAAAAGCTTTTTAATTTAATATAATCGAAATTATCTATTTTAGATTTTGTACTGCAATCTATCTTTTGTTTGGTTATGAATTCTTATCCTCCCCAAACATCTGACAAGCATGCTATTCCTTACTCTTCTAATTTATTTATAGTGTCACCCTTTATGTCTAAATCATGCACTCATTTTGACTTTATCTTGATATAGTGTTAGATATTGGTTTATATCTATTTTGTATTTTTCAGTTTTCTGAGTGTATTTGGCAAATAGTGAGTTCGTATCCCAAAATCTGGGGTTTGGGGTTTATCAAAAACTAGGCTACTATGGTCATTGACTACTATGTCTTATGTACCTAATCTATTCCATTGATTAGCCAGATAGTTTTGATGACTATTGTTTTATAATGTAGTTTGAGATCTGGTATTTTGAGACCACCTTCCTTTGCTCTTTCATTAATTGCCTAGATATTCTTGACTTTTTGTTCTTCCAGATGAATTTTGTTGTTATTTTTTCTAGCTCTATAAATTTTTTTTGGTAGTTTGGTTGGTATAGCACTAAATAGGTAAATTTGTTTAGGCAGAATTGTCATTTTTATTATATTGGCTCAGCCTACCCATGAGAAATTGATATTTTTCCAGTTGTTTAGATGTGACTTTGTCTGAAAATGTTTCGTAATTGTGTTCATATAGTTCCTGGGTTTGTCTTGGCAGGTAGACTCCTTAGTATTTTATATTGTTTATAGTTATTTAAAATAGAATTTCTCTTTCTATCTCTTGCTGTTGGGCTTTATTAGTCATATAAAGTAATGCTGATGATTTCTGTGGGTTTATCTTACATACTATATGTTTGCTAAAGTTGTTAATTATTTCAAGTAATTTTTTAGTTGATGCTCTAGAGTTCTCTAATTATACTATCATATCATCTGCAAAGAGTGATAATTTTGTTTCCTCATTGTCTATTCTAATACCTTCAATTTCTCTTTCTTCTCTTATTGCTATAGCTAACATTTCTAGTGCTTTACTGAATAATAGTGGTGATAACGGGCATCCTTGTTTCACCCCTGGTTTTATTGGAAGAACTTTTAGCTTATCCTCATTATATATAATATTTGGTGATGGGTTTAGGGAGATATGCTTATCATTTTAAGAAATCATTCATTTATTCCTTTGTACTCTTTTTTAAACATTTTTTAAAATTTTATTTTAGAAGATGGCACTGGGAAAGCAGGGACTTGCCTAGGACTCTCCCCCAGGACCCTCTAAACACCTATAAAAAATGGCTCTGAACAAATTCTAGAATGGCAGAATGCACAGAATAGCAGAAGGAAGCAGGGCTCCAGCCCAGGACAGCCTAGATGGTCATTGGGTAAGATCTATCACTAGGGGCTGGGAGCAGAGCAGAGCCCAGCATGGGCAGACAGGGAACTGGGCACAACAGGCCCTAGCACCCTGAATCAGTGAGCTATGGCAGTTGCCAGACTTCTCAACCAACAAACACCAAAGACAACAGAGAAGGTTAGTGGGAAAAACTGCCAGGGACAGGGTGAAAGGAGTTCCCAGTTAGACCACTGCCCTGGAGGCAGTGGGGGTGGTGCAGCTACAGAACTACAACTGCAGTTATTTCTGGCACAGGCCACCTGGTGGGAGGAATTAAGTGGCTGATCTGAGCAGGAGTGCAGAGCCTGCTCAGATCTGAGTCCGGTCCAGGTTGGCAGTTCTTGGGGGAGGAGTAGTGCTGGTGTGGCAGAGCTTGTTGTGTAGAAATAGTTCTGAAAACAACAGTGCAGCCCCTCAAACTTGGGACAAAGTACTCTCTACTCTACAAGCAGTTGTACTTCAACAAAAAGCTCAAAGGTCAAGTAGTTGGCTGGGAACACGACCAGGCAGTGGATAAAGGACACAGACTCAGACTCAGACTCAGATTCTAGAATCTTTTTTTGGTGACGAAGATGATCAAAACATACAGCCAGAAGAAGTCAACAAAGTTAAAGAGCCTACATCAAAAGCCTCCAAGCAAAACATGAACTGATCTCAGGCCATGGAAGAACTCAAAAAGGATTTGGAAAAGCAAGTTAGAGAAGTAGAGGAAAAACTGGGAAGAGAAGTGAGAGTGATGTGAGAAAACCATGAAAAACAAGTCAACAACTTGCTAAAGGAGACCCAAAAAAATACTGAAGAAAATAACCTTAAAAAATAGACACACACAAATGGCAAAAAAGCTCCAAAAAGCCAAC
>CM053622.1:249005853-249082095 GCA_028646595.1 Phalanger gymnotis | reverse complement strand
GTAAGGGAAAAGGGGATGAGGGGGAGTGGGGTGACAAAAGGGAGGGCTGACTGGGGAATAGGGCAATCAGAATATATGCTGATTCTTGGAGTGGGGGGAGGGTAGAAATGGGGAGAAAATTTGTAATTGAAACTCTTGTGAAAAATCAATGCTGAAAACTAAAAATATTAAATTAAAATAAAAAAATAAAAAGATTTTATTTTACTAGAACACAAGTACAAACTAGAGAGAAGAAAAAAAAGCATATAATAAACTTGAATACTGAAACTTAAATATACAGTAAGAAAGGAAAAAAGCATATCATGTCCGTGGCAGAACATAGGAAAGGATTCAAAATATGTAACAATAAATTTTCATTTCAAGAAAGCCTGTATGATAAATAATACACCTTGTGTTGGGAATTGTTCATCTTTTCTTTGCTTCCTTGTGTTTTATTTTGTTATCTGCTGTGTTCTATAGTATTTTTAATAGGAATGGGTGCTGAAGTTTGTCTAAAGCTTCTTTAGCGTCTATCAAGATAGTCATATATTTTGTTGGTTTTATTATTGCTGTGATCAATTATATTGATAGTTTTCCTAATATTGAAACAACCCTGTATTCCCAGTATAAATCCCACCTGGTCATAGTGTATAGTCATTGTGATATATTGCTATAATTGCCTTGCTATTACTGTGTTCAAACTTCTTGCATTGATATTCATTAGGGAAGTTGGTTTATAATTTTCTTTCTCTGTATTGGCTCTTCCTGGTTTAGCTATCAGCAAAGTATTTGTGTCATAAAATGAGTTTGGTAGGACTCTTCTTTGCCTATATTTTCCAAATAGTTTATATAGTACAGTAATTAAATTTTCTTTAAGTGTTTGGTAGAATTCACTCATGAACTTATCTGGCCATGGGGATTTTTGCCTTGAAAATTCATTTGCTTGTTCAACTTCTTTTTCTAAGATGGGATTATTTAGGTGTTCTCTTTCTTGATCTGCTAATCTAGGTAATTTATATTTTTGTAAATATTTACGAATTTCACAAAGATTGTCAGATTTATTGGCATATAGTTGGACAAAAAATTTCCTAATGGTTAATTTCTTCTGCATTGGTGTTGATTTTACCCTTTTCATTTTCAATACTGGATCTTTGGTTTTCTTCTTTCTTTTTCTTAATTAAATTAACCAATGGTTTATCTTATTTTTTTTTTCATAAAACCAGCTTCTAGATTTAATTATTAGCTCAATTATTTTTTTACTTTCAATCTTTCTAATTTTACCTTTGATTTTCAAGATTTCCAATTGGCTTCACAATTGGGAATTTTAAATTTCTTCTTTTTCTAGGTTTTTTTTTTTTTGGTTGCATACCCCATTCATTGATCTGTTCTTTTTCCCAAACTGTTGATGTAAGAATTTAGTGAAACAAATTTTCTCCTAAGTACTATTTTGGCTGCATCCCACAAATTTTGAGATACATCATTGTTGTCACTCTCTTTAATAAATTATTGATTGTTTCTATGATTTGTTTTTTGGCCTGCAATTATTCTTTAGGATTAAATTATTTAATTTCCAATTAATTTTTAATCTATCTTTTCACTGCCCTTTGCTGAGTGTAATTTTATTGGATTATGATCCAAAAAGAAGACATTTACTATTTCTGCTTTTTTACATTTGATTTTGATGTTTTTTTGTGTAGGTACCATGTGCTGCTGAGAAAAAGTTAAATTCCTTTCTGTTCCCATTCAGTTTTCTCCAAAGGTCTGCCCTATCTAACTTTTCTAATAATCTGTTCAATCCCTTATTTTCTTTCTTGTTTATTTTTGGTTGGATTTATCGACTTCTGAGAGGGAAGAGTTGAGATCCCCCACTAGTATAGTTTTGCTGTCCAGGTTCTCCTTTTTATTATGGCTTTCAAGTAGTCTAATAATTCTGATATTGTCTCTCCTGAATCTATTTCCTAGGAGAGTTGTTTTCACATGAAGTATTTTACATTTTCTTCCATGTTTTAATTCTGTTGATTTTGTTTGATTGATTTTTGATGTCTCATAGAGTCATTAGCTTCCACTTGTTCAATTCTAGCTTTTAAGGTGTTGTTTTCCTCAATTAGCTTTTGTACTTTCTTCTCCGTTTGGACAATTGTCCTATTTAAGGAGTTGTTTTGTTCAGTGGATTTTTTTTACCTCTTTTACCATTTGGTCAATTCTACTTTTTAAGTAGTTTTCCAAACTGTTGACTCGTTTGTCATAATTCTCTTGCATCATTCTCATTTCTTTCCTCAATTTTTCTTCTACCTCTCTTGTATGTTTTTAAGCTCCTTTTTGAACTTTTTCATGTGTTCCTTTCGGGTTTGAGACCACCACTTCCCATTTGTCTTTGGGGCTTTACCCAGAGGCATTTTGACATTGTTGTTCTCTTCAGAGTTTGTGTCTTGGTCTTCCCTGTCACCATAAAACTTTCTATGGTCAGATTCTTTTTGTTGTTGTCATTGTTTGCTCATCTTCTTTTTGGCCTTTTTCCTTTCTTTTAAATTTGAGCTCCTCTCGTGGAAGGGGCACTATTTCAGGCTTCTTGGGCCAGTGGCTGCAGGCCCTGGCTGTTCACCTGGTGCTGCACTGATGTTGCCCTGAGGCCCATGGGAGACCCTTCTTCCTGGTGCTGTGTGGGGTGCATGGGCTGGGGGCAGGTGGCTGGTGTCTTATAGCTTACCTGGTGCTGAACTGGCATCCTAGTGGTGGTGTATGGCATGTGCTAAGGACTGATAGATTTTTTTTTTCTGTATTTCCTCAGGGCTATGCTGAAAAAAAGTGGAGGTCTAGCTGCTGGTGGGTGCCTGTTTGCCATGGGTTCTCTGAAGCACATGGTGGTTCTCAGACCTAGAGTCTGCTAGCTCCTCAGGCTATACTAAGGCATGTAGTGGGGGGAGGTCTTGATGTTGGTGTTTGCCTGTTCCACTATAGTGGATCTCCCACTGGTTTGCTGAGGTGGAGCTTTTTGGAATGCTTCCTCTCCTGGAATGGGCTCCCCTTCACCTGAGTGAGATGGATCTTTCTTGCTGATCCTGCACATCTCCCAGGCTAAAAGACCATTCCACCCCATCTTCCCGATGGCTTTGCTGTTCTACGATTTGTCCTGGGGGTGCTATATTATGGTTGTTTCGTGATAAATGTGGGAGAGCTACAGAGATTTACTACTTGCTCCACTATTTTGGCTCCCAGAAGTCCATGAATCCATTCCCATATATTTATTATCTCTTTGCTGATAGTTCACAAATTTATTTATCTAACCCTAACTTTTTTGCTGACCTCCAGTTTCACATCTCTAGGTCCCTATTGGAAATCTCAAATCAAATCCCCTATAAAGATCTTAAATTCAACATGTCCAAAACTGAATTTATTGCCTTTACCTCAAACTCTCTTTTCTTTCTAACTTTTCTTTTGGTATGGAAGCTAGCAACATCCTCCTAGTCATTAAGGCTCACATTCTAGGTGTTATCTGACCCCCCTGACTATTTTTCCTCATGTCTAATATGTTGCTATGCTCTATTAATTTTACTTTCATAATATCATATATATATAATTTTTTTTTCTTCTGAAACTACCACCACCCTGGTCCAGGTCCTCAACACCTCATGCCTGGAATATTGCAATAGCTTAATGGTTGGTCTCTCTGCCTCAAATCTCTCCCTGCTCCAGTCCACTCTCCATTTGGCTGTCAAATTGATTTTCCTAAGGTGCAGATGTGATCATGTCATGTTCTGCTTAATAATTCTAGTGGCTTCCTATCACCTCCAGGATAAAATGAAAAATCCTCTTACTTGCATTCAAAGGCCTTCACAACCTGAATTCCTTCTGCCCTTACAGTCTTTTTATACTGACTCACCCCAGCAGATTCTGAGATCTCGTGAGACTGGGCTCCTTGCTACTGCTTTCACAAGACATTCTATCTCCTGATTCTCCTGTCTCTCCACTATGCATGGAATTCTCTCTCCACATTTCTGCCTCCTGACTACTGTGGCTTCCTTCAAGTCCCAACTACAATTTCATCTTCTACAGGATACCTTTACCAATTCTCCTTAATTTTTGTGTCTTCCCATTATTGATTATCTACAATTTATCCTGTGGACATCTTTTTATGCAGAGTTGCTTTCATGCTGTCTCCCTTATATATATATATATTGTGAGTTCTTTGAAAGCAGGGACTGTCTTTTGCCCTTCTTTTTATCCCCAGAATTTAGCACAGTTCCTGGCACATAATAGGCTCTTAATACATGCTTGCTGACTAGTTGCCTGAATAGAATAACAAATGAATCATTAAATATTATGGATGGAAGGAAACTCAAAAGCCATCTAGTCCTAAAGTATGTCTCTCTAACCTCTCTAACTTTTCTTTGAATAATGCTACTGGTTGGTAACCCAATCTTTCCCTATCGGAACCCATTCCATTTTTAGATAACTCTAATTTTCAGGAACATTTTCTTTACTCTGTAATATTTGAATGGATTTGTGATTGCATCCATTTGGAATTTTTTGACCAGGGTGCAGATCATCACTCTTCCTTTTCCATTCTGTGTAATTCTTGTCATGTTTCTTATAAGTCCACCACTGGGGGCTGATAGTCTTTCTTGATTTCTCCTGTCATCCTAAGGTGCCAGTGAAATATTTTAGCTATCTATAGGTCATCCATTACCCTTGCCCCTTAACTTGTAGATCTTTCATTCCTATCATATATTTCCTATAATGATATATTTTACTTCTTTCTTCCTTCCTTCTTTTTTTCTTTCTTTTTCTTTCTTCTCCATCTTCACCTCTTCCACCTCCTCCTCCTCTACCTCCTCCCCCTCCTCCTCTTGCTCCTCCTTCTTCTTCCCACATTTGTTCCATAATGTAGTCTGCTCACACCCATTACATTCCTTTCCATTTTCCTCTGTGGGATATTCACTAATTCTTCAGAGAACTGAAATTGCTCACCCAACTTCCATTAGCTTTAGTTTCTTCATCTATAAAAATAAGAATGTTGTTTAAGATGATTTCTGGAATCTCTTAAGGCTCTAGCTATATCATTCTATTAGCCTACTATCATTTTATTATACTTGCTAAACTGATTCCATTCATCTGTCTAAAACTTTGAATATATCTTTATTAATTTTCATGCTTCTAGATCCAATTATTCTGAACTGTGAAGATCTTTTTTGTATACTGACATTGTTATAAACAAGTTAGCTATTACTCCCAGCTTTGTTCTATCTGACAATTTTATAAGTACACCATCTGTCCTATAATCAATTTATTGAGAAAGTAAACAAAAAATAGCATCTCTTGGAGCTATAACAGGGGCTTGGCACATGCCCCTACTATCTATGTCACCAGTGTGAGAGACCTTTGTAACCTGTTCCTGGAAGAAAAGAGAACTGGTACATACATGGAATGTTTTACATTGACCTACCATATAATTAGGAAGGAGTCTTTCACTTTTAGATGGAGAATACAGGACAGAGACAGAATTCTCAGTAAGGTAGTTCAAAAGACACTCAATTCTAAGTAGCTAATGGAAAAAATCTGCTTCCAATCACATGGTAGGCCAACATAGAATGTCCATGCTTGTGCTAGTTCTGTCTCCTCAGAATAAGTTTCAAGCATTTCACTCCTAAGTTATACTATTTTAGGTGGTCTGGTCATGGGCTTTATAGTCTCATTACTGAGTCATAGACAGATGCTAGGGTCATTCTGATGGAGAATCCCATTCTTGCTACATTGACAGCATATCTGTTAATGCCATTCAACCAGTTCAGAATCCCTGCTACAAAAGGAAATGTCATTAACCAGTCTTGACCTGTTCTTGTCATGTTTATTCTGTACGACTAATACTTTCTTTTCTAGATTTTCATCAGTCTTTGCTTTCATATTAAAATGTAGAATTTTGCCAGGAATTAAATTTGACTGCAGTGACCTATTCTCCTTCCTTTTCTGGAAAATGGGAAACATACTCATCTCAAGCCTTGTGACATCTCTCCATTCTCCCTCACCTTTTAAGGATCACTAAGATTCACTCAGCAACGATTTCCATTCTGAGAAGGATTTGTTCTGCCTGGAGATGTAAAGTACTTAGGATGATATGATGATCCTTTAGTATCTTCCTACTTACCTTTCAAAAAATATCCCTTTGTCTCTCCTCCTTGCTTTCTGTTGCAAGATCATTTTCCATAGTCAACGAGGAACAAAGTAAAATATGAGTAGCTTTGTCTTGTCATTTGTTATCATTGTCCCGTCTTCCATGAGCTGTACTCTTGTGTTTTATCTTCTTTTATTTAACTACAACTCATGATGATGATGATAACACCTAGAATTGTCATCAGTATAAGATTTGTACAGTCCTTTACATATGGTACCTCAATTTATCATCATAGCAATCATGTGAAGATACTATTATCCCCCACTTTGTAAATGAGGAAACTAAGGATGACAGAAATTAAAGTACTTCCTCAGGTTTACACAGTACATTAGAATTCTGGTCTTTCTGACCTCAAGTCCAAAAATATCCACTGTGCTACCTATCCACCAACATAAATTGTTTCTGTTGTCCTTTGTTTTCCTCACTTACTTGAGATCATTTTGGCTGTTAGGGTTACTGATATTATACTCTTGTATTTTTCCTTGGTTACTTCTCTTTTCCTTATCCTTTGTGTAACTCTGGGAAATCAATTTGATTGATGATTTTTTTTCTCTCATTTTGTATTGTTCAACAACTCTCGTTTGTTTTCCTCATCACAATGTTATGTTTGTGTCTACATTTCATTTTTTTTAGATCTTCTCATCCTTTCTGCGCTTATTTTTAATTCCTGAATAATTTTAAACCATAGGACCTACCTAAACTTCTTCTGAACTCTTTGAATTATACTCTCATCAGATTTAAAGTGTATGTCTAAGTGTGCCTGGCTTTCTTATTCTCTATCAAGAATTTAGAGATGGTGCAGTCACCTGCCCTCCAAGTTTTTACTTCAATAATCAATTCCTCATTGCTTGGAAAATTTAAACCACATCCTTTTACCTTCTGAAGCATTAAAATTAACTAGAACTATCGTTAAGTCAAGCTAAAGCTGTTATGATCTTAGATTAGAGAAAGCTTCATATATCTGAGGAAATGAATTCCTAATACTATATTATGTCACCATGCCAGTTTTGTGATATTTGCTAAATTCTTTATCTTTTTAATAATAATATTAATTGTAGTCATCATGTTGTAGTGGATAAAGAACTACCATTATGATTAGGAAGGCTTGAGTAATATGCCCTACCTTTGATACATACTGGCAAGTCAATTAAGCTTGTAGTTCCTCAGGAACATTTGTAAGATTTGAAATTAAAGACAAGCAGGTGATCTGCATTAGTGGAGGTAGGTCTCATTCTGGGAGTTTCCAATATTGATGAAATCACAAATATTGAATAAAAAGATCTAATTATAAAAATAAGAGTAACAACAATAATAACAATAATAAGCAAACTTACTTTATATGATTCATTAAACATCTCAAAGCACCTTCTCTCCTGACAAACTTTGAGGTAGTTGGTAAGATTATCGTTCCCCTTTTAAATGTTTTATGTGCTATACTACAGATAGATGAATTAATCCATAGAGTACTTGGTCTGGACTTAAGAAGATTTGAGTTGATATCCTGACTCAGATCCTTTCTAATTATATAACCCTTGACAGGTTGCTTAACTGTTCTCTGCCTCAGTTTCCTCACCTATAAAATTGGGATACTAATAACATCTACCTCCCAGGGTTGTTGAAAAACAACAAGAAATTTTATACACACATGTATATAAGAACATTGCAAATCATATTAGCTATTAATATTTTGTCCTCCTGGATGGCCAAAAACTGTCACTTGTTGTAGGCATGTGAATCACCATAAAACAGGATTACATTCCAGAAGACCTGCAGATGAACATTTGTTTCCAAGAATATCTATACAAATCCTTTTCTAAGGATAGCAGCAAACAAACCTATGATCCTATCTTGTCCTTTTTTCATTTTAAATGCAAGAGAAGTGCTGTTTGAAACATGACTATCTTTTATGCCAAAAGTATGTTTTCACTTTAGCTGTTACTTATGTTCATTTAAAAACAAAAGAGGTTCTGGCCATAAGTGTTTCCAAATGTCTTGCATGCACCATAACTTGGTGATGAAATTTGATGATATGCACCAAGGAAAGGTTGGCCCCACCTCCAGTCTTGTCGCTTATGAGAAAATGTTTTAAAAAAAGTATTCTGGAGCAGAAGAAAACAGTGTTTAAGAGATTTATTTTCTGATTGTCAGTGCCACTGCCTTGAAAAGCTTGTGAAATAATAGCAGCAAATATTTCAGAGATTTCTGCAGCTGAGAAAATGGCAAAGTTTTCTGAGTTGCCCTGCTCAAGAAGGCCTTAAATTCTAGCTGTTTACTGAGCCAAACTAAGAATTGTGTTTAATTTGTAAAATTCCTAGACAGAGGGATGTAACATGGAGGTCTTGAATACAGATTTGGTTCCTTTAAACTTTAAAAATATATTTTCCTTTTCTTCTTTCTTTTTCCTTCCTTCTTTTCTTCCTCCTTCCTTTTTGCTTCCCTTCCTTTCTTTCCTCCCTCCCTCCTTCCCTCTCTCTCTCCCTTCCTCCCTCCCTCCCTTCCTTCCTTCCTTCCTTCCTTTTTCCTTCCTTTTCCTTTCTTCCTTTCTTGCTGCCCAATCACAGGGTTCTTTAACTTTTCCCCTATGAAAGAAATCTGTGCAATTACATGTGAAATATAAGCTACGGACTTCATCTTCCAAAACCCAATTGAAACTTGCAGGCTAGGTTCCGCAAGGAATGACTGATTATTTGTCACCTCATGGTTTTCTGGCAAAGCTAAAGAAGTTAGGATTGGTGTCCCTAATACATGTTTATGTGGACTTATTGGTTATGCTTCTTCTAGTGCTTATCAGTTGTTATCAATGAACCAGAAACCTTTTAGAAATGAATATTTACTGAGTAAAGTAAGAATAGTTGACATAAACCATTCCCTCAAAACTGGAAATGTGTTTATCCAGAGGTATGTATGGAGTCCAGAGATAAGTAGGCTCGAGCTTAGAGAGTACATATAGAAGAAGTGTAAGACTGGAGATTGGGAGAGAGGAGGATGGGACTGAAAAAGTAGACATAGGAGTTATTTGCTTGGAAATAAAAATTGAAACCAAAGGAACTGATTTGATCACAAGTGAGATCATATAGAAGGAGAAGAAGAGAAGGCCCAGGAGATCCTTGGTGGACTCTGTAATTAATGATTGTCACCTGGATGATGATCTGGTAAAGGAAACAAAGAGGAATGGTCATATAGGTAGGAGGAGAACCAAGAAAAAAAACAGTGTGATGAAAACCTAAAGGGAGGAGAGTATCAAGGAAAAAATTGATCAAGTAAGATAAAAGTATTAAAAAGCCATTGGATTTGGTAATTAAGAGAACATGAGTAACTTTGGAGACAGCAGTTTTGATTAAATGATGAGGTTAGAACCTTAACTATAAAGAGTTAAAAAAAGTTTGAGGAAAGAAGTAGAGAAACCTGCTGTAGAGAGCCTACAAAAAGGAAGAGTCCTAGTCCTATAGGACAGCAGTTATTAGAGATGAAGAAGAGAGAAGAATGTAACCAGTACATGAACAATGGCCTGGGAAACAACTTAGAGTGGAAGGATTGAAAATAAATTTTAGGACATCTGCATCAGGTAATAAAATATTGTGATTATACCATGGAAATTACTGATTTACAGGATCAAACAAAAGTGATTGTCTTTGTAGAATCATCATTGATTGTATAATTAAGTCTTTCTGGCAGAGATCCTTTCTCTAACACTTATTATTTGTATAACCTTAGGCAAATAATCTCCCTGGCACTCAGTTTCCTCATTTGTCAATGAGGGGGTTGGATTGCATGACTTCTAAGGTCACTTAAAATTCAATAGCAAAGTAGTAGTACTTTTATACCCTTTGAAATCTGGGTTCTGATCTAATCACTCAATCAAAAATGCTCTCTCCAAAGTCATTGGTGTTCTCTGAGTTACCAGTTTTGTGACCTTTTTTTAGTCCTTATCCCATTTTACCTCTCAGCAGTATTCAAAACTTTTGGTTACCCATTCCTCCTGGATACCTCCTCCTTTTTATGGTTTTGGGCTACTTCTCTCTGTCAGTTCTCTTACTACTAGTTTGACTGATTCATTTCAGTTGCTTGATTAGATCATTGGCTTTGGGGGCTCTGTGTGGATGTTCCCCAGAGTTCTGCACTGATGTCTCTTCTCTTATGTCTCTCCATTCTCCCTTAGTGACTTTGTTAGCTCCTATGGATTTGATTAAAATCTATATATGGATGACATCAAGATTTCTATATTCAGCCATCTTCCCTCATGAGTTCTAGTCATGAATAATCAACTACCTTATTGGACATTTTGAAATAAGAATCTCAAACTCAACACATTTAAAACAAAACTAGTCTCTCCTTCCCCTAACCACAACTCCAAACTTCCCTATGACTATGAAAAGCATCACTATACTTTCAGTCATTCAGGTTCACAACCTTTGTGTCATTTTCAACTCCCCACATTTCCTCAAAGTATCCCATCAGTTGTCAGATCTGGTAACTTCTATCTCAACTCTTCTGTCATACCTCCTTGTGTCTGCATCCACATGGCCATTTCCTAGTTTAGATCCTCACCACTTGGACTATTGCAAAAGCCTTCTCATTTGTCTCCCATACTCATCTTTATTCTATCTTCTCCACAGCTGATGAAATAAGTTAGTTAGGCATAAGTCATACCCCAACTGAGTATACTCCAATATTACTCCATTGCTTCTAGAGGAAAACATAAACCCTTCTATTTGGCATTTAATGTCTTTAATTAGAAAAAAAACACCCATTAGTGCTTCATGCATTCTGTGACATAATTAATTTGTCTTTCATCCTGCTCCTCATATGTTGCATTCAATTTCATACCCCCATGTCTTTGTATTGTGCCGTTATTCCCATCAAACACAGTTCCTTTTCATGTCTGCCTATTAGAATCTCTATTTTCCTTCGTGACTCAACTCAGTGTCTCTACATGAATCCCTTCTTGATCCTCTTCAGCTGATAGTAAACTCCTCCTCCTAATCATGTTTTGTCTTAGTATCTTTATATTGTTGTCCACCAAAGAGTAGAAGTTTCTTGAGGGCAGGAACTTTTTTACTTTTGTCTTTGTATCCTCTGACAATGGAAACATGCTTGAGTACATAGCAGCTACTAAATAAATGCTTGTTAGTTGTTTGATTTCCTCCTCAGTTAGACAATCACAACCCCTCAAATCCTCCTGCTTTGCCAGATTATCCTATGGAGAACAAGATGACCCAATGAGGTAAGCTGCTATTTAAGTCCTAATGATGCATGGAGTTGTGTGACTCCAGTGACTAGGTACTGCCTTCAAAATGGGACAAGGCCATATTTGTATAAGAATGGAACAAGATCTTTTCATGGCATTGAGAAGAGATATCAAGAACATTTTCAGGGATTTAATAAACAAGTAAGTCTTTGGGGCTTATTCCTGGGACCAAATTCAACCTCGAAGTCAAAGTAAGTTTTTTGTAATAGAAGCTAAAGTCATAAAAGATGTGATGTGAATCAAGAAAATATTGAATTTTCATAGACCATTTGCTGTTTTAAGGTTCTCCTGATGATGGACTATACCTTATTATTTCAAATATTATTATTGAAATGAATTTATGTGAAGCCCCCTTGTGAGCTACATGAAAAGTTATTAACTGGAATTATTAAAATTAAAATCTTTTAATAATCCTATGTTAAAGGCATTCTACAACGTTAGTTGTTGTACCTCTAAATATGGACCCTTGTCCAATTGCTAATGAATAGACACAGGATTAGAATAACAGAACCACATTGGTGTTGATATTTATGATATAAATGAAACTGGAAGATATGTTGAAGTTGGAGCTAAATTAAAGAATTTTTCATTTCCTTTGATAGGCAAGTGAAAGAACTGGTTTTATCGTAGATTTAAAGACACCAAGAAAAATCATGCTTGGTCATTTCATATTGTAGTGCTCATGATGAGCTTAAGCAAAAAAGACCACCATGAAGATAATTACGGCTTGCATGACAACATATGTTAGCAAAAATGAGGAGGTAGAAAAATTCTACAAAGAGCTCTATGAGTCACTCCAAATTAAATCAACATATACTTTAATACTTAATGAGTTCAATGCAAAATTGAGGTTGAGGGAGATGACAAAAATATGTTGGAAAATATTGCTGCTTAAGATTAAGAAACAAAAGAGACCAAATATTTATAGACTACAGAAACCTCACACCCATATATTATGAATATTTTCTTCAAGAAGAGAATTGAAACTGGACATGGTGAACAACAAATGGTATTACAGAAAAAAGTGAAATTGACTATATCTGAATGGATCTGTTTGCTTCTAGACAGATCATTAACTTGTTAGATTGGGATTATACTCTACACTAAAATAGAAGAAATAATGAGATGACATGATATATAATTAAAACAGCCTAAGGGGATGTAGTTCAACAAACTACTAACAGATAAAACAGGAAGTAGATAAAGGAATGGATGTGCACATGGATTAGTTCCATTTTCTATGAAAGTTTAACCATTATAAAACATTAACTACAATGAAGAGGGCACTGAGACCCAGAAATTGCCTCAGGCAGCAAATATTTAGAGCACTAATTTAGAGTGTAATTTATTTGGAAAATCTTATAGAGGATGATGGTACAAAATTATGATTAGCAATAAATAGTTCATAAAACAAAATGTTGGAGGAAAATATGACTTTTTTAGAAATCTTATTGTGAGACATAATTAACTCAGATAATTCCAAGATGAAATTGTAGGGACCATAAATAGATATAAATTAGAAATGATCAATTAAGATTTATATATAGCAAACCCTTGTTCCATCAGCAACAATGAAATGATCACATTTGTAATCCATAATCTCAATCTAGGGATAGAAAAAAAGGTTAAAAAAACAGGCAGATATGTGCTTTTTAATGAGTTTTCTACCATCGTGGAGGCTTAATGATAGTATAAATGCACAAGTGATTTCCTATAGATGGTAAGGTACTTTTTATGTTCATATCTGCATAGGGCATCACATTGATCTCATCAAGTCCTAAATTGTTTCATTCTCCTAAATGAGACCCATGACATGATTGGTTGACATGTAATTTTTAAAAATCAGTGTTAATGTTGATCCTTGCTCTAAGAAATTCATCATCTGACTCTAAAAATAGCTGATTCAAAACTAACTTCATCTTAAGTAACTATTTACTTTCTTAGAAGATATAATAAATTTCATTTTTCTATGTAATGTCATTTGATATTTACCATGCACATTACCTCACATCTCCCTTCTCAAAAGTTTGACCTAATTAATGTCACAGGAAAGCCAACAAACAATCAAGTGAATTAAGTTCTACTGCCCACTAAATGGTAAGAATTTGGGTGGACAGCCTGTTGATTTGGTCAATCAATATGTATGTTTGTGTATATACATACATATATATGTATATACATATATATGTGTGTGTGTGTATGCATATACACATATATGCATATATACACACATAAGTTTATAAAGAGAATAACTAACAAAATTTGAGAATTGGAATCAATCACAGCAGCTATTGAGTCTAAACCATACACAAAAGGAATTCCTAATATAGTAAGCCCAAAAAGTGGTTATCCAATCTTTATTTGAAGATGTCCAGAAAGGTGTAACTCATTTCTTCCAGAGGTAGCACATTCCACTTTTATATAACTCTGTTATAAGGCAGTATTTTTTCCCTGACATTAAGCTCGAATTGGGCTCCTTGCAACTTTTATCAATTACTTCTGGTTCTACCCTCCAAAGTCAAATTGACCAAGTTCAATTCTTTTTTTCCCAGATACTCAGACATAGCTATCACGTTCTAAGTCCTCTCCTCTAGGACTGCCAGTGCAGTATGATTTCAACTAATTTTCATATGACATGGATTCAACATGCTTCAGCATCCTCATCACTCTCCTTTTGATACTCTTCAGCCTATCAGTCTGCTTAAACATTGGTTTCCAGAACAGAACACAATATTCCAGATGAGGTTTGAGAAGGATAGAATACAGTGGGACTATCAATCCTCTGTTCCTGGAAGCAATGATGACCCTTTTGATATAGTCCAAGATCACATTAACTTTTTTGTTGCTATATCAAATTGTTGACTTGTATCAACCTTACAGTATACTAAAAACACAAAATCTTTTTTTTTTTTTCAGAATAAGTGTTCTACCTCTCCCATTTAAATCTTCTGAAGTTAATTTGTTCCTGGGTGAAAGACTTTGTATTTATCTCTACTGAATTTCATCTTAGTAGATTTAGCTCAAAGTTCCAGTTTGTCCAGTTCCTTTTAAGTCCTAACTCTGTCACCCACTGTTTTAGTTATACCTTTCAGCTTTGTGTGATCTACACATTTGATGAGCATACTAATCATGGTTTTATCCAAGTCATTGATTAAAAAGGGCAAATAGCACAGAGACAAGCACAGGTTTCTGGGGGTAATCCACTAGAGATCTGCTACACTGGCAATGAAACATGACCGAGACCAAGTACTTTTGGGGTTGAGCCATCCAACCATGTAATTATATTGTTATGTAATATATCTTCTCCACAAGAATATAATGTGATATTTCAATCGATCAGTAAGCATCTGTGAAGTGCCTAGTATGTGCCTGACACTGTGCTAAGCTCTAGGGATACAAAAAGAGGCAAAAGTCCCTGCTCTCAGGAAGTTTATAATCTAATGAAGAAGACAACATTAAAACAAATATATACAAAACCAGCTATATAGAGGATAAGTAGGAAATACTTAACAGAGGGAAGGCACTGGAATAAAGAGGGTTTCTGAAAGACTTCTTGTAGAAGATACAATTTTATTTGGGATTTAAAGGAGACCTGAGAGGTCAATAGTCAGAGTAAAGGAGCAGGAGTGATCCAGGCATGGAGGACAGCCAGGTAAAATGCTTGGGGTCAAGAGACAGAGTTACTTAATTGCAAAACATCCAGGAAGTCAGTGTTACTGGATCAAAGAGTATATAGCAAGGGATAAAGTATAAGAGGACTTGAAAGGTAGGAGGGGGCTAAGTTATGAAGGACTTTGAATGCCAAACAGAAGATTTTGTATTTAATCTTGGAGGCAACAGGGAACCACTGGAGTTTGCAAATTGAATAGGGTGGGTGACATATCCAACATCAAAAGTTTAATTAATATTCTAGGTAAACTATATCTACAGCACTCTCTCCATCTAATACTTTAGTAATATGCTCAAAAAATGTTATGAAGTCAGCTGGCGTGAAGCCATGTAAGCTCTTTGTAATCCCTGCTTAGCTTTCTATGTGTCTAATGAGTGTATCCTTAAAGATCTGTGCTAGAATTTTCCTAGAGATTGATGTTGTAGTGGTAATCAGGGCAGGGCTTTTTGCTGTTCTTCTCTTAAGTGCCTTTAATGATTCTGGCCTTTGTTTGAATGGGGCAGGTAAAATGAGATCTTTTTGTCTTGGAATGTTTCTCTGCACTAAGACAATGAAATGGTAATCAGGGCAGGACTTTTTGTTGTCTTCTTTTTTGGAATGTTGAGATAATTAAGTACCTTTGATGAGTCCTGCCTTTTAAATGTTATGGCCAGAAAAATGGGATTTTTCACTGTTCTTTGAGTGCTTCTCAGCACTGAGGTAATCCAGTACCCCAGGGCCCTGAGACGGGTATTTGACTTTTGGGGCTCACTCATGGAAGGAGTGTTGAGATTCTGGGCAAGCCGTTCTAACTGCCCCCTGACTTTGCTAACCCAGACCCATTGATTCTCCTTTAGTAACTAACCATTGTGATTTGATCAGACAAGGTCTGTCTGTTGATGTTTGTAATTTCTGTTTGTATTTGCCTTGAAGTTCAGGGGGCTGATATTTTCCCCTTGAACTAAGTGAATGATGTATGTATGTTTGATTAAAGTAAGCTTGTTAACCCTTTAAAATTGCTTTCCTTAGAAAATCAGATCAAAGAACCTGTGCTAGCACCTCTTGTTGCTGGTCTTGTTGGGTCTTACATCCCAGTAGCAGCTGCTAAGCAAATTGTTGCTACAGATGTCAAGCTCATTGACCTATGGTTTGCAGCAATTGTACTCTTACCTTTTCTGAAGATCATACCCTTCTCCAATCTTGGAGGCCTTCTGCCATTTCCCATCCTCTTTCAAATATCAGTAGCAGAGGCTCAGCAATCACATCTGCCATTTTGTTCAGGACCAGAGGATGTAATTCATCCAGGCCAATTGACTTGAATTGATCAAGGAGAGATAGCTGTTCTCACATTGTCTGATGTGGCTCCTTACTTTGGTTGTGTGCCAATTTAATTCCTTGTTAGATGTTTTTGTTCTTCATTTTAGTGTACAGGTCATTGTCTTTTGAAGAGAAAACAGAAACAAAAGAATAATGGAGCAGTTTTGCCTTCTCTTTGTTTTCATTGACCCAACTACCCCAAATGAAGGTTCTAGTTCTTATTTTATCCTACTTTTTCACCAATATAGTTCTTTTTTTTAAAAAAAAAAATGGTCTCTTTGTTGTCCTTAGCTTCCCTTGTCAGCCTCATTTAAATTTTGCATTCACATTCCTGATACTGTTTTCATAGTGCCGGGCCTGTTTTTATTTTCATCTTGCTACTTTACCTTGCTCTCTTCTTCTGTTCATTTATTTCTTAAATCTTGAGACAAATGTCACTCATTCTTCCTATTTATTGGATTTATTTATCTTTGTGTCTTTCAAATTACATTCTTGAACATCTGTCAACCCTGTAGGATGTAGGAGTAAAATTTCCCCTGAAACATTTTACTTCATGGGATCCTACTCATTTTTCCCCTAAACACTTTGAAATTTACTTCCCCAAATCAAGGGTGATTATCAGACTTGCCTACTATTTTTTTTCTCCTTACCTATCACCAACACTAGTTTAGAGGAGCCACTTCTCTTAAAGCTTCTTCCTGCCCCCACCTCCCAACTTCAGGTAGAAGAAAGGAAAGAAGCACTTATTTAGCATTTTTTAATGTGTCAGGTACCAAGCTAAAGAGATTATAGATATTTTTTCATTTGACCTTCACAACAATCCTGAGAGGTATGTATCACTATTACCACTATTTAAAAGTTGAAGAAACTGAGGTAAACAGAGCTTGAGACCCAGGAAGTCAGTGTCTGAGGTCAAGTCTTCTTGATGGTAGGCCCTGAACTCTATGCACACTGCACCTAGCTGTCTTTGCCTAGAGTATAGTGAGAAAATTGTGCAATCCTTTTTAATGACCTCTTTGAAACACTATCCCATCCTTTCAACACCATATAAGTCTAGTGATGTTGTGTCTCTGAATCATGCACTATCAAAATCTTTAAAAAAAAATTGGACCACTCAGGGGTGAAGAAGTGTGTTGAGGGCATAAATATGCCATTTATTATCAGTGATGAATTATACACATGAAATGGTGTAAAACATATTGTCTAAAATCTGTATGGCTAGAAAAATTAGTCAAGCATATAAACAGAGAGAAGAATTGCCCATGTGGTATAAAGTGGTCATAAAATGTAAAAAGATTACTACAAAAGCACATTAGATAGTTCTCATGTTTTAGGAGAGGACTTAGAAAAAAAAAGACACAAGAAAGCATGGTTAAGTTATATTGTATCATTGGAAGCATTTCCCAAGTATATAAATTTTAAAATATTAATATGATTTTGGGTGTACATTTGATTGACTACATATGATGTCATTTTAATTTACCAAATCTAAATAAGCTGCTTGATGATGCCATGTAAATATTTTGTTTTATAACATGAAATTAATTATTTTGTTCCACTAATTTGATCAAACTGATTGTGTTGGTGTTGTGTTTTATAGATGTAGTTAGATTCCAAACTAATCTGGCTTCTGGACTTCTGGGTCATGTCCTACTGTAGAACATTGGTACTCAAAACCATCACATATTATTCCCCTCCCCACCACATAAAGAAGCATTTTTCTCCCATTATATAGAACCAGATGCCACATAACATTCTTATTAATTTTAATAACAGGCAGAAATGATAATAATGCCGAATGATATTTTAAAAGTTACATAAAAATCAAAATTGATGTATGTTTAGGCACGAAGTATCCTGGCCCCAAATTGTTTTTATTGCTTGACATTATTTCAGATCATAAATTTGATACTTTAGTATACTGGATTTTAAAACTTGTTTATCAGTTTATTCACATAAAAATCAAGGTCGAATCAGAGATTATTTGGTTTCACCTGGAAAATATCAGAGCAAGCACTCACCAAACTAGATAATAGTATTTTGTCCAGCATTCTTATTATCTAAATGTAAGCATGGTCAAAAAATATTATTATATATTCCTCCCAAACAAACTAAACAATAAAGGGATTTTGTTTTTTCATAATAAGCACAAATCAGCATGCTTAAGGAAACAACAAGTAATTATATGTAGTTTTGATTATAGGCATTTACATTTCCACAAAGAAATATAATTATGATGAAAGAAATATTTTAATAAGTGCCTTGTACTTTTTGACCTGGTTTTCCATTTAATAAAAATCTAGGAAATTTTAATTAATTGAAATAAATGTGCATGTATATATATACACACAAATATACACATGTGTGTGTGTGTGTAATTGGTATAAAATATTTGATGAATAATAACATTGCTATTTAGGCAACTCTGGATTCCACATGATACTAATTACTGGGTACTAAAGTTGGTAGAGAGAGAAAAAAATCCATAATTCACCATTTTATAAATGAAATTGAGAACTCATACACACACATATATATACATATATATGAATGTGTGTATATATATATGCATACATACATATATCTGTATCTATATATCTTTCCATATTTGCATTGATAGGTGATAACTAGCATGTATGTAATAGCCATTTTATCTCCTCTTCAAATCTATTTTTTCTATGAAAACGAGTCCCCAAATTGCCCATCCAGAAGAGACATCAGCGGTCATCTAATCTAGTTGTCTCACTCCAAGTTTTAATCTCACCTAAAGCATTCTTCATAAGTAGTTACTGGAGGTATCATTTCACCTGAAAGAATAATAGACACAAATAATCCAAAACGAGTGTTACAACAGGATGAAGAACAAGCTTAGTCACAAAAATGATGTATTAGAAGGCACCTCTCCCAATTTTTTTTTCTCCTATGTGTGTATCTCAGTTTCAGAAGTCTTAGAAAAGGATACAGTTTTTCTGGGTCATTATGGAAATTAAGTCATTAAATTATGGTCATTAAGTAAAAAGAAAACACATATCTCAATTTTTTATCATTCATAGGTTTATACAAAAGAAAAATGCTTCTATGGGACAGATGGTAAAAGGACTCCTTCTACTAATCTGATGTCAAGGAATTAAGGGAATTGCCCAAAGTAGGCTGTGCAAAGAACTCCTAAAACATATTGATGATAGTTTTTTGCTGATCTTCTTTTTGAAAACTATGATCTTTACTTCATCTGTCAACCAACACACATGAAAGTGCTTGTTTGATCAGTCGATTTCTAACCCGCCCCCTCCCTGCCCCCATTCTCCTGGATTAGCAGAAAGAACATTAGAATACAAGTCAGGAAACTTGTGTTCTAGTTTCATCTTTGTCATCCACTCACCATGTGACTTTGGACAGCTTACTTAACATCTTGGCCTCATAAATAAAACATTAGCTAAAAGATTATACCAATATATTACAAAGATTATACATTATGAGCAAGTGGGATTTATACTGGGAATGCAGGGATGGCTTAACATAAGAAAAACTATTAACATAATTGATTATATCAACAATGAAAGTTTAAAAAATACCATCATATCAATAAATGTAGAAAAAGCTTTTGATAAAGTACAATACATATTTCTATTAAAAACACTTGAAAATATAGGTATAAATGTGTTTTTCCTTAAATTGATAAAAAGCATTTATCTAAAACCATCAGCAAACATTATTTGCAATGGGGATAAACTAGAAGCCTTCCCAGTAACATCAGGTATGGAACAGGGATTCCTGCTGTCACAAATATCATTCACTATTGTATTAGAAATCCTGGCAATAACAATAAGAGAAAAAAAAGAGATACAAAAAGAACCAGAATAGGGAATGAGAGAATAAAACTACCTCCTTTTACAGATGATACGATGATATGCTTGGAAAATCCCAAAGATTAAACTAAAAAGTTAGTTGAATCAATAGTTTTAGTAAAATATAAAATAAATCCACAAATCATCAGCATTCCTATATATGACAAACAAAACCTTGAAAGAATAGGTAATAAGAGACATTCCATTTAAAATAACTTTAGACAGTATAAAGGCCTGGTAACCTGCCAAAACAAACCCAGGACCTATACAAACTACATATGTGCGTGTGTGTGTATAAACATATTATATATACACACATATACATGTACATATATCTATATGTTTATATGTATGTATGCATATACACATAAATATAAATATATACATAATTTTATATAAACAAAACCAGATTTAAGTCATTGGAGAAATATTAATTGTTCATGGGTAGGCAGGGCCAATGTAATAAAAATTATAATTTTACATAAACTAATATACATATTCAATGTCATCCCAATTAAATTATCAAAATATATTTTGCTGAATTAGAAAAAATAATAACAAAATTAATTTGGAAGAGCAAAAAGTCAAGAATATCAAAGGAACTAATGAAATAAAATGTAAAGGAAGGAGGTTTAGTGGTACCAAATTTTAAACTATAAAATGAGGCAGTAATTATCAAATCTACAAAACTATCTAGTGCTGGGTAAGAAATAGAAAGGTAGCTCAGTGGAACAGATCAGATGTACAATTTACAGAAGCAAATAAATATAGTAACTCTGCAATTGAAAAATGTAGACTTAAATTTTGGAAATTAGGGTTCATTATTTGGTAAAAATTGTTGGGAAAGAAAGCAGTGTGGCAGAAACTGGGCATAGACCAATATCTTACACCATTTACCAAGATAAGGTCAAAGTGGCTACATGAACTAGACATTAAGAGAGTATTACAAGAAAATTGGAAGAACATATCACTTATCATACTTATGAACAAAAGAACAATTTACAAATAAACAAGAGATGGAGAGCAGAGTGAAATGTAAAATAGATAATTTCAAATACATTAAATCAACAGGATTTTGTACAAACAATAAAAATGTAGCCAAGATCAGAAGGCAAGCAGAAAATTGGGGAAAAAATTTTATAGTTTCTCAGATAATTGTCTCATATTTCAAATTCATAAAGACCTTTGGTAAATCTATAAGAATACGAATCATTTGCCTATTGATAAATGGTCAAAAGATATGAACAGTCAGTTTTGCAATGAAGAAATCAAAATGATCTACAGTCATATGGAAAAAATGCTCCAAATCATTATTGACTAGAGAAATGCAAATTCAAGCAACCTTAAGATTTCATTTTATACCTACCAGATTGACTAAAACAATTGAAGGGGAAAGCAACAACTGTTGGAGGGGATGTAGAAAAATTGGAACACTAATTCACTGTTGGTGGGGCTCTGAACTTATCCATTCATTTTTGTAGAGCAATCTAGAATTATGCCTAAAGAGTTATTAAACTACCCATACCTTTTGAACCAGCAATACCAGAAATATGTCTGTTTCCTAAGATGTTTAGGGTAAAAGGAAAAGAACCTTTATGTTCTAAAATATTCATAGCAGCTCTCTTTGTGGTGCCAAAGGACTGGAAATTGTGGGGAATGGCTGAACATTCTCTGGTAGATGATCCTGATGAAATATTACTTTGCTATGAGAAATAATGAGCTTCTTGATTTCAGAAAGACATGGATAGACTTGCACAAAATAATGATGAGCAAAAAGACCAGAACCAAGAGAATTTTGTATACAGTAATGGCAGTATTGTTTTAAGAACAACTTTGAGTGATTAATCCATTTTGACCATTATAAATACCTAAATTAACAACAAAGGTCATATGAAGAAAGACACTCTCTGCATCCAGAGAAAGAACTGATAAATAGATGTATAGAATGATTTTACATATCCATCTATCAACCAATCTATCTATCTATACATATTTGTGTTTAATGGTAGCCATCTCTAAGGTGGGGGGAAGGAGGGAAGAGGAGAGAAGAAAAGAAAACAAATTTACTTTATTATTTATCATATTTATGATAACTTTATTATATATTTAAAAGGAACAACAATTTGAACACAATAAATTAGCAGTGTCATATGCAATCATCTTTTTATTATACAGTTTCATTGTATTATACTATTTCATTCACATCATTTATATCCTTGTTTCACTTCATAAATTAAAAATAAAATAAATAAAATTAAAAAACCATCTTGGCCATATTTTCTCATCTATAAAATGAGTGGACCAGACTGGATGGACTCTAAGGTCCCTTCCATCGATAACATTCTGTGACTCCCAAGTGAATATTTCTCCTAATATTGGGAAATTATTCTTTACATATTCTTTACTCTTTCAACTCAACTCATTGAATCTGACAATGATAAACTCATAAGGAACCTCAAAGGCCATGTGTAATCCAATGTGTGCCTAGTTCATATTTATTTATACAAAGTCTCTAAAAATGGAAATTTTTCTAATTCATGAAAACCTTCAGTGAGAGGGATTTCTCCCCACTTCCCCACCAAAATAACCCTTTGCAATTTTAGTAACCTCTAATTATTTGAAACCTTTTCTTAATAGCAAACATATCTCATTAGAAGAAATATTTCAACATATCAACTCTGACAATTGTGTTCATTACTCCTAGTTTTGCTTTCTAAAACTAAAGTAACAAGTTGAATTACTATTGCACATGACAGTGATTCAAATTCTTGAAAACCCCTAAAATGTCTGCCTCCATCCTTGGGAAGACATCACTTCCCTAGGTTAACCACCACTCCCCCCCGCCCCCAAGTCTTTCAGCTAATACTCTTACTTTAGGAAGGTTTCATAAAGGTGGTGGTACCTGATCTTATTTCAATTAGAAGAGAAGGATACTGCAGAATCACAATATGTTAAAACTAGAAAGAATGACAGTAATCATCTAATGAGTCTCTCCTTGTATTGACAAGGCAACTAAGGCACTGGTAGGCCAACAAATTGTGTAAAATCACATAACCAATAAATGGATAAACCAAAAGGTGACACTAGATCTCTGATTTCAAGTCAATTATGACTCCACTGTACCATACTTATGATTCCACTGTACCATATTGTCTTTATGTTCATTCTTGGATACCTGTTCTATTCCAGGTATGTTGTTATCTGCAAAGTGATTGTACCTGAAAAAAACCAAAACCAAAACAAAGTAAAAACAAAGATCTAGGCAGAATATATTTCTTTAGGAAATAATAGAATTGGGAGAGGATTCAGGGAAGATGGTGGAGTAAGTCAGAAAATTCCAAGGTCTCCAGATTTCCCCCACTAACAAGATAACAATAGCACCTCAGGGCAAACATAGAGTGGCCAAAATAAATAAGAATGGGAGCAGAACAATGGTTCTCCTGGGAGACAAGGTTCTCCTGAGAGATCTGAAGAAAAATCCCAGGTTGAGGTTTGGTTCCTGTGAAAAGTAAATACTTACAGGCTAGGGACCACTTAAAGAACAAGCCACAAGCTTAGGGTGGGGGTGGAGAGTGACATTCTTAAGGAGGAAGTACTTCATAAGACTGTTAATTGGTATTGGTTCAAGATATTTATGTGGTTACAACAAACCAGTTGTAGGAAGTTAATAGATGCCTCTGGGTATTCTCTGTGGATAAGGTATCACTAATGCCAGCTCAGCATAATTCATGCACTGAACATGTAATGGGAAGCTAAAGATTTGTCTTCTGTTATGCATGAGATGGGGTGGGGAAGGATGAAGGGATAGGAAGATTAGATTATTTAATGAAAGAGGATGTCATTGAATCAGTTACACTTCACCATTGGCTCAAATAGCTGTGCTAGGACTGCAGCCTAGTACCAAGAAAAGTTTTTGGAGATAGCAAATATATATTTTTGTAGGACACAAGAGTCTATCTTTCTGAAGTTGTCTGAATAGGTGTCTGTCTTGAAATGGGCTTGATTAGGAGAGGATTCTGGGAAGATGGAAGAGCAGGTCAGAAAATTCCAAGCTCTCAAGATTTTCCTCCAGGAAAGAGATACAACAGCATTTCAGGACTAACTGTAGAGTGGTAAAAATGAACAAGAGAAGAGGCAGAATAGGGGTAGAAATCAATCACTAGATTAGGTTTAGTCTTTGTGAAGATTAAACACCTCCAGGCTAGGGACCATTTAAATAACAAGCAGCAAGCCTTGGGGTTAGCTGGGTCGGAGGCTGCCTGGGCCCCAACCACAGGAACTTTTACAACTCCAGGATAGTGAGGGGTGTTGGAGCCTTGAAGCAAGGGAAATTGAGGGAACCTCTGCTAACAAGGAATGCCAGACCCAGTTGTGCTGCAGAGATGGAAACACAGTGGGGACAAGAAGGAACCAGCACAAGCCTAGTGAATGCAGAGGCAGTGGGGCAGGAATTCCACTAGCTGTGAGCACTTACAGGAAGCTGGAGGTCTTAGTTTCAGTTCTAGCCCAGAGGGAAGAACTGAAGGAGGATCTGAGGCTAGAAGCACTATCTCCTATACCCACGACTAGAAATGATTGTAAAAACTAAGTTATTAAAATTTTTAAAAAATGCACAGGCAACAGAGAAAGCATCCAACCATAGAGAGTTTCTGTGAGAATAGAGAAGACCAGGATTCATCTTCAGAGAAGGGTACTGAAACAAAGAAACCTCTTCTACACCAAAGAATGATGTCAAATGGCTACATGCTCCAAAAGAATTCGTAGAACTTAAAAAAGACTTTAAAAAACAAATGGGAGAGACTAAGGAAAAACTAAAAAAAAATACAAGAAAATCAAAAAGATTATGGAAAGAAAATCAACCAATTAGAAAAGGGGATCCAGAATCTTAAGGAAGAAGACAACTCTTTGAAAATCAGAATTGGGAAAGGGGAAGCTAGCAAAGTTATAAGAAATCAAGAAATAATGAAATATATGGAATGAAAAAATAGAAGAGAATGTGAAACATCTCACAAGAAACACAATTGATCTGGAGAATAGATCAAGAAGAGAAAACATGAGAATAATCAGACTACCTATGATTAAAAAAAGAACCTCAATACAAAAATACAACAACTGATTAAAATTGTCCTGAAGCATTAAAACAAGAGGGGAAAGGAAAAATAGAAAAAATCCACTGATCACCTCCTGAAAGAGATCTTACAAGAAAAATTCAAAGGAATATCATAGTCAAATTCTGAAACCCCCAGCTCAGGGATAAAATTTTATGAGCAACAAGAAAAAACTATTCAAATATGATGGTGCCACAATTAGAATTACATAAGACCTAGCAGTGGCAACAATAAAAGACTGTAGATCTTGGAGAGCCAGAGAACTGGATTCTGGCCAAAAATATCATACCCAGAAAAGTTAAGCATAATCCTGAATAAAAAAATAAATATTTAAAGAATTGTCAGACTTTCAGGATTTTGTTTAAAGAAAAAAACACCTGAACTTAATACAAGATTTGACATACAAGAGTCAAGAGAAAAATAAAGTACATACCAAAGACTAATTACAAGGAACTCAATAAGGACTGTTTACCTTTTATATTTATAAAATGCATGTCTAAGATTGTTATTAGTAGTTAGGTAGCTAATAAGAAAGATTGGAGTGGACCTCAGTATAATCTGATTTTAAAAAGTAAAACCATTTAGGAACAGCTAGAAAGAGTAATTATCTTATACAAATGAGGCAAGTTAGAAAGACCTGACACAGAGAAATAAGATGGAGGAGGAGGGCTGGTAGGTTCTGGAAGTTGCTTTCATTGGAAATATGTTCAAGAGGGAAATACACATATATATATTACATATATATGTATATATATGCATATAAATACATATATATGTCTAGAAGAGTATAAAAGTCTTCCAAATTCAGAAAGAAAATGCTAGGGGGATAGGGACGGGGAGAGGATAAGGGAGGGATCTTTAGAGGAGAGGGTGAGGGAATAGGTTAAAAGGAGATAGAGAAGGGTGTTTAGATTAATGGGAATGGGACAATGAGGGAGGGATGGGGGGGTAGGTTAAGTAATAGGAAGGCAAGGTAGTGGGTAGAAATAAAATAGAGTGAGGAGGGATATAGGAAATGAAAGATATACACAAACACAAAATAAAGGTCAGGAATAGAACTTTTAGGGAAAAAGAAGCAGAGATGATAATCACAATCTTGGACAAAGTTAAGACTAAAATAGATTTAATCAAAAGAGAAAAATAGGGAAACTACACTATGCTTCAGACACACTTATCAACATTGTTGGGAAAAAAGAACAAAAGAAAAAGTGCACAAGAAAAAATGAAAGAAAACTTAAGAAAGCAATGAAAAGAGGGACAACTCTCAGTACAATGCATAGTATTTATTATATATGCTTCCTTGAAATGGAAATCTATTGCTGTATGTATTTAATCCTTTCTCACATTCTGCTGTGCACATAGCAATACTTTCTTTCTTATTTTGTATAATTTTAATTTTAGTATTTAATTTTGTTTCTCTTTTCTCATTTTGTATTTAAGTTTAAAATTTTTTAAAATTACAAAAACATAACAGAATTGATGAGTTGGCAGAGACTTCAGGGCCCATATAAGTCGATTCATATCTAATAAAGAACTACTACACCTAGAATCACCACAACCTGGTCAACAAGTACTCAGACAGCATTTGCTTCTATATAATAATAAAGAAGTATCCATTACCTTGGAAGACCACTTTTGCATAGCTGCAAATGTGACATAGATTTTTCGTGATATTAGGGCTACATTTGCTTCTTTGCAACACCTACTACTTTTTTCCTTTTTATGTCTTCTGAAGATCCATAGAACAAGTCTGGAACCTCTTCCACATGATCGCCTTTAAGTGCTTGAAGTCAACTAAGGGGAACACATGCTCTTAGGGGAACATGTCCCCATTATTTTTTTTTCTTTTTGAGGCCAAACATCCCCAGTTCCATGAGAATATGAGCAATATTGTTTTCATTCATCATATTTCCTTCTGAATATTGGGAGTCATTTTCCAGAAATAACTTCCTAAATGTGTGTCAGTAAGTTAAACTTGTCTGGTTAAGTTCCAAGTCTAGTTCAGAACTCAAAGTCTGCCTGCTAGGGCCAAAAATATACCTCATCTACCTCTATTCACACAAACAAAGCAAAGGGGAAAATATCTGGGATGAAATGTTCGAGTACCGTTTGGAAATTTTTGTCTGGTTTAGGTCCAGCCTATGTCAAGGATACACCATGGTTACCTGCCAGCGGTTCTTAGTTCCTGGATTTATCTTTCAAGACTGTAAAGTGTCATACAAAGCCATTTGACTCCGTTAAAGGCTCCTACATTTATAATGTTGCAAATTAAACTGTACAGGCAAATCCATTTTATATCCAAACCATAACAAAGCAAATGGAGAAAAGCATTGTGTATACCACTGAACACTCATTTGGTAGCTGCTTCCCACTGTGTTGGCACAGCTTTTGACCTCTCTCTTGCTCTATCATCTTCTAGCAGCAAAGTCAACAGCTGTGGTCAAAAGCAGATGCTTTTGGCAATTGCTGTGCCCAGATGACAACCTCTGAAATATGTCTCTCTAGCAGCAACAGCAGCAGTGACATCTGGATCACATACTGATTCTTGAATTTGCTTCTTGGCTCAATTCCCCAGAAGCAGCTGTTGAGCTGTCTTTAGTGCTATCTTGATATTGGCCTGTGATGGAATTCCTTGCTCCCCTCTGATTATGAATATATTCACAATTTACATCTGATCAGACTTCCCTCAAACAAATTATGCCTTCCCCTTGATAAGATGCTTCCAAATGAACTCATATGTTTTTCAAATTATTTGTCCTTTACCCTTAAGGGCCTATTTGCCTCCATCTGTACATGGCCTACTTAGGCATCATTTCCTTTCATAATCAGAAGATTCACAATTGCCTCTAGTAGGCAATTAAATTCTTTTTTTCAAGGGGAGGCTGTAAAAGCTCAAGCTAAGCTAAAACCTGTGAACCAAGGATCTGTCAAAAATTCTTCTGGTAGAGGAATGTAGAAAAATAAGGTTAATAATAGTCTTTAAGGAAAGTCTCTTTCACAGAGGAAATATAGGGTATTAATGAGATGGTATGGGGTGGGGGACAGAATACCCCCTGAGGAAACTCCCCAACCGAGAAATAAGAAAATCTCATTAAAAACAGTAAGCCAAGGGGAGTGGTAATATAGTAACAGTTGCCAAAAAATCTATTAAATGTATTTAAGCACCTATTCTATTCATTGAACCTGGGCAAAACAAGAGTACGGATCTAGTTAGGATTTGTATGGCATAGTATGGTGGATGGCAGCTACATGGGGGAGCCAAATATTGATAAGGGATAGAAGCTCGAAAAGATCTAGGAAGGATAAGGCTTCCTCAAAAATGCAAGCACTTTGAGGAAATTAATTCCCTGTAATAGTCTAACCCCACATTAGTACCATAGCGTAATGTTGTTCATTCTAAATTGATATTAACTGATAAAGAACTTCAATGAAATGTAATGTGTTAAAAACATTAATTTCTTATATAACTATACTACTGTATGCTATTTTTTGCCAGAACTGTGATTTTCTTGGTATAGGGAGCTCCCAGTGAAGGAATTCCCTTCACTAATGTAGGTGAGTACATTTTCTGTGACTTAAAGACTGTGAGAGTTTCCTGTAGCCCTGAGAGATTAAATGATTTGTCTAGGATTGCACACTGTGTATTCATAAACATACATATCATAGACAAGACATGAACCCAGGTTTTCCTGACTCCATCTAGCTATTTACTACACCAGACTGATACTATACTAAGCCACTTACTGTCAAGCCATGCCAGGAACACTATGCCAGGCCATGTTATACCATGTTATTCTATGTCATTTCAACCCTATCTTGCTTCGTCTTATATCATTCCTTCTCATCCCATCCCATCCCATTCTGTCACATCCTATCCTATCCTATCCTATCCTATCCTGTCCTGTCCTGTCCTGTCCTATATTTTTGTATTATATGATACCATATTTAATACTATACTGTGGTATGCCACACTGTGCTGTACTATATTACAAATGAGGTTAAAATACCTGCAATACCCACATTACGAGGCTATTATATTAACACGATGCATAAGTAAAAACACTTTACACACTTTAAAGAAATATACAAATATCCATTATAATAATTGTAACAATAGTACTAGACTAAGTTGTTGATATTACTAGAAATAACAACGCTAATAATAATGATAGCCCACAAAGCCATTATCCACAAGAACTAATCTGTGTTGATAATGAAACAGCCAACAAATATTTGAGCCATATGGATTTGTTTGTGGAAATGCAGTGGTTTAAGATGGTGGTTTAGGACTAGGTCATTATCATCAGTAATTACAGAAGGGTTAACCTTAAAGAGCCAAGACTTAGTGATCAATGCAGATTGTACCAGGAAATAGTAAATGGACAACTCATCACTAAAGATCATAAACATCTTGCACTGATTTACCAATAATACATCACCTAGTGTCTAAAATCATATATCATAAGTTTATTATCTTCAGTAAAATGACAGGTGACATGTCCCCCTACTACAAATAGAGACGTCGAAATATACTGAAGAACTGAACTTTACAATAATTAGACCGTCATCCCAGACTCAAGTGCTGTCCACAATTTCTAGGCAATTACACTGATCCATTAAAAAACAAACCTAAGGACAGTTTTAGAAGATGTTGCCTTATCAAATACTCATAATCTTCATGTCTTTGGGAAACGAACAATAAATTTCAAAATAGAGATACCTAGCAGAAGAAACCAAAATCATATGGTCCCAGAATAAAGTTCATATCATCTCTCTAGTTTTGATTTCTGGAGTTTTACTGAGGATACTTTCAGTGAGCTTACAAAGTACAAACTGACAACATAACACTTTTATTCAGTTACAAAAGCAATCATTTCATTCACCTGTGCATTAGTGCATAGAACATCGAATATAAAAGAATAGCAAAGATATCTACTTGACTCAGGATTATTTCTTTCTGTACTCCATCAAAAAAGGGAAAAAAATGATGAGAAGAAAAAGATGATAAAATAATAATAAAATTTTGGTGATGATGTTATCCCCTTAAAAATCTAACTCTAAAAATCCAACCATGCCATAGGGGCTAGATTATGTGAGAGAAATCCAGCAGCTAAGTGAGCTAATCAGCTAAGCATTCTAACTCAGATGATATACAGCAGAGACTTCGTGAGCACTGAGACTATTTTAGTAGCCATGAAGGTCTGGCAAATTGGGCTATGCATTGCTTTGTATATAGTTTTCTTGACTTTGCTTCACTTTCATCAACTCCTATAAGTCTTTGCATGGTTCTCTCCACTCATCATCTTTGTAGTTTCTTATACCACAGTAATATTTTATTCCACAATCTATGGGCATTTTCTTTGTTTCATTCACTAGCTTCTTCCTCTTTTATTTACTGAAATTAGTGAGTAGATTTAGTTAAAGGTGTAAAGAATAAAATGGGCCTCAGCCTCGTGGCCTTTTTACTATAATGGGATGGATTTAGAATTTGGAAAAATGCAAATGTGTTGTGAATTAATTTATAGCCTTTAAGTTGTCTTTTTTAATGTCTGTGATATATTCCCAACATCTCTCTAAAGAGTTAAATTTCAGTTACGTGACATTTAAAATGGGTGTTTGTATGGCAAAATAATTCAAATGTATGTTCCATTAGACCTCACTTAAAAGAATAATTAAATCAAGACATATAGACTCTAGCCAATTTCACCTCAAACGTCAGTCAAGAAAATATAGTTTATACAGCTACAAAGAGTTAGAATGAACATAAACATGTAATATAGCCTCATGAATCTAGTAATAAAAGAAAAAAATGGAGAGATAATAGAACTTTATCCTTTTAGTTCAATTTACTGGGCAAAATGTATGCTTTTGTTATTTAAGGAAAAAGCTTTTGCACTCACATTTTATATTTGGAAACATTTCTATGAAAACATTAGGTCATAGTAGTTGATATTTGAATCTTTAGAGAAATGAAAGACTTAAGTAATAGTTAACTTTACCTTGCAGCCAACTGAGTTCAACAACATATCAACTGTACCATTAACCACACCGTACTTAGGCTCCCAGCAAAAATCTCAAGAAGAGCTCACAGGAAAGGGTAATGAAATGCTTTAAAGGAAATGGCATTGTGGCCCAATATTGTTTTTAGTTACTATCACCATTTTTATTATGTTGACACTGTACAGTGAAGGACACTAAATGTTACTTCAGTTGTTTAAGTCATTATTTCTTTAAGGAGCTATTTGTGATTGTAGTTATATAAATCTTAAATTTGCCTTGTAGATAGATTCTCATTCTATAGTTATTTTTTAAAAATTATTTACTATTTTATTTTCCCTCACTTACATGTAGCACCAATTTTACATTAATTTTTTAAAACTTTGGTTCCAAATTCTCTTCCTCCCTCCCTCCCCACACTCCCCCCCCTTGAGAAAGCAAGCAATTTGATATAGGTTATACATGTGTAGTGATGCAAAACATATTTTCATATTAATCCTATAAAGAAAAGATAAAAGAAAACCTCAAGAAAAATAAAGTTTAAAAAAGCATGCTTTAATCTGTACTCAGACACCATCAGTCCTTTCTCTGGGTATGGATACCATTTTTCATTATAACTCCTTCAGAGTTGTCTTGGATCATTATACTAATCATCTTACAATATTGCTGTTACTTCATACACAGTACATTTGTAATAGCAAGCAAAGTGGGACTTTTTGCTTGTTTTATTTTTTCTTTTGGAGTGCTACTTAGCACTAAGGAAATGAAGTGCCTTTGAGTCTTGCCTTTGTTTGAATCAAGAGTCTTTGATTGACTCGAGTCCACCTGTGCTAGCAGCCCTTCTGTGTGCCAGTGTTATTGGCCTTACACCTCCCAGTAGCTGCAAGTAACATTGGCATTACAAAATGGCATAGTCAGCAGGATCTGCAAATTAAAAGGAAAGTATGGGGTTTGAGGGGACTAGGATAGTGGTTGGATGTTTCCCAGTTATTGGGTTGCTCTTTATACTTGTGGTAGCTATGGTTCTGTGGTGGTTATGGTTCTGTGGAGCCCTAGGAACAGCAGCGGCCTGAGGAAAAACAGGCAAGTAGCACTGATGGGAGTGATTTCCCAGGAGCCTACAGCAGGGCCCCTGAGAGATAACCTCTCCTTCCCTCTCCCTACCACACTAGCACTCTGGAGGAAACAGGCCAGAGAAGTGGCTGTGGGAGGAAAACAAGCAAAGGCTTGAGGGAGGTGGGGAGGGCCAGAGCCAGGGTTCCAGTGGATTAACCCAGCTGTGGACTGTGCTGGAGGGGTGAATTCCTGAATGGCCTGAAAGGGTATTGTATTTGGAAGCCATACCAGAGTAGCAAGAGCTTGGAAAGGAGCCCTAGAATTAGAGTGGAGAGCTGTTTGCATTGGGACTCAGGCAGAAGCCAGGAGCAGCCAGCTCCTGTGGGAGGAGGAGGAACCTCGGAGCTCAGAATTCAGCCCTGGGGCAAGATAAAAGCTTTGCAGCAAGGCACTATGTGTGCTTTTCTGTTGTGTCCCCTGAGATGGTTTGGAACCCAGAGGGAGGGTGGAGTTGTCTATGGTGGGTAGGAGGAAGTGCTGTGGTCCCCCATGGACCCCACCGTGTTGGCTTTGTTGTCCAGCTGCCCTTCAGGTCTTGGAAGCAGGGGCTGGAGCAATGTAGTAGGGAAGACACGCCCCCAAGAGAACTTAATTTGGACTTTTTTACGTGTGTTAGGACTTTGCTCATTAAAACATACCTGAACCTGAGAGTGCTAGGAGGAAGCCTTCAATGACAGTGTAGGGAGAAGGACACATGCCCATGAAGGACTTTACTTGGACACTCTGCATTGACTGAAGAGATTGTAACTTGCTGTAACCTGGGGGTCGATGGTATTTGTATTTTCTGCTACCCCTTAAGGATGATATGTTCTATTAGGGAAGACCTTGGCCTGGGACCCCCTGATTGTGTAAACAAGTATTTTGGGGAATACTACTGAATGATGTTTTGCTTAAAGATGTTGCTTTGAACATTATGGTTTAGTTTACTGAACAATGGCATATGCTGTGTGGGTATTCTGAGAAATGCTATAAGATATACTGAATGATATGTTTTATTTAAGACTATGTGGCAAATTTACTAATAACTTATTATGTAATGGGATTGCAAAGTATAGTGCCTCTATTTGTTCCAGGATCCATGGCCATTTAGACTGTAAAGCCAAGGATATTGGAAGGGTGGAGTGTAATGGCAAGCAAAGTGGGATTTTCTGCTGGTTTTTTTTTTCTAATGGAGTGCTTCTTAGCACTAAGGCAATCAAGTGCCTTTGAATCTTGCCTTTGTTTGAATCTAGAGTCTTTGATGACCTGCTTAAGTCACGAGATAGCCTAAGTCACATGATTTTGTGTCACATGGTTGTGATGCCCTCTGACCCTGAAGAAGTGTATATTATCTCCTTTCAGCCTGTCCCTCCTCAAAAGTGTTTTGCTTCTGACTACCCCTGCCCCAATCTTCCCTCTCTTCTATCACACCCCCACCCTGATCCTCTTCCCCATCCTACTTTCCCATAGGGTAAGATAAATTGTACCCAATTGAGTGTGTATGTTATTATCTATTTGAGCCAATTCTGATGAGAGTAATGTTCACTTACCCCTACCATCTTTGCCTCCACTATAAAAACTTTTTCTTGCCTCTTTTATATGAGATAATTTACTTCATTCTACCTTCCCTTTCCCTTTCTCCCAGTGCATTACTTTCTCACTCCTTAATTTTATTTTATTTTTTAGATATTATCCCTTCATATTCAACTCACATCTATGCCCTTTGTCTATATATACTCCTTCTAACTATCCCAAAGGGCTTATGAATTACAAATATCATCTTCCCATGAAGGAATGTAAACAGTTTAACCTTATTAAGTCCCTTTCCTGTCTACCTTTTTGTGGTTCTTTTGCATGTTGTATTTGAGAGTCAGATTTTCTATTTGGCTTTGGTCTTTTCATCAGGGATGCTTCAAAGTCCTCTATTTCATTGACTTTCCATTTTTTCCCCTGAAGGATTACACTCAATTTTGCTGGGTAGGTGATTCTTGGTTGTAGTCCTAGCTCCTTTGCCCTCCAGAATATTATATTCCAAGCCCTCCAATCTTGTAACGTAAAAGCTACTAAGTCTTGTGTTATCCTGAATGTTGCTCCATGACATTTGAATTATTTCTTTTTGGCTGCTTATAATAACTTCCTGGGAAGAGTTCACTCTGTCCCAAGTTTTAGGGGTTTTGTGTAGCTGTCTTCAGAGATACTTCTAAGGACTTGTATGTTTTCAGTTCTGCCAAGGTTGTATGATCTAAGGAGTGGTGTGTTTATTCCTCTCCTGGCCTGTGCTCTGGTCTGTGAGTGACCACAAGAACTATTTTCTGCCCTGGAACTGTGACCAGGGCTCCTGCTCTATTGTGGCTGCAAGCTATGGTGTGCTAGTGCTCCTCTTCATCCTGGGACTGCCACCCAGAACTGTGACCCAGATCCAAGTACAGGAAAAGCAAGAATCATGCCTCCAGGGGCTAACAAAGAGACCTCTGCAATCTCTTTCTGATCCATTGTTTGGCCTCCTTACCATCTATGAGCTGAGAGCTCCAGAAACGGCTGCTGCCGCTGTTGATTCTGTGGCTCTTAAGACCTGTACCTGGTTTGCTGGGTTCGGTCTGTGATGTCACCTGCACTGGACTGTGCTTCGCTATCACTCAGATATGACAGATCTTTCCTGCTGACCTCCTAAGTTGTTTTTGGCTGAAAAATTATTTCACTCCATACTTTTGTGGGTGCTGCTGCTCCAAAATTGTTCTGTGGCGTAATTTAACGATGTTCAGAGGGGTTTTAGGGAAAGCTAAGGGGAATTGCTGCTGCCTTTTCTTTGCCATCTTGACTCTGCCTTCCATTGTGGCTCAATATTGTACTTCCGCACGACAAGGTGGCAGCAGGCATGGAAGAGAAACAGATTGAGATTTAAAAAATTGAATTAGTTTCTGTGTTGAGAAACAAGAATATATTTAAAGCAGCTTATATCTTGGTTGTTGGGTAACTGGGTAAGTATGTCAATTATCCCCAATATCTTTCCACCCTAAGTTTGACTATTAGTGAAGAGTATTTCAAACATTCTAGCCCTTGGGTCTATACTATCAGCAAAAAGGGAAGCACAGCATAAAAGGTAGATGGCATAGTAGGGAGCTGGACTTAGAGCTAGAAATATATAGATTCAGAGACTTCTTCTGGTACTTAATATCCACTCAATTTTGGATGTTTCATCTTTTGGATCCTCAGTTTCTCCACCTGTAAAATCAGGATAATAATATATGTAATACTGAAATCACAGGGTCATGGTTAGGCTTAAATGATGCAATGTTCTTTGAAAATCTGAAGTATTGTGTAATGAAAACCACACCATAGTTTACTGTTACAGAATTAGTGATGGTTAGAGCTCTTATAAATAATTTTATAATCAACATATCTAAGATTTCATATACCTAATTTCAGGACCATTGCTATCTACTTTCATAATATTATAATTACTTGTGAACTTGATTTATCCCTATTATTGGATTGGAAAATATTTCTTCTCTTTGTGCCTTATTTTTCACATCTAAAAAATCATGGAGATTGCCTAGATGATTTTTTATTAATTATGATTTTTTATTTTTAGTTTACAAGACTCAGTTCTGCATGATTTTGAGTTCCAGATTTTCTTCCCCCCCATTCCTCCCTCCCTCCCCAAGACGGCATGGAATCCTATATATCTTCTACATACAACTTTGCATTGAACTTATTTACACAATAGTAAGGTTGTAAAAAAAAAATTATGACCAATGGAATGAATTATGAGAAAGAAGAAACAAAGCCAAAAAACAAAAACAAAAAACAAAAACACAAGAAAAAAAAAAGGAGAGCAAACAGTTTGCCTCAATCTCCATTCAGACTCCATTGTTCTTTCTCTGGATGTAGATAGCTCTCTCCATCATGAGTCCTTTGGAGTTGTCTTTGAACCTTGTATTGTTGAGAAGTGTGAAGTTTATCATGGTTAGTCATCACAGAATCCGTATATCTGTGGTTGTGTATAATGTTCTCCTAGTTCTGCTCCACTCACAAAGCATTGTATCATGTAGGTTTTTCCAGGTTACTGTGAAGTCCAGATCTGAGCATAGAACAATATGTTATACCATATACCAAAATAAAATCAAAATGGGTTCATGATTTAGGAATAAAGGCTGAAACTATAAGCAATTTGGAAGAGCAAGGAATAGTTTACCTATCAGATTTATGGGAAAGGAAAGAATTTATGACACACCAAGAGACAGAGAGAAAAATGCAAAATGGATAATTTTGATTATGTTAAATTGAAAAGTTTTTCTATTAAAAAAGCCAATGCAACAAAGATTAGGAGGGAAGCAGAAAATTAGGAGAAAATCTTTACAATTAGTATTTCTGATAAAGGCCTCATCTCTAAAATATACAGAGAACTGAGCCAAATTCATAGGAATACAAGTCATTCCCCAATTGAGAAATGGTCAAAGGATATGAACAGGCAGTTTTCAGAAGAAGAAATTAAAGATATCTATGGGCATATGAAAAAATGTTCTAAACCACTACTGATTAGAGAAATGCAAATCAAAACAACTCTTAGGTACCATATCTCTCCTGTCAGATTGGCTAGAATGACAAAATAGGAAAATGATAAGTGCTGGAGAGGATGTAGGAAAATTGGAACACTGTTACATTGATGGTGGAGATGTGAACTGATCCAGCCATTCTGGAGAACAATTTGGAACTATGCCCAAAGGGCTATAAAAATATTCATACCCTTTGACCCAGCAATGGCACTTCTAGGGTTGTATGCCAAAGAGATCACACAAGTGATCCCACACAAGTGGGAAAAAGGACCCATATGTACAAAAATATTTATAGTGGCTCTTTTTGTAGTAGTAAAGAATTGGAAATCAAGGGGATGCCCATCAATTGGGGAATGGCTGAACAAGTTGTGGTATATGAATGTAATAGAATACTATTGTGCTATAAGAAATGAGGCCTAGATGACTTCAAAGAACAGTTCCAGCTCTAAAAATCTATGATTTAAGAATCTGTGATACTTGTTGTAAGGACTCTGTCTTATGTCATTTGTTCCTTTTAATTCAGTGTATTGCCTAAAATGTCCCAAAAGTCTTAGTGCAGTGTTGCATTCAAATAGCTTAAACATACTCTAAGTCTTTTGAGACAAACTACACATCTACAAATTAAAGAAAGCATAATTTAAAAAAAATTATTAAGTGCTTACTATGTGTCAGTCACTTCCCTTCTCAAGATACAAAAACAAAAAGAGAGATTCTCAGGGCCCTCAAGAAGCTGACTTTCTAATAGAGAAATTCAACACATGTAGGGGAGTGGTGGCCAAGGATTGTTGTTTTGGTCTGGGGAGACACAGGCATAGGGAGTTGATGTCTAAGGAAGTAAATTAACAAGCCCTTTTCTGAAGGAATCAACATTATTATTGATTGAATTACTGTGCCCAGAGCAATTGGTGGATAGTAGGTAGGGGTGGAATACAAATAGGAAATGGAGGTAACTGTGACAGTAGGCAGATATGGCTTTGGCAAGGAAATAGACAAGTCGTGAGGGTGAAGCATATTCTGGGATCTGGAGCTACCTATGTGTGACTAAGGGATTGAGGGCCAACGGGGCTAATTTGCACTTATTAGGTCATCAATCAAGATGACTGGATTAACTTCCCAGGGTCTTGGGACCTGGATGGGGGGGGGGGTGGAGTGCCAGTCCAAGTCAGGGGCAGGCAGATGACCTGGAAGGATATCTGGATGGAATACGAAAGTAAAGCAAGTGTTTAATTAACATTAGCTGAATGAAATTGAAATAGAAAACAATTACATCTGTAAAAAAAAAAATCTGTCAGGCTGATTATTTGTTCAATTGTGTAGACTAAATGAAATACACAAGATTGTTGTGTTTCCCCCCTTCTTCCCATTTAGATCAGTTGAGTTTTCTAAATCTAATTTCAGAATCATAAGTTTGCTAAATGGACAATAGATAGCTGATTCCATAATCTTAAACCCCAGTATCATGAGAACCTGAAGTATTGCCATAAAGATAATTGTGCACAAAATTATCTGAGTCTTCCATTGGCCATGCAGCATAAAGACTGGGATATGCAAGTTCCTTGTAGCCCAGACATAAGATAGGATTTCTTCTCATTACAGAGATGGAGAGACCCTGGGACTGAACATTTTACTTTCACAAATCCTGTCAATGAGATGCAGGAATTCGTCATGGCCATGGAACAGCTTCAGTTGTGAACTCTTCTCCTTTGAAATTTTAGAGTAGAGCATATCTTTTGGTGCCTAGGTTAGAAATCTGAAACTCTCATTATTTTTGCATTTGTTAAAACATGTCTCTCTGTTCAACTTGCAGACAAAGCAGGCGACTTTGATAAAACTTGATCCACATTCAGAGACTTGCAGTGATCCTCAGTCTTCTAAAAGGACTCTTCTCAGGGCACCCTGCAATGGTAAAAAAAGGCTACTTTTAACTACTTCCCTCTTTATTCTTTAAGCTCTGCTGTTTTCATATATATACCTAAATCATGCCATTTTGGTTGCTGTCTCTGGTACCTCAATGGATTTGTTGCTTTGCTTCCAAAAGCACTTTGCACTACATGCATTTCATGTTTTCCTGAATTCATGTCTGTGTTTCTATTCAAAGAGGTTTTTTGATGATTCTTTAGCAAAACTCCTGTCCAGAATGCTTTTTCTAGAGTTACAAAAATTTTTGTCTTTAAAACTCTCTTGGAGCTTCAGGTAATTTATCAGCCACCACAAGTTAGGTGATCTAGATCTTCCTGTGGTGACTAGAATGATGAAAACATCTTTATTGGTGCAGAGTTCCTGCTTTTAAAAAGAAATATAAAGTATATTATGACCAGGCTAATTTCTAATGGTGTTATCAAAATGGGCTGGTTTTTTAAAAAATGTTTCCACTATATAAAAATGGGGCCCAGATAAAATTTTATTTTCTTGAAATTCTGTTACTTGAGGAATGATAATTTCCCTCCTAAAGATCTAGGAAAAACATAACACGTAGTAACTCTTAGGGTTCCATCCTTTAATGATTCATGAATCTGGAAAGAAAGCCCCAAAGAATTCCCATACTCGTGCTGGTCTCCACTTTTTACCACTTAGAACAAAGGGAGTTTTCTAGCTAGGTGGGCCAGACTGCTGGTGCATTTGGTTTGTGCATTTGGAGATACACTGGGGCCCTCAGCTTAAATTATATTTAGCATAACCATTTATGCTTCTTTACTTCTTTGAAATGAAGTGATGATAATGGATTGACTCCCTTATTGCCTAGCAAAGTCATTGAGTGTAGGACAGATCACCAGAGAGATCCAGAATTTGAAAGACAAAAGATTTGTATGGCAAATTCTCAAGTTTCTTCTTCTAAAGATCAAGGGCTCCATCACACATAAATAAACAGAACATGGCACAGTCTTTGATTGCCAAGTCATTAACTCACTTCTTCTGGATGCCTCACCTAGTCTTCCTTCCTTCCTTAACCAAAAACAACATGAATGATTTTCATCACATTTTCTCCCTTGATCTCAAAAAGAAACTTTTATCTGAATAAGGTAAACTTATTCAGCTTATTGATTCAATGGAATACTAGTTTGAGTGAATTAAGCAGCCTGCCTTGACATATCTTGTTTTCTTCCTTTGACATAAACCACAGCTGATTATTAATTTCTTTGTTATCATTTTGAGCTGTTCTACTGTCTGTCCCAGCACTGATGTTGTACCAACAGAAACAGCATCCTTATAAAAATCCAAACAACTGTTTCCTAAAAGGTTGCTGCTTAAAAGACAAATACAATACCAGAAAGGAGATCTTTAAGTAAATTTGGAAATTATGAAGACTAGAGAGAAAAGGGAAGATAACCAAAATGATTCTGTTCTCTGTGTTAAATCCTTTTACTCTAAAAGAAGTGGCTATCATTTTCATCCCATCACCTCCTAATTGAAGTTGGTATTTTATTTAGGAGGCTATATGGAGTCACTCAAGATTTTTAAGCAAAGGATTGATTGAGAAGGCCTGTGCATTAGATAGATCATTCTGGCAACTAAGTTTAGATTACTTTTATGAAAGAGGGGAGGGAGAAAGCAGGAAGTTAGACCAGGGAGGTCACCAAATAGTTGAGACAAGGGGGACTGACCTAAAATGGCTACAGAGAGAATGAAAAGGATATAAACGATTGATATTACACAGTTAGAAATAACAGAGCATGTTGATTGACTGGATTTGGGTGGTGAGGAAGACAGTAAGGTTAAATAAAATATTCTTGACCTGGGTGATTGGGGGGATAATAGTGGCCATAGAAATATGGGAAGGAGAGGGAAGGCTTAATAAAAGGTAATCAATTCTGCTTTCAATATGTTGAAATGTGATATGTTAGTATGATACTGACATAGAGGTATGCAACTGACAAGTCAAAATTTAGCACTGAAACTCACAGGGAATGGTCAGACTTCAAGATTGAGATATAAGAAGTTACCTAAGTAGAGATTAAAATTAAAGCTATCAGAATGGACAAGCTTAACAAAGTACAAGCAAAGAAAGAAGAGAGGAGATATTAGTACATTAGTACATACATCTGAATATTCAACGAGGCTCATGGGAATACATTCTCTTCAAGAATCTTATAAAAGCAATTTCTATTTACATGGTGAGGGTTTAGGGCATTTGTCATTTGCATACTTTTTAAAATTCTGTCTCTGCTGAGTGACCCCAGCCATGACTTGGTTTCCATTAGAGATTTGGTCTTTGGGTAGTGGTTGGGGGCTAGAGGAGGAAAGGGGTAAGTTGGGAGGTCTCTAATATATTTTCACTCTTGTTACTCCAGAGGGCTGACTTGGAGTGCAGAGATAGTGAAGACATTTCCCGCTTCATGAGAGGACCTGATTTTCCTCTCAGGGGGCCTATAGTGTTAGTGTAGGAATCAGGGATACCCTGCCCCATTTGGAACTTCTTTTTCTTTGTTTATTTTTACACTATGCAAGAGAGAGTTCAGATCTCCCTCATCTCTGCTGAAGGGAACAGAATAAGGGGAATCACTGGACTATTAGAGAAATCCCATCTTAGCATTATGGCTCTCAACTACGGGTTGAGAAAAGGAATGATTGATTGAATACACATGATGATGCGAGTGGTAAGCCAAGTTCATGGCTCCTTGTCTTGTTGCCATATTTCTACCTTTTCTGCCAAAATTTAGGCGGCCAGACACAGTCAGACAGAGGAGAAGAGAGAGAAAGTTGGGGTTTGGAAGTAAGTGTGTGGACAGCAGTTGTCTCGAGTGATGGTTGCTGAGAAATATGCTGTATTAAGGAACAACATGAATTTGTCACATACTAAAAGCAATGTTACTGGGAGTATTCCAACTGAGTTCACTATCACAATTGGTCCAGCAAGATCATTTTCCTATTAAATTTCTCTAGTCCCTAATGAGCCACTAGAATGAAGGAGGGAAAATGAGAGAGAGGGAAAGCATGAAGGGGGGAAGAAGGAGGGGAGAGGAGAATTCAGCTGTGCAGCAAATCATTCCTAAACAGTTTCCAGTGGCAGTATATTGTTATTACAGCCAACACTTTCATTTTAGGGCCTGGTTATCTGAGCTATGGATTGTCCAGGCTTTTCCTCCTTTTTTCCCACTGTTTGCCCATATATCATTGCAACAGTGCATAACAACCTGAGAAAATCAGGGTTGTGTAGAAGGGAGGGGAGAAGAAAGAAAAATGACCACTTCCTTCTTCCCCCATGTTCCTATTTGAAGAGGACATAATAGTAGCAACTGAGTTATGTTAAGCTTGGAGTTGACACAAGACTTAGAGAGGCTAAATGGCTTGCCAGGACTCTCTGACTCCAAGTCCGTTGCTATATCCATAGTCCCATGATGCCTTCCATCACTGCAGATCTTCATGTGGAGGCCCAGGTAACCACATGTTTAGTATGTTTTAAAGGGGGTTGCCTTTCAGGGATAGGCTCTTCAAGACGGCCTCTGGCAGCCCTTTATACTCTATACTTTGGAGGGATTCATGTCTAAGGTTGGATTATATCATCTCTGTAGTCCGAACCCCTTCCAGCTCTAAGATTCTAGGATTTGTGTCTTATACTAGAGCACACCATGTGACTCAATGTGGTGCTATGGGTTCAGAAGAGAAGATTTAAATTACCATGTTGTTTCCTGTTTGGCCAGGTAAGAATTTCATTTAACCCAGATAATAGCCTGAAGGATTCATGCCAATGCTTTGATGGATAGTATGAAAACCCCTTTGTGAGCCTCCTATTATTCCTTTGCTTCAGCCCTCTATCCTAGGTCCATGCTGATTATTAACTTTATATTTACAAGCAACATGCTCACTGATCCTTTTTCATTTCCCTTTCAGCAGCCATCGGAGAAAGATTACTGTTTTTACTTCTCCCCCCACCCCCCGCAAAGGGACTGAGTTATAGCCAAAGAACATTTAAGTGATTTGATCCAGGTCCAGTAGAAAGTCAGTGATTGGGGATTAGAACTCAGAGCCCCCACACTTCCCAGTCTGCTGCTTAATTCACTGAGGCATGCTGCTGGTATATGGCTTTGATGGCAGCTAGACCCTTTAGCTTAATCCTCTGTCTTAGTACATTAAGACTTGGTGATCCGCAGCATGCCAGTTCTGACATGTCCAGTTTCCCCTAGTGATGGGCTATTTTTCTCTTCACCATGGCTAGAAGTATTATCAGGGCCAAGTGGGTAGATAAAGGCATAAGCATCAGCAAAGTCAGTATGTCTGTAGGTCAGCCAGTGCCCACATGTTGAAGATCAGGCTGTCCGAGATTTCTGCAATTGTCCCCAAGACAATAAGTAATAGGCTGGCTCGACACGTTTCTCAGATCCACAAGCAAAACAACAATTTCTAATCTGCTACATTCCATTGTTTGGTTGCTCTGTAATTTCATAGAGATTTCTGGTAACAATTAATACTGCCATAAAAAAGAGAAAATAACAGGAGAAAAACATGCGCCCAAATTGAAAGCAGATATCTGAATGTTGTTGTTCCACAAATTCAGATCAACCGCACGTCTGCCTGGAAACTTGTAACTAGCATTCATGAGTGATGTTATCATCTGAAGTGTGGTGGAGAAATGACAGTGGGGCCTGTTTGTACTTTCTGGAATTAATATCTATGTGCAGATAATTAAGAGAACAATAAAAATTCACAAAATGATCATACACAGGGGAAGGCTGAAACGGAATGTGGTCCAACTATGTCATATGGTGGGGGCCTTGGGGAAATAAAGCTTTATAGGATACTGGCAGACAACACTGCGGCCAGAAACAGAATTTCGTAGTCTTACTGCTCAAGAAAATAATTCTTTCAGTTAATCAGGATGTGTGGGTGGAATTAAAGTCACCACTCCCATTATTGTTCATTGAAATTGTGTGTCTAATTCCCATACACTATGCTTAACATGTATCTAGAAGCCTCTCCTACATAGTGTTTTACTTATTAGAAATGCTTTTAAACATGCCCTGTGAACATCAGCGGTCCCAGATAATAGGACAGGCTCTCTTCCTGCATGCATACATAAAGTCCAACAACCAGTGGCAAGCTTGGGCTAAGGAGAGTACATTGGCAGGGGACAGCGCCTCTACTGTGGCATCTTTTACCCAGTGTGTTCCAAAAGAGAAGAGCTTTAGTCAAGTGGCCTAATTTTAACTCCTAACCTAGTGAAATTCCTCCCTCCCCCCTACCCATCCCTCTTCATTAGACTTGAGAGACCATGTGTCAGGACCACAAACAAGGCCTGCCCCATCTGGTTCATTCCCAGTTTAGGGATCCATTTAAGGAAAAAAAAAAGACCATTTTGCAATTATGGAAATTGAAGGTCAAATATACAGTAAGTAATTTAAATATATGTGCTCGTGTGCCTCATTGTAGAATGCAGCAGGCATCTGGGACCAGACTCTCTCATATTTCAAGCACAAATCAGAGTAAAAAGCAATTCATGTAGAAATTTTCTTCATTTCAACCTAAACTTCATTATCCAAAGACTCATACCTCCAGTTTGTTTTATTTCTTTGATTCATCATTTCTTTATTTATTGATTTATTAATTCATTTATTTGTTTATTTTGATGGGGTTTGATTGAGAGGAGAATGATTTTATTTGACATTATTTTCTGTCTACATCACAGTATCACAAATTTAGATCTACAGGAAGCATTAGAGTCCCTCAAGTCCCATTCCTTCATTTTTTACAGATGAGAAAACTGAGGCTGAGAGAGGTTAAGCCACTTCCCCAGGGCTACACAGCTGCTTGGTATCTGAGGCAGGATTCCAGTTCACGTGCTTCTGAATCCAAGTCCAACATACTATACCCTCTGTCACCTGATGTAGTGGATAGAGAGTCAGCCTTGAAGCCAGAAAGTCCTGTGATCTAAGTATTATAAGCTACACATTTTGATTCACAAATCACAGAAAAGGTTCAGACCTGAATTGGTAGAAGGAGTTTCTATATCCAGGAGTTCCTTGTGGAAATGAAATCACAGAGTAACAAGTCCAGTTTTTATCCGTTTCTCTATAGATAGAGGGCATCTTCAAATTTAAATTAACAGGTGAAAGTGAGCTCCAGGAGAACATAAGTTCCTTGGAGACAAGTGCTGTTTATTTAATTTTGGTTTTGTTTTTGGATTAATGACTTGCAAACTTTATGATTCTTAGCACACAGTAGACACTTAACGTATATTTAGTGGATTACAGAATATTCCTTGACAACAGAAGAATCTAGGATTCTGTTATATTGCTGTGCCCCTTTGGGTTCGGGCTTTCTGATCTGTTTACCCATCTAAGAATGTGTTAGGTGCTAAGTTCTAGGCAGTTGCTGGAGGCATATGGAGATGACTGGCTTGCATAAGGTCACACAGCCAGGGAAGAACAAAGGAAGGCTTTGAATCCAAATCTTACTGATCATGAGGTCAGAACTCCTCTGACTGCTGAGCTGTGCTGTCACCTAGAAGCAGCATTAAATATTAAAAGAAACATGACAAAAGCTTAAGGACATAGAAGTTGTGGGTAGTTATTCCTTGTAAGTTGAAATGTATATGTGTTAGATTTATAATAAAAAAAAATAAATTCCAAGAGACAGTGTCCATGGGTTCTTCTGAGTGTACTGTGTATGTGTGCATGCAAGCATGCATACTTCTTTCAGAGATTATATTCAGATGATATTAAACATATTTGATAGTTTCATCTTTTTGTCACAAATAGCAATAGGCAATAGGTTACTGTATACTTATCTTCATGTGTGTCCTTGTGAATTTTCTGGGAAGAGAAACTGTAGAACATCAAAATTATTAGTGAAACGATAGTTTTGAAAAACCTAAAACATCTATAGACTCACAATTCATTAAATCTTCTCAGTATGAACTGGCTAACTCCTAAGTGTCTCATTCAAACTTGTGGCAGGAGGAAAAAAAAATCATACTTAAATTTTTTCTGATGCCTTGCTTATAACAAAAGTATTTTTATATATTTCCATCTGAAATAATACACCTTTCCTTGTATGCCAGAGGGACTATGGATTGCTTTCAAAAGGAGAGTCTGCAATTCCTGAATGTGTCATGGACCTTTATAGGCAAACATCTGTAAAACCATTCCCATTTACAGCAAAGCAAATCTACACGTGTGAATAATGGAAGGAATAAAGGAAGAAAAAAAGCAAAATTTATATTAGAGGGAAAGGAAAGGGGCATCTACATACAGGGAAAAAAGAGAGGAGACTGTGGATTATGTAATAACAAATCATCTGAGAAAGTTAGGCAGGGAGCACTGAGGTGGCAGCTGTTTGTGCTCTTTTCATCTTAGGAGGAGTTGTGCAAAATCATTTGACTCTCGGGGATCTTGTCCATCTAATGAGGTGGTATATGTATATAGTCTACCTTGTTTTAAAAAAAAAATTACTACTGCTATAGGAAGAGCTACCTGTAGGCAAAATCTCCAAGTCCATCTATGACATGTACAGAGTAGTCAGATGCTCCCTTAAATGTGACATTATCCTTCCTCTGAGTCTTCCTAATATCTTTCTTATACACACTCAGATACCCAATGTACTCATTCTCTCTCTGTCCTTGTCTCTCTCTGTCTCTCTGACTCTGTCTTTGTCTCTCTCCCATACCTGCCTTCTCCCAATCAAGGTCTGCCTTCAACAAAGAATGTGATAATTCCATTCTTACTAACAGATTCATGATTGATAAGGCTACAGGAATGCTGAGATGCAAAGTTTGAAACTAAAATAAATCAAAATACAATTGTCAAATTACAGATATACTATCCCGAATAGGGATATGGCCAACAGAACATTTTCCTGTGATCCTAAATCTGTATTTTATAGGTGCAGTAGTCTGGCTTGGCATTCTTTCCATACAATCACTCACTTCTACTTGTTCTCTGTTCTTACCAAGCTGGACTATTTACCATCCACACATGTTTTCCTACTTCTGCAATTTTGTCCATGCTCCTCTTCCTTCTAGGAATGCCTCCCTTTCCCTCTTTGAATTCATGTACCTATGTTATTTTAGATGGAAGTTAATTGTTTATGTTTTATCTCCCATTTAGATAGTCACTACTCACATCCAATGAAAAAGATAGCTTGTTATCTAAACTTGGGGTTTCCCTAGAGCATAGCACAATACTCAGCACATAGTAGTTTTTTAAAAGTATTTATTGAATTAATTTGGATAGATATCCACCTCTCAAAATCCTCTATGTGTTAGCTCCAGCTATGGACATGCATTAAGGAAGGGGTAGAATCTATCCCTATACCTTTCTGTCTTGAATGCATCATCAGAAATTGTGAGCTTCAGCAGCCATAAAATATAAGTCAATCCTAAACTGTTTTTTTTTTGAGATCTGGGGGATGCTTTTAGAACAAACATCCACATAGTGGCTTGAACACGGTCACTGTAAGGATCCAGTAACTATTTGTGGAAGGAATGAGCATGAAATGAATGAATTAATGGTTTTATAGTTAGTTTTGTTGAAATTGATAGCACTCAAATACATTCCCCATTTAGTCACTCCCACACAGTAATGAACATATTTCATCCATTCAACATTTATCAAGTCTCTATTAGTTGTAACTTTAAAGAAAACAATGATGGGTGCTAGATTATACCTTTGATCTTTTGAGAAATTCTGAAATTTAATAGACTACCATTCCATTAAGAATCCTTGAGAGATCTTTTCAGGGGCTGGAGCAAGTTGACAGTGACAACTGTACCATCTATGTACATATAGGAGGAAAAAATACGTCTAAGAGAGCACAGATCAAGGTTTAGAATTAACTGAGTATTGGGGCCTGACTACACCATAAGTTTGAAGAAAACCATGGTCATGAATCCCTTGGCTCAACGATATACTGACATGGTATCAAAGATTTTCATTAGAACTATCAGGGATTCATTACTTTCTGAAACACTAAATCTCGATCAAAATAAAAGAGAAGCACCAGAAAACAAAAACAAACGAAAAACCTTTTATGTGTGCACAAGCTGCCAATGAAGTAATGAAAAGCTGATTCCTTTTATGACCTGACCATTGAGGTTCTATCTCTGGTTTATTGACCAAGGAAAAGCAAGTGTAATCTCACCCCAGAATCTCAGTTCTCCAGGAAATAAACAAACATGACTGATTTCTCTGCTCCAAATTCCATAAAGCCCAAGGAGTTATATGAACTCACACAAGGAGAAATTTGGGAATGGGCACCCAAATTACACTGAGCATATGAACTCTCTTGGGTTCTTGAATCTCAATAATCTGCTACCTTTGAAGAACACCTCAATGATACTGAAAATGAATTTTCCAGAACAAACTGACAAATGTTTTACAGATTGCCATCAGTGTCATAGAAGAGTCCCTGACACAATTATTTATAAACTGCTTTCATTAATTCCCTTTGAAAAACAGTGGTTAGAAGCTGAAGCTCGAACACTGTCTCCAAGTACAATGTAGAAGCTGAATCATGAGGAGATTTGGTGTACCTTGCCCATTATAGTACCCGATTCAGTACCACAAAGGCTCTAGGAAAACACATATCTAACATAAAATGATCAAAACTTTAGGGACTCACGTTGGGTTATACAGACCAAGTAATCATAGGTCTAGAGCAAGAAAAGACCTCAGAACCAAGCAAGTTCAAATCCTTCATTTAAAAAAAATAAGGAAACTGATGCCAAGGGAGGTTAAGTGCCCTATGGTCACAGCACCAGTAACAACGTTTGAACCCAGGACTCTGGTATTCAGAGCTAGAATCTTTTCCACTGTGAAATTCTGCCATCCTTAATGGTCAGCTCCATAGCGGTCAATGAATTTTGGTTTTCTGATTTGATATGAACTTCTTGGCCTTGAATAACAGCACTTCTGCTCATTCCAGTCTTTTGTAACTTGATGCATATATATTGTGGCTAGCCAAATTGGGCTATTCCATCTTCCCCTGCTTTCTTCACCATTATGAAGCTTGTCCTTTTGCATTCCCAGATTTATATTTTCCTTCTGAACAAAGGTTTTGCCTAATCATTGGCATGTACCAGCAAGTACATAAGAAAGTATACTCACATGCTTTTCCCCCCTCCTTTTTATTTTTTTGCATCCCTAATTATTAGTATAGTGCCTGGCACATAGAAAGCTCTTAAGAAATCTATATTTACTTGATTTCACTGATGAGCCCTTATGCTACCTAAGAGTTGAGATACCTCTCCCCTGTCCTTTTAATCCCACACCCAACTCCCATTATGATTTCTTTTTCCTGAGTTGCTCACAGTAAAACAGAATTGGATTCTAGCATGAAGTCTTTGCCAAGGCAAGGCAACAAATTCAAACTAGAACAGGAAGTTCTGATTCACACCAATCATCTTCCTGTCTCCATGGAATTATTCTCCTCCAAGTCTCAGTCCTCAGAAACCAAGAACTGCACATTCTGTTTCAAGACACAACTTGGAGTGTGTGCAATTTCTTAGCTGTTGATAGTTCTGGCTAGTAGGAGAATGACCTGGTACAGACAGAGAAGTCTTATCAAATTAAGTGGAAAATTTCATTTCTGATTCAATCCACTTGCTCTGTGTGGACACAGGCTTAATTCTGTTAAGTAGCTCACTGTCAAAGAATACATTCATCAGGGGAAAAATCAAGAAAGCTTGTGTGTCCTTTTTGAAGGAGGATAGAATGAAGCTATGTCTGTATTATGCATGGAGGAATCAGACAATTTAGTATTTCTGATTTCCAGCGCCTAATTAAGATTGACTTATTAATGCTGAGACTGATCTTTCCTTATTCTTATTACTCATATAACCTTATCATCAGAATTAGAATCATAACATCTCAGAAGTGGAAGAGACCTTAGTGATCATCTAGTCCCAATCGATCCTTGAAAAATCAATCCTTGAAAAAAAATTCCCCTCAGACATACTAAGATCATCCAGTCTTTGCCTGAAGACTTCAGTGAGGGGAAACTCACCATCCTCCGAGTCAGTCCATTCAACTTTTGAATTGATCTAGTTGTTAGGAAGTTCCTTATACTAAGCCCAAATTGAAATCTTTGTGACTTCTACTCAGTGTTATAGCTCTGTCTTCCGGGACCAAGAAGGAGGAACCTAACCCCTCTACCAGTGACAGAGCTACAAATACATGCATAAAGCATATGTCTGCTATAATATAAATTACGTGTTTCTAAACATCACTACATGATGCAAAATCATGCAATAAAGACCACAGGGTTTATGGGAAAACTGGGGTTAGGTGCACAACACTCAACAACTTTGTCAGTGACACATAAAAAGATAGGAATTTAATAAAAGTGGTAGTGCAGTTTTATTTGTTTTAAATGATTGAGAAATTCATATTATTCCATAATTGTTCTCTAATATATTAACCATTTTAGGCAAATTTACATTTTTTAAAATAATCACGATAGCAGAACTGATTGCACTTGAAGGAACTATTATCTTTTCTACACAGAGTTCCTACAACCAATTTAAATGGCAATGATAAAATCTTATGCTTATGGCCCCTTTCATCCTATACATAAAATATGGTGGACTTAACATGTTGATTTCTAAAGGGAATCACAGGAATCACAGATTTATATCTGGAAGATATCGTAGGGTCTAGTCCAATGCCATTTTTGCTTTACCATGCTGATCTTGTAAAAAATAGCTTCTATACTTAAAAAAGTTGATACTTAGCTATACCATAGACATAATAGATAGCTGCTCATAAAATTTTTTAAAATAAATATTTCTGAACCAAAGGTTATTATACTTATATAGAAAATAACATTATTTCATCAGTATGACTAATCCTCTCACCAAAGCATATCATAGTACCTTTATGTCTTAGTAGACAATTTCATGAATTGCTTTGGCCAATAAAATTAACTAGAAAGTCACATTCCTGGTAATAAGACTTTCTCAATTCTCGTTAGATGGTTCTCAGATTGCAGATAGAGAATCCATCATCAGCCTGGACTCTGAGCCTTTCTACGTTAGTATGACTTGCCATAGTTTTTTGCACTGTTGGCTAATCTTTGGGAAAACAGAAAAACAGGATCTATACTATGTTGCCAAAGGATGAGTGTTTCTAATTTAGAAGCACTCAAAGGATGTTTCCTTTGACTAGGCAACTGAAAAAAATCACTATTTTGCACCATAATTCTTATAAAAAAAGATAAACATGAGCTATAGTTTGCAGTACATAAGATATAGAGCAGGAAAGGACCCTAGATATCTAGAGATCATTTCATTCACCTATCTCATTTAATAGATGAGGAAACTGAGGCCCAGAGGAGTGAAATACCTTGCTCAGGTTCAGATAGGTGATCTTGCCTATGTGCCAGTAAAAGAGCAAAGATTCAATTCCAGGTCCCTCGATTCCAGTTCTGGTTCTTCTTTCATTTTGCTATGTTACCCTTTTTTTTTATACATTTGGGAAATAGTGGCTCAATTTTTACTCTAAATGGGGCAATTGTCATATAATTAGCTTTGGATCTGGGATGAACCTGCAAACCCTTTAGCTACTCAACCTAGGTAGAAAAATGGAATGAAATAAGGATTGCAGTGCATTAGTGCTAATGCAAACAGCATAAGCATTAGATCTGTGGACCCCTGTCTGCTTGCACTAAGATTTTAAACAAAAGGGTATCCGTTTGCCTTAAGAAGTACAAAGTTTGTTTAAGAGAGCCCTATTTCTTTTAGAATATGATCCAAGTCTTGGCAAGGAACAGAAACATGTGATTTTGCAACATGTGTCCACATGTGGTTCACATATTTCACATGTGCTTTTTAAATGGGTCCTGTGACCTTGGTGAGGATCACATGTGTTTTACATATGCTTTGCATGGTTCACATCTGTTTTAAACATTATTTCTGACAGTAGACACCCTTGTTATATTACCATTTGTTATAATAATTAAAGTCAAGGAACTTGAGTGAATTTGGTGGGGGTGTTATTTTTGATATATATTTTGTGCTGTGTTGAGTGATACCCATTATAACTGCTTATCGTATCTCTTTGGAGACATACTCTTGCTCCATTTGACTTCACTGAAGCTGGACTAATCCACAGAGATGTTCTTAAGCTCATGTAACTCATATAAAGGTTATCATTTTGGAAAAGACTGAACACATGTTCTCTGGATTTAGGAAAGAAAACAGCACCCTGGTATTTTTCGATGAAGAGAGGCTTTCAGAGAGACTGTAAACCTGCAGTGCATATATGTATGGCTAAAGATAACTAAACAAACACATATGTAGTTTTATTAATTTTATGAACCATCTCTAGTAGATTATATCAACAAAAAAGTTATTAGATGAATGTGGACACCTGCCTATTTTACTTATATCAGTGGATGCTGAATTCTTTTCTAAGTTAATGAGTTCTTTGTTAGAGTACAATTAATTATCCCCTCCTTTGGTTTCCCCAGGAAGTCTATTGCTTTAACTTGTTACTATAGCTGATCTGAGGCCATCGTAGGAGAGTTTCTTCTTAATTACAGTGTATTTGTTTTTAGTGTTCTCTAAGAACAGCCTAAAATTAGAGATTTGCCCTCTGAACATAACAACACAAAGCTTAATGAAGGTTAAGAAGCAATGACTTTAAATCCCATGTCCTATCTTCCTGATGTGCTTCTATAAATGCTCATTAATGTGAATAATACTTGGAAATAAATGAGGCACATTGATTTGTGGCTACCTTATCCCATAGGCATTATAGCATAGGGTCACCCCTCACCCACCAAGTTACCTAACTCAAAATTGGCCTGATGTTGAAAGAGATTTGGTGCTGTAGGCTGTTAAATCCAGTCTACCCCCTTAGGACTGTGCCACCGTAAATAAGCATTTTAAAAGAATCTCAGTCTTTAATGAAGAACAGGGGGAGTTTTCAATCCATAATCAGAAACAGCTTTGGAAATACCGGGACAGTGGTATGCATATTTTGATTTGGGGCACAAAAAATGCATTGTTTCAGAGGCATTCTGGTAAGTAGACCCCATTGTACTGTTAAAAGTTTAGTGTATCCTGAAAATGAAAAGAATTAGAGGTAGTATCACAGAGCAGTTAGAGGCACCCTGGTGGGAAATGATTACCCACTTAAAATAGTCATCCGTATTCAATGAAAAGATAGAAAGAACAGGTATGCCAAAAGGGGTAGGGGAGGAAATGATTCTTTGAAATATATACTGCCACCATACTTATCACTGTTGCTGCTGCATTATGAACTTGTGTGTATGCTTAGCAGAAAGGGATTAAAAAAACTCATGCTTTTATCTAATCATCTGAAAATTACAGAAACAAGTACATTAATTTGAGTCAAGGATCCATCCCTGATAATGAGTCATTGGGACTCTCTGGAGTAAATGAAATTCCGTGCCGTGCAGTAAAATGTACTTAGAACAGACCAGAAACACATTAAAAGTACCAACAGATTTTTAAAATGTGTCCGCAATGGCAAAAGCACTTAGATTATATGTAGGCAAGGCATAGGAAAACTGACCAACACTCAGACTATACCTATTTTAGACTGCAATATCTGGGGAATGCCAGTTTTGACTCTGGGAATCCCCTCAGTAATTTGGTTTAGTACTCATCTGAGGAGCAGTTATGTTTAGCACAGTGCTTGGCATATAGTGAGTGTTCTGAAAACAGACTGACTTACTGTATATCTGATTGTCCAAGTTAATGCCAAAATGACCTCAAAATATAAAGATAAATCCTCAAGGGTAAGGGGGTTAAACGATATGTGTTGTAACTGAGAAGTGTATTTGGAGGATAGACACAATAGAGTTTGTTAGTGGATTTTGTGGCTGGTTCCTAGATTAAAACTACAAAGCCCTGTTTATGATATCTTTGGTACAAATCACCAACACCATTACTATTATTATCAAAATCATGAATGTTTCTTTTATATTTGAGCTACTTCTTTAAGACTCCCCCCTTTTGGCTTGATACCACCTTACTGGAAGCATTTCTCTCATGAGGGCCATACTGTTCTGTGTCCTCAAAAATGACATGGTCAGAAATTGTACTGATTAATATATATATGATGTAGTTCCTGTGTGTCTCTTGAATCAAAAAGTGATTAATACAATAGACAAAGACTTGACTTTTTTCCCCTTTATTTTCAATGATAAAGGACCACAAAATATACCTAAACTGTAGCTTTTATTATCCCCCAAATATAAGGATACATACATTCCTACAGGAATCTTTTAATTTAGGCATCATCTTGTTAGACTCTTTAGGCTCCACAGGCCTCACATGATTTTAACAGACTCTAGTTCTTCAAAAAAAGCCTGAAGGTAGCAGGGTGTTACTAGATGGAGTGCTAGTCTGGGAATCAGAGGATTTGGACTCCAAATTCTAGCTCTTCCAACTGAAGAGTCGTTTCAGGTTCTTAATCTAGGCCTCTGTGAATAGCTGCAGGAAAAGTTTGCCTAGCCATGGAGAACTTTCTGAAAGCAAAGGCTATTGATTTAACATGGCTACTAAATGAGGTTATAATTCAAAATCTTGGCACTCAGGACAAGAGCTACAAATGAGGACAGGGACAGAAGTTCCAAAATTCTGTCAGGAGTTGAGGCTGGAACAATATACAGTGTGGGAGAGAGACCTATGATACCAGCTCTAGGCTCTTGCTAGCAGTCAATCAATCAAGAAGTAATTATGTTAGCCTACAAAATACCAGGCATTGTGATAGGTCCTGAGGATACAAATAGAAAGAATGAAACCACCTCTCTTCATGAGGAGCTGATATTCTAACGGAGTACCTTACATAGTAGGATGGTAAAGGATTTGATCTTGACCCACCATTTGGTACCCTCTAATTATAACTTTTTATTCTTGCTAATTAGAATGCTAGCTCTATTATTTCTATGATCTATGTTTCTTTAATCAGTGAGGGGGAAGGACGGAGTTGAATAAAATTTGGAACTGAAAACTTTAAATAAAAATGTTAAGAATTGGAAAAAATAAAATAAAAATTATCTTAAAAAGATATTTATAGATAATCTATATCTATCTACTCATTTTTCTTGAATGATTTAGCTGTAGCCATGATTGACATTTCAAGGCAGTTTTCACATACGTATATATATATATATGTATACATATACACACACATACACAAATGCATATATGTACATACACATGTATATGTATTTATATATACATATATAATTTTTCTTGTTTATGACTTCTCTTAATTTTTTCTCTTTCTTTGGTTTTCTATCATAATGTAGAATAACAAATATTTTACTAATAAAAACAACTTCAGTTCTTGAAATTACTATTTTATGTGATATAATATTTTACCAAAAAAGCCTTACCAACCTGACAAATGAAAATTTTCCTTACTATTACCACTCTCCAAGTAGAGAAACTATGGAATGGAAAATTATAGATTAACTTGTCTTGGAATAAACGATAGAGTAATAAGGTGAATGATAAGGTAGAATGTGAGCCAAAATTGAGAACTGGTACTTGTCCATTCTGGTTCATATTATTAAGTAGGAATATGTTTCAGAAGTGATATAATTTGTGTACTTAACAGACATGCAAACATCCCTCTGTTGCAGCTGTTAGTGAGATGAGCTTCTTTCCTCTTTTTTTCTATTTAACCCTACCTAATTTTCTGTTATTCCAGGGCTGCTTCTTCCAGTCACCATTTCTTACATCTATAAATTCCTTCTTGGCCTCCCCCCTCAGAAAACTCTATCTTATTTCCTTCTTGAATTAATAAATACTTTTAAGACAAAAGTAAAGCAAAAGAGGAAATAGGCCCATTTATATGCCACATGCCATCGTGGATTCTCAAGTATTTCATTCTTTGAAGGGCTTATAAGAAAGTTAAATGCCATGTGCTAGGGCAGCTGTTCTGCACACTAACATTTTCTGTAAGCTCCAACTTGACAGCTGCATGAACATTTTATTTATTTATGTTAAGATATGTAATTTTGGCACTAAATTAGGCTTGGTTTGGCAGTCAAGGTTTCCCTCCTTTGTGAATTAAGGTATCTTGCATATTTGTTTGAGAGGAATTATACAAAGTAGGAGTTTGATCAAGGCGTTGGTCTGGGAGTTGAGAATTCAAGTCAGGTAAACAAATATTTATCAAGAGGCTACATTGTAATGAGGACTGGGAATACAAAGAAAGGCAAAACTAAAACCATAAACATAGTTCCAATTCTCAAGAAGCTCACACTCTACTAATGGGAAAGACAACATGAAGACCACTATGAAAATCAAGAGATGAATTATACCTACCTATATCTAGATACACGTTGAGCAAGATGTAGATATAACTAACTATCTGAATAGATTGAAGATAAACTTGAGGGAAGGCACTAGAACAAAAGGCAATCAGGAAAGGCTTCTTGCAGAAGGTGGGATTTTAGGGATTTGAAGGAAACAAGGAAATTCAAGAGGAGGGACAGAGTTCCAGCTATGAGAAACAGCCAGTGAAAATGCCCAAGATGAGAAGATGGACCATCTTACTTGAAGAACATAAATAAATATAATAAGATTTCTGTGTATGTAGGAGAGAAGAAAGGACTAAGAAAATAAGAATGATAGGAAGGGGGCAGTTTATGAAGAGCCTTAAACTCAAAGCTGAGGCATTTGTGTATTACCTGGAAGAAACAGAGAACCGTTAGTTTGTTGAAGAACTGGGTGACATGACCAGAGCAACTTATACTTTAGGAAGATCAATTTTACAGATAAGTAGAGGATGGCCTGGAGCAGGAGTGACCTGAGTTAGGGAGCCCAACCCAAAGATTATTGTAACAGCTCAGGTATGAGGCAATGAAGACCTGCATTAGGGTGATGGCAAAAAAGGGATCTCTCTCTCTCTCTCCTTCTCTCTATCCCTCCTTCTCTCTCTCTCCCCCCCTTTCATCCCTTTTTGTGGGTATGTATGTGTAAGCATTTATGTATGTATACACATGCATACATGTATAGTGTATATATGTATTCACATATGCATGTATATGTGTATATACATATACATGCACACATATATCAGTCTCTCTCTCTCTCTCGCTCTCTGTTTGTTGCTGGTCCTTTCTTGAAGAGGATCAAAATGACACCAGTACGTTGGGGACAAGGTACAGTGTGTCTGACTGGCTGATCAGACCACAGGTCAGGTACAAATAGTCTGCACGAAGGTTTGGAGTGGAGATGTCTCTAAATCTGTGTATCTCACATTTATTTGGAGCTACTGAAATTGTGCTTTGCTTATAGAACACAGAACCTTCTTTGATGTGGGCATGCCATTTTGGGTAGTCCTGTGCCAGTGTCTCTTGTGTCTCACAATCAATTCCAAAGTTCTTTAGAGAGATTTTGAGAATGTTATAGCATTTCTTCTGACCTCTGTACATACACACAACATATATACATGTATGTATATGTGTACACAACATCATTCTGCTTCTGGCCCTCACACTGAATTTTCACCGAGAATTTACTTTGATAGGTGGCCTCATCTGAAGTAGTACTGGCCTTTTTCATAGGTTATATAACATTGTTTTAAATGACTTTAAGAAGTAACTTCTGAGCATTCTCTGCATTTTAGGTTATTTCAACTGTTTGAAGAGAGTTACTTGAACTATAGCAACACATGTGATACTATTTACTGAACAATATCTCATCATTTGAACAAAGAAAAAGCTATAATAAACGACAACAAGTTATCTTTACAAAGAAAACAATGGAAGGTTAGTACTAATCTTTTTTTTCCATTTTATGTATTTCCCCCAGTAACTGTCAAAAACAAAATGCTCAAAGGCCAAACTGTCATCAGACAAAGTCACAAGCAATCAGATTTTTTTCCCAACTAAACTGGAGGTGAAGAGAATCAATAGGTATTTAGTAAGTTTTCCTTCAACTTTCTGTTCCATAAAATGCTCTGGTAAGAGAGTAACCTTTTGCTGCAGTAACTGTTAGACTTTTATTCACCTTGAATCAAGACCAGCAAGTGCTTGGATAAACAGATCAAAAGGTTTTTAAATTACCATAAGGCTTCTACAAGTGTTGTTCCTGGAGTCCATAATGTCTGTAAGTAAATATACAGAAGGACCATAGATTAGAAATGGTTTGAATTGTAAATGTTTAACCTAGACAATTCTTCATTTTATCACCTTCTAAAATTAAAACCTAAATTTCATCTAACTTTTTAAGAATATAAAAAAGAAGATATAAGTAGTACATCTTCCAGAGCAAGAGATCATTGACTGGTAGAAAATTCCCATACTTTTAGAGCACAATGGACATACTTATATTGGCAATTTGTTCCCTTTTTTCAACAATGTTCTCATAATGCCTTTCATGTCCACCCTTTCCTTTCTTTTCCTTCTGCTACCCTTCTAGTCTCACCATGCCTCCCTTATTTTAAACTCATGAAGTTATTTGTTTTTTGCAGTTAAGTGCAGGACTTTACATTTATCCATATCAAATTTTATGTTATTCGTTCAGGTCCAAAATTATAGACTTTCCCAATCTTTCAGACTATCACTCTCTCATTAACTGTTTTAGTTAACCTTTGCATGATCTGCAAATTTCTTTAGCTTGCCTTCTAAGTCTTTTTATTATCTATCTATCTATCTATCATCTATCCATCGATCACAGTAAACGGACAAGCATAGATCCCTGGGGGTACTCCACTGGAGACCTGCCACATTGACATTAAACCATGAAAAAGTACTCTTTTAGTTCATCCATCTAACTCATTTAGAATCCATTTCATGGTATCACCTAGTCTGTGAGTGTGTGTGTGTGTATGTATGTATGTACATAAAAATGTATGTATCTGAAAAGAACAGTACATGTCAAAAGTTTTGCAAAATATTTAAGGAAACTACATCCACAGCATTCTCTTCATATACTAATTTAATAATCTTATCAAAAAAGAAAATGAGATTAGGTTAGTGTGACTTGTGTTTATGAATCTATCTATGCATTTTCTAATTACTGTTCCTCTTTCTGGATGTTAATCAAATATCCATTCATTCCAGAATTTCCTTAGGAATTGAACTTCCTGCCTCAGTTTTCTTGTTTATAAAATGATGACAAAAATGGCACCTACCTGCTAGGGTTGTTGTAAAGAAATGCCATAATATTTTAAAATCACTTTGTGAACCTTAAAATACTATATAAATGCTATTATTTTTTATTCTTTCCCTATTTATCTCATTGTACCAATCCTAGTTACACAGGGAAAATGTCGTGAGAAGCAGTGCTGATATCTAATACAGATAGGAGTAGGGACTAGAACTGTGATTTCATTTGAAGAGGTAATTCTTAGGACGAAATTTTTCTTTACCAAGGCAGGTTGTCACCTTCTCTGAAATATATTCTTTTAGACTTGCCTAGAGAAGGGAAAAGTTAAGTAACCTACCCAGGATCACCTAGGCAGTATCTGTCAACTTATATGTTGACTTCAACTTATATGTCTACCTAGCTTCAAATCTAGCTCTTCATCCACCATGCCATGCTGCCTTCTGACATTTATTTTTTCTATCTATTTTTAAAGTAGCATACTATCGAATTAGATTATGTTTGGAATCAAGATGTTGTCCCTTTAAATAAGATATATGTTTGTTGAATGAAGATTGGGTAAGTGAAATTATAGTTGTATGATACTACTTGAACCAAGGTTATTGTCTCAAAGACATTATTAATGCATCCATTTGGGCCATCATAAGTTAGTGTCAATCATAGCAACAGCTGACCTGTTGACCAAACCCATATGGCTGGTCCTGTCTGTATGCTGGACTAATCAATAAACTTACAGAATTGGAATCACATATCTCTGGCCTATCACTTAAGTCTCGAGCAGCTAGCATCCAGTCAGACAGGGGTTGTGTCTCTTAGCAGCTTTTAAATTTCTTGTATCTTCTAACCCTGGAGACCAGGAGAAGTACCACTATGCACCAGAAAAAGGTTAAAAACAGAGAGAAAGTGCAATATATTTTAAAACACATAGTAGCACTTCTAGTACTAACACAAAACTGAAAACAAAGTGAGTGGCCAAACTTTGGGAAATAGCAGGAAAAAAAAATAGTGTTGAACGTAATAGAATCATTACAGGAAACAAACATAAACTCAGAGAAATTTGGTAAGGCATGTGTAAACTGAAGCATAACAAAGAATGATGAACTGAGCCCTCATGGGAAGACAGCAAGCGTTGTTGAGTTCCTACAAAGTGCTGGGTACTCTGCCAAGGGCTTTACAATTATTTCATTTTATCCTCACAACAATGCATTGAAGTAGGTATTATTATCATCCCCATTTTTATAATTAAGGAAACTGAGGCAGGCAGAAGCAGTCAAGTGATTTAGCTAGGGTTAGATAGTAAGTGTCTGAGGCTACACTCGAACTCATCTCGATGATGATCACGGAATAGGAAAAATCCACTAGATGACATCAGAATTCCATTGATTCCAAAGGAGTTATGATGAAAGATATTTCTTTTTTCTAATAGAAAGATAGTAAACTATACCTAGAGTCTGCATATGCTACCCCACATGGTTACTTTGGCAGTTTGTTTGCTTTGATGCTTCTTTCAATAACAAAGGTGAGTTCTATGGTCACTTATTTGAAAGTGACATTTTTTTTAAGAATAAATAAAATACTTTTAAAAGATCAATCTGACAGTAATGTGTAAAAAACATTGATGTGGGAAATGAAGAGTTACGAAACGATTTTAGTCAAAATAGCTTATGCATTCTGTCAAAAATATCACTAATCAGAAAGATTACTTGAATTTTTAATAATGAAATTAAGTTGATCAGTTACTTTGGTATTACATGCACGTGCACCTAGAAGAGTCATAGGAACACCATTGGCACCGATACCAAAGACAATATGTTCAATTTGTCTTTCAGGAAGATCATATTGACCTGCATTTGGAACTATTTTTATGTTATTTTCCTGAATAGTGTTTTCTTCAACTTTGATTTAAGTAATACCTAAATTTTACTCTATAAGATTATATTTATATAGGTATATGTGTGTATACACACATGTACACACATATAGATATAAATATCTATATACAAACAGATAAATACATATAGCTATGTATAAATATGTATAGGCATAAACAGAGAAGGAAACAGAGACAGAGCGAGACAGGGAGAATCAGAGGGTACTTTGCTCATATTGTATTCCTGATTCTTCATTCTCCTTTCACCAGGTCCACCAAGGTGTGGACCAATGTTTCTCTTCACTGGTTTTTCTTTTTAGTATTACCATTATCTAGATGGTGCAGTGGAGACAGAATTGGACCTGGAATCAGGAAATCTTGAGTTCAAATCTAGCCACAGGTACTAGCTGTGAGAATCTAGGCAAGTCACTTAACCTTTGTCTGCCTTTGTCTGTCGATTTCCCAGGGTTGTGATGAGGATCAACTGAAACAATATTTATAAAGTGTTTTGCAGATCTTAAAGCTATCTTTTTGTCACCATCCTCCTCCTCATTTTTATCACCTCTGCTGTTGACTTCACTTCTTGCTTAGCATTACTTGCTATAAAAATATAGATTTTCCCATTCTCTCCTGCTTCGCTCCATGGAGTTGGTAGAAAATCATTCTGTTATTTTTGTTTGTTTTGTTTTATTTTCTTTAGCTATTTATTACTACAGAGAAGCAAAGAGGGATGTTTTTTTAAAGGAATGTTTAAATAACAGTCAGTTAATCCCAGTCATGCATGACGTTGTATGAGGAACCATGACTTAATTTCTCTTAATTACAATGTTTTTGGGTCAATAAACTCTTTACAGATCTTAGTATGGTATTTCTCTGTTTCAATGATATATGGGTTTGGTTGTAGCACATGCTTCTGAGATAAATTTGGCTCAAGAAGACTATTGATGCCTGCGTCATTCTAGAGTCTATTTCCCCACTTTAGCTTGGATGAGAGATTCCCCGCATTTTGAGTAAAAGGTCTATTAGTTCTGCAATAACCTTGCAGTTGATTCCCCTTTGATTTCAGAGCCTACCCATCAGTCTATCGAAGTTCTTGCCCTCCCTCCTTGGCTTGGGTTAGGAAGGTTCTATAATACAATGGAGAGAACAGCAGATTTAGAATCAGAGGAATTAGACTTCAAATCTTGACTCTGTCCCTTATTACCCTTGTATGCTTGGGCAAATCATCTCTTTTCTGGGCCTCATTTTCCTCATCTCTAAAATGAGAATTGTACTAGAAAGTTTCCCAAGTCACTTAGCCTATGCTCCTTCTACAAAGATTCCTTCTTTAGGCTTCCGGCCTCTAACGTGTCTAGGAAACTGCCTCCTTCAGGATGTCAGAGACCTTCAAGCTATAGTTCTTGGAAGCTTTCCCTTTCCCACACTTGATCCATTCCTTTCTATCCTCCTGTTGTTATTTTTGAACTGGTAGGTTGCACATTTGCTAGAAAATTTAGTAGCCAGATGTAGCTGCTGCCTCTCCCTTTTAGGCGATATTTTGTCTTCTCTATTTATTCCTCTGTACTAACTCACCCTTTCCTCTGAAGATCATATGACCTTGGAGTTAACGAGGACTATAGTTATCACCCCATCCCTCACTGAGCTTACCCTTCACATTGCCCCTAGCATGGTCCTAGCAGATGGATTTTTCTTTTCCAATGTGCACCATTAGAAAATGGAAGACCTTAAAATAACTTTGTTTTTGGAGGGCTCTTCTGGATCCTTGCTCACGGGCAGCCCTGAATTATCAGACCAAAGAAAAGTGACCGATGAACAACAAGAGCAGTCATCTCTCCATAAAGATAATGATAATAACACTGATATTGTTAATAATAACACTATTGCTTATATGGTAACTTAAGCAATTGCTAGTATGGATGAGGAATAGATGAGGAAATGGAGGTTTACAACATTCAAGTGACCTCCCAAATTCTTACATGTCTGAGGCAGTGTTTGAACCCAAAGCTTTCTATCACCAAGTCCAACATTTTACTTCTTGCAACATCTAGACCCCTATCTTCAGCTTTTGATGGGTCATATACATTGCTCAGGTTTATTGGTTCCCAGAATTCAAGTCGATAGCTGACAATGCCTTGAATGCAAAGTAAATAATAAGAGGTTTTATCCAGTGGTGAGGTGAAGATCTCCCCATGCCAACATGCCTCTTGCGAAAGACCTTCTGTACCCCTCTCCCGAGGAGAAGAAGCGGAAACACAAGAAGAAGCACTTGGTGCACAGTCCGAACTCGTATTTCATGGACATAAAGTGCCCAGGGGGCTATAAAATCACCACTGTCTTCAGCTACTTGCAAACAGTGGTCCTCTGTGTCGGATGCTCCACTATACTCTGTCAGCCTACTGGAGGCAAGGCAAGACTTACAGAAGGATGCTCCTTCAGACGGAAGCAGCTCTAATGACTGAATCAAGATGAATGAGGAACTGTAAAAAATAAAACAAATTTTATACAAAAAATAATAATAAGAGAATATCTCCTAATCTAACTAGGGTAGAGTCATAGAACTACACATGATCATGCTGGAACAAGAGAGATAAAATGTTATTGGCAATTTAACAGTTTGCCTATTCCATTCATGAACTGTATAGTTAAGAAAGGCTTGAACTTGAGTGGTCCATGGCTGTGATTTCTACCATTTTGGCAAACAGTGGCCAGTCTAAGAGGGTCTGCTATGTTATCTGAACAGAAACTTTGGCTATTAATCAGATTTCTCTCTGAATATATTTCAGTCAGCTTCTGCATAATAAAGCTGGGCAATAAATGTAAAAGTTGGTGGAAAAGAAGACTTCATTTTATTTGATCATTTGTCTCCATGGAAATCTAACAGAATGAGTCAAAAGGAAAGGGAAAAGGCTTTAAATACATTGATAAGAGTTGAGACTAAAGTTTACTGTTGATTGAGTATAATCACTAAGATGAACTGTGAATTGACCCCCCTCCTTCTTATTTTATTTTTTGTTTTTCAACTAGCTGTTGACTGTCTGCAAATACTGCCTTAGTGAATGGTAGTTAGTAGCTCTAAGAAGATCTCTGGCCCCAGTGAGACCACATGTGCTAGGAGATTGATGTGATTTCATTCTCTGCAACATATGCCTACCAGTGAAGCTGGGCTTGATGGATCTTTCCATCTCTACTGTTGTTCTTTCACGTTAGCTTTAAGAGACTGCTAAGTTAAACTGCTGGGGTGAGCTGTGGATGCCAGATGCCCAAGAGAAATCATGGTACTAATGGAAAGCAGACATTTTCCATTTGGGCCTAGTGTGATTTTGAAACTTTTAAGAACTTCTTTGCCAAAAAGATACTTTTTAAACTGAATCTCTATAAGAAAACACAGTCATCTCCCTCTCACTTCCAGAATATTGGACACCATGAGCACAGCTTTCAGATATCAGGGTCCAGGTGCTTTATTTAACCTAAGAGAAACAATAAAGTCTAGAAATCTAGATTTCAGCTAGAAATAAATCAAGATAATAATAACAATAACTAATAATAATATGATTGTAATGCATATGCAATTGATTTGATCAGGAAACAAGTCCTTTTTTGGTTTGAAAATTATTTATAACACAGTAGCTGAAAATATACTTATCTCAATAAGAAAGTTTTAATATTTTAGTCTATGTTGAAAAGAAAGTAGAGCACTATAAATAGTTGAGTCCAATAATTGACTTTATTCTTTCATAATTGCGCCATATTTGTCTATATAAAGGATAATGGACAACCCTGCAGAGACTACTGGGACTAAATTCATTTGAGGGGCTCTGCTGACATTATCAACTCAAAAAATGTAATTGTTTGCCCTTGACTTATCTATTGTTGTTATTACTAGCAATAATGATTGCAATAAAGTACAAGGAACTTAAAATTAAAACATTTAAGAACTTGAGATTTCTTTTTTTTAACCTATAATATGCTAAACACCATGCAATCAGCTTCCTCGGTCCAGATGGAAATGCTGATGGATAGTAGAGGTATTAAAAAAGAAACCTTGTACCACCAAGTTCCTCTGATGTATCTATATCTAGCTTTATCTGTTTGTCAGAGAAATGAAATAACACATTTATTCTCTGTGGCCCTTTCAAAACAAATAAACTAGCATTTATAGCTTAAAAACAGCTTAACAACATCTTTCATTTGAATCTAAAATTCTGCAGAAACTATGCTAACTCTCAGCTCTGATTTGAATTCTCTGATGAACCTCTTGTTACAATGGGGCAAAATGCCAGGAAAACAAAGACTTGTAGGCATAGAGTTCCTCAAGGGAAACTGACTCTAAAACATTTCAATCAAAACACTAAGCAAATTTCTCAGGGATACAGCCCTATTCTTTCACTCAGTGCATATGCCTGTTACATATTCATACTTCACAGTGAGAAGAAACAGGAAGTGTCAATGAGCTGTATAACATACACAGAGTACTTATTATGAATTCTGGTTTTACATAAAAATAGTGCCCTATGAACATAGAAGTTATCAGTTCAGAAGCAAACATGATTTTCATATTTTGAGTAGTGTTTTAAGTACTTTTAACTTAGTGGGGGCTCTTATAATCTCCGGAACCATCACATTTAAGTACCTGGCTTTGAATGCTTTATCAACTTCCCATCATCGGTATGACCTTGGGACCTTTCTTGTCCCAAATCACTAACCTTATCTATAAAATTAGGAGGTTGGGCTGGATAGTTCTATGGTTCCTTTTTTAAAGCCCCTGATCTATATCTTATTAATTAAATACTAATTATCAACTTGTAGGATTGACATTCATCACATATTTTAGGATTTCATATCCTTTTCGGGCATGAAACACTTCACCAGTTTTTAATATTTCTCCATTGACAATGGCAATAGTTTTGACATGATTTTTTTTTTTCTTTCAGGGTAAATACTATAAATATAAATAAGGGCATTATTAGCAATGCTTCCATGAGGAGTGGAAACACATCTTATGAATATCCACAAAGAGGAAGGTATTTCAGAGGAAGATCTATTTCAGTTATTAGTGCCCTGGACTTCGTCTAGAAAGTATTCTTTATATTCAAGTCCTTCTATAGTGTCCTTTTAATCTATTTCCGCTACTCCTCTACATAAACGTGTCTTTTAAAAAAAAATGATTTATCCAACATGACTTCATGCACTAGATTTTTACATTCTCACCATAATCTATACCTATTCCCTGTTCCGGGAATGTCCTCCCTTCAGTGACCCAAATGCTTTATATTATTTAAAGCCCAGCTTACTTTCTTTGTCTTCTTTACAGTGCACCCGGTCACCCAGGAAAGACGCTCTCTCCCTCCTCGTTAATTCCATTGCCCGGATCAGGGCGAGCGAGCGGCGGAAGAAAGCAGTCCCAGGGAAGTGCGCAAGCGTCAGGTGGGAGCAAGGCGGTAACGAAGCGGAGTAGTTGCACACGCTCAGGCCTGTAGGAAAGGGCGCTGGGCCATGGGCTTCGCCCAGCTGGGCCGGCAGCTGCTGGCCGCTCTCCTCAGCGTCCTGATGTTTGCCTTTTGGGAGGTCCGGTCCGCTGCCGCATGGAAAACCGGGGCCGAGTGCGAGCCCCAGCCGCAGCTCACCTGCACCCTGAACCAGACGGAGGAAGACGCGCGGTTCGAGGGAGACGTGCCGCATACGTCCGGGCGCCCATGGCTCAAGGGCGACCGGCACCTTCAGAAGGCCGGCCTCGGCAGCCCCGCGAAGCAGGCCTTGGCCCCCACGGAGGACCAGAACGGAGACGACCAGTGCGTTTTCCCGGGTAAGGGGACCGGCCAGAAGACGTCGAGGAGGGAAAAGAAGAGGCCCGAGGTGTTCGCTAACCCCAAGACGAAGCGCGCCCTGGAGGGGAAAGACGTGGTTCTCGCGTGCGAGAGCCGTTCCTATCCTTCCATTGACCGCTGGGACTGGTACCGACACCACGACGTGGAGGGCGACGTGCTCCTGCGCAACGGCACCGGACAGCGGGTCTTCATCATCGAGAGCGCCCACCGCAGCAAGCTGCTTCTCCGGCGGCTGGTAGCGAGCGAGGACTCCGGCCAGTACATCTGCGTGGGCACTAACAGCGAGGGCCACGATGCTGCGGTGGTCCTGTTCAAGGTGCGCAGGCAACTGTCCGCCCTCTGGCCCCTCCTGGCCATAGTGCTCGAGGTGCTGGTGCTGTTCGTCATCATTCTGCTTAGCGAGCGCAGTCGAACCCTGGCCGACGAGCTCCCCGAAGTTTAGTGGGCCAGCCAGCCCACCATAGCCCCTCCCCTCCCCCCCCCCCCCCACCCCACACGTAGCACCGGCTGAGTGGTCGCGGTTTCAAATTCAAGATTGCCCCTGCATTATGTAGATGGGCGGCCGTGTAAAAAAAAAAAATTCTATTGCACTTAATATTTCTGTCTCTTGCTCTTTATGGAATACTGTTGTTTTTGTTGTTTTTGTTGTTTTATTTTTTATAAATTGGAATGGAGTAGAAAAACATTTATTAAGCACCTCGCGTACAATGCTAGGCATTGTACAAATATCATAGTGACATGCCTGAAACTAGCATGTAAGTTACCTGAGGGCAAAGATTGCCTCTCATCTTTCATATGTAAGCACCAAACACTATGCTTTGAGCACAATAAGGGCTCACTGTTTGATAAGGAGGAGGAATGAATTGGGGTCAGACTCTCACCAAATTCAAATTTAGCAGAAAGACTGGGATGAACAGAGTGTAACTCAAGCCATACTGATATGAATGAAATAATAAGATAATAAATACAGGCCATACAACAAATGCCTTCTGTCTCAACAATGAATGTTGAGCTTTAAAGAGACATGATATGCTAAATAAAAGATTAGACTCGGAGTAAGAGAGACATCAAGGAAAGTGTGGATTCAAATTCTGCTTCCAACATACGCTCCCTGGTTGTAGGATTACGATCAAGTCATATAAACTCTGAGTGCCTCAGTTAAGAAATCAACATTACAAATGTGCTCTCAAACTGCATTGTTGGACTGAGTCCACATTTCCCTTCCCAATTTTCATGCTGTAACATTTTAAAAAAGTATATATTTAAAATATGAATGAAGAAATTTGAAAAGAGTCAGTAATGATCTATTAAGACTGGCACATAAGAACCATTTCCTTAGGCATAACCAGACAGTATTTGGCTTTTTAAAAAAAATAGTGTTTTTTTCCCAATTACATGTAAAGATAGTTTTCAATATTCAATCTTTATAAGATTTTTAGTTCCAATTTTTTACCTTCTCACTCCCATCCCCTCTCACAAAGATAGCAAGCAATCTGATACTGGTTATACATATACAATCAAGTTAAACATATCTCCACATTAGTCATATTGTCAAAGAAGAAAAAGAACAAAAGGGAACAGGAAAAAAAAGTGAAAATAGTATGCTTCAATCTCCATTCAGACTCCATAGTTCTTTCTCTGGATAGCATTTTCCATCTTGAGTCTTTTGGAATTATCTTGGATCATTGTATTGCTGAGAAGAGCTAAGTCAATCAGTTGATCATTGCACAATGTTACTGTTACTATGTACAATGTTCTCCTGGTTCTGTTTACTTCACTTAGCATCATTCCATGTAAATCCAGGTTTTTCTGAAATCTATCTTTTCATCATTTCTTTTTTTCTTTAACATATTTAATTTTAATTTTCAGAATTCGCTTCCATAAGCTTTTGAGTTTTAAAATTTCTCTTCTTCCCTCCCCTCTACCCTTCCAAGGATGGTGTGCAATCTGATAAAGGCTCTACATGTACATTCTTATTAAACATATTTTCACATTAGTCATGTTGTAAAGAAGTATTAGAATTCAATGGGAGAAACTATGAGAAAGAAAAAAACAAAAAGAAATCAAATAGTATGTTTTGATCTGCACTCAGACTCCATAGTTGTATCTCTGGATAAGGATAGCATTTTCTATCGTTGTACTAGTAAGGCAAGATTCATGACCTTGAAGATGACCGTGAATATACCTGTATAGTTCTGAAACACAAAGCATAAGAGATTCTCTAGGTAGAGGGCAGAGAAAGTATGACATTTATTTAGACACTAGAGGATCAAATCCCAGAACCAATAACCCTAATTTGACATAGCAACAGTTGTATCCCAAAGCCAGTAAGCCCACCTCAATGTAACCACAAGGAAATTATAACAGTGAGGAAAGAACCAAGTCATCCTGTAACCTTCCCCGCTACTGGATCCTGCTGGTAAACATTCTTGAATCTCAACTGTCTGCTTGCCTATGTCCTCTCCCTGCTCAGCTCTCTGGTCTCCACTCTCTACCCTGCACTCTCTCTACAACTCCATGGACTCAGAGTTCTTGCTCCTCCTTGGGCTAAATTCTGACTTTACAATGGCTACCCTCTTGGTATATATACTCATTTTAGAGCCTGAGGGCTTCATGCCTGATCAGTGAAAGAGTGTAGGCCTGGAGCTTAGTACTCAGTAAGTTAAGAGCATAGGCCTAGGGCTTAGTGCTTAGTAAGTAAAAGGTGTAGGCCTGCCTACAAACAAACCTCTAATGGAGCTTTCTTTAACTAGCCCCACCTGAGGCCTATTGAATGGGCTGGAAAGATCTTTAATCATGGATTGGCATCACAATCATGAGTCTTTTGGAGTTGTCTTAGATCCTTGAATTGCTGAAAAGATCTGAGTCTATTGAAATGAGTCATTGCACAATGTGGCTGTTACTGTGTACAGTGTTTGCTTGTTTCTGCTCATTTCACTCACCATCAGTTCATATAAGCCTTTGCAGATTTTTCTGAAGTCTCCTGCTCATCATTTCTTATAGCACAATAGCATTCCATTACATTCATATACCACAACCTGTTCAGCCACGCCCCAATTGATAGGCATTCCCTCAATTTTTAATTCTTTGCCACCACAAAAAAAGCTGCTGTAAATATTTTTGAACATGTAGGTCCTTTTCCCTTTTTTTTTATGATCTCTTTGGGATACAAACCAAGTAGTTTTTTACTGGATCAAAAGGTATGCCCAATTTCATAGCCCTTTGGCATAGTTTGAAATTGCTCTCCAGGATGGTTGGATCAGTTCACAACTCCAACAACAATGCATGTGTGCCAATTTTCCCACATCTCCAACATTTATCATTTTCTTTTTCTGTCATATTAGTCACAATATTTGGCTTTCTGGCCCTCTGATTCCTTAGGTCACCTGTATAAAAACAGTTCAGACCTTGAAACCTTGGGAATTACAATTAGGCTGTCAGATCATATGTAGGAGACTCACAGTGGCATGAATGGGGATGGGAAAGTAGATTAAGATTCAAGGAGGTTGCAAGAGAGAGGGACCCAAATCAAGATAAAGAGATGGCCTGGTAGCTGGCCAAGGAAGAGAAATAGTTCATAACACCCTTATTTTTGGTGTTTTATAACTTACTTGCAAAACTTTCATCCACTCTGCCTACTTTCATAAATATATACACATACCACATATACATGCATAGCTTTAATGTGATCCTTAGCTATTTTTTTATCTCTGTTATAAGCTATGAAAATATTAATGAACTCTATTAATTTGGTTACAATTTTTATAGCTTTATGTATCAAGAGAAAAAGTGACAGATTTTTTTCACAATTTGAAGTTTTTTCTTTGTATTTATCTTACTTTTTAACTCTAACAAGCCTAATATTTACAGTAAATTCTCACTTCTCTTACCTAGGTAGGTAGAAACCAAAACTTTTTTTTTTTTCAAAAGAAAAGCATTTAGATAACAGAATGTAAACTCCTTGAGGGCAGGGATTTTTGTTTAGTCTTTGTATTTGTACTACCTATCAGAGTTTCTGGTATTTAGTAGGCCAATGAATATTTATTGAGTTGGATTAAATTCTTTTTGATAAAAACGATTCAACAAAAGTTATCAAAGACTTCATTTATTACTAGCGCATCAATTATTTTATGTAATTCCTACTTTTGAGGATCACATGAAAAATTCAATGAACATTTTTGTTGTGATCTTTTTACAATGTAGTTTTGCAGTAATTATAACCAAAGTCCGTTCCTAAAAAGCACAATTTCTTAAGTAGTGAAGCCTGTATAAACAATGCTTGAATTTTTATTTTTTTCTTCTATATCTCTAACCACTCAAAGTGTAAATCTGTTGTCGCTTATTCTAGCTACAATACTAACCGGTCTTTTCTTTTGAACATTCATGTAGTCACTGAGAATTTTCTAGTCCTCTGTCTTCACTCAAAACACCATTGAATCCCTGTTATTTTCAGGCATGGTGGTCCACACCAGTGATCCCTACTGATGAGACCATTGGATTGGTTGACCTCAGGAATTCTAGGCTTCAGTAGGACTAAAGTAGCATTGGTGTCTACACTAAGTCTGACTCGAGATGGAATAATGGAGGAAGTCAAGGTTTCTGTGGTGATCAGAGATCATTTGAGATCAGAGCACCTCTCTTCCAGGCAAAGTAAGATACAGAGAACCAATAAAAAAAAGAAAATAGGCTATAGTCGCTATACTGTATCCTGTGTCCTATGATCCATGTATCTTTTGAGAAATATGTACTTTTTCTTAGACCCTAGGAGCTTCACGAGGATAGGAAAATAGTGAAAGTGAGGGACATTTGTAGTTCTACACAGTTTGGAGTAATTGTGGAAATATCCAAATGAAATATAGCTGTTCTCTGCCAAGCTCATTATCTCCTTGTGGTACTTTCTCAAAATACACATTAATGGATTGATTTAACACACAATCCAGCTACTTGTAATTATCTAGGTAGTATAAAATTTTCATCCATTTTGTTTTTCCAGTGTGGACAGCAAGTCCGGTAAATTCTCTTTTCTTAAGTAAGAATATTTATTTTCCTTCCTCCCATTTCCACTGATGGGAGTGGGGAAGGAAATCAAAACCTTTCCAACAAAGTTAGTCAAGCAAAACAGTCATATTAACCACATCTAACATGTTTGCCTCGTTTTGCGTATTTAGTACATAATTTCTCTGTCAGAAGGTGAATAGTTTGCTTCATCAGACCTCTACAATCATGTTTTATTATTATGCTGATCATAGTTTCAGTCTTTTAAGGCGGTTCATTTTTACAACTCTGTTATTGTATAAATTGTTCTACTGGCACTGGTTACTTCAGTTTGTATCAGTTCATTCAGGTCTTCCTAGGTTTCCACCTGTGAAATTCTTCATGTCTTCTTTACAATGGTATCCCATTATGGTGAATATCACCAAGAAGGCCTTGAAGTGTTGTAGGACTTGATGAAATCAGTGTGTAATGATATCTATGCTTAGGAGCAATTAGAGAACCTCACTAAAAATTAGGTATCTTTTATTTGTAGCATATGAACAATATTTTACATGATACTGGCAAACATCTTTGACAAACATCTATTCCATTTTAACACCTCTCTTGATGTCGATGCTCAGCAGATTCTCAAACAGTGCCATTCCTCATCTTTGGAAAATATTTTTGACGATGGTCTTGGTGTACAATGAGGGCATCATCAAAGAACACACAAGTATACCATCATAAGTATGCCATCAAGCTTTCATTTCAGTATGCCAGAGAAAGCTACTTTTTTATGTTATAGCTGACTGACAGTTATAGAAAAAGAAATCAAGATCACATCTTCATTTTGTCAATATCAACAATACATTTGACCCCATAAAGCAACATGTGATCTTGAAGAATTTCGTTAGATTTTATGCTTCTCATTTTGCCCCCACAAAGTCTCTGTGATGAATGAAGGACATATGACCCTAAAAATCACATAGAAATAAAAAGGAGAAATTGAATATCACATTTTTCTCAGATCACTTCATTTTCTCATGGCATGTGCATGTTATAGCTTCTGTGTTAGAAAACTCAAGTTATCTTTGAGTATAACTCACATATACTCAGTGAAGATAATGGAGATTTTAATTTTATGACTAAATGATGCTATAGTACACAGATTAAAAGGAAAATATTCTGTCAAGTGACAAGTTGGTTTGTGTCAATTGTTATTAATGATCTACTTGACTGACCCTTTTATTTTCATGAAGCATTATTAATTATGCTATTATTATTAATTTATATATCAATATATTATTAATAATGATGAACGGTTATTGTTATTATTATTGTTGCTAATAATAATAACAATCATCACTATCATCACCATCATCATTAGGAGGACCCAGGGTAGGAATATATCTATTTTGCACAAAGTAAAGTGGGAGATGTGGCGGTTTTCCATATACATAGCCTCTCTATTTTCCATAGTCATTCTCTCTTACATTTAATTAATATCAATACTGTATGTGCCAAATGATCTCTCTAAAACACAATTCTGATCATGTTACTTCCTGCTCAAGGATTTCCATTGGTTCCCTAGTATCTCTAGAATCAAATACAATCTCCTGTGTCATTTATAGCCCTTCAACATCTCAAATCTATCTTTTAAGGATAGTTCACCTTATTATTATTATTTTCCTTCATGAATTTGATAATCCTATGAAATTAGTTTACCTGCTATCTCTCCCACATGATATTTCATCTCCCAACTCTATGCCTAGAATGCTTCATCTCTCCTGCCTCTTAGAATTTCTAACTTCCTTTGAAAGCTCAGCTCAAACGCCACTTCTTACATTAGGCCTTTCTTGATATCCCCAGATATTAGTACTTCCCATGATGAAATTACCTTCTATTAACTTTGTTCTAAGTTTTTCCTATTCTATGTGTAAATATCATTTCTACTAATAGAATATAAGCTCCTTTTAAAATAAGGAAATGCCCAATATTATGCTGTAAGTACCTAAATCTTCTTCCTGTGGTCATTCTTTTGATTCTTTCATAATGATAGGTTGTCTATTGCAAAAAGTACTCAGAATCTGAGTCAGCACTTACTGCGGCTAAAATAATATGAACAACTCTGGTGCTATAGACCAAATCTAATTTTGCGTCTAGTCAGAATCTCACTTTCTTCTATCCCTTTGTATCCTTTTGATACAGAACATATCCATACTTAGAGTCAATAATATCTTTCAATGACATGACTGAAATACCTGGTGATGCCCTTGTATTATTTATTGAAATGGTAGATTGGGACTATGAACTTTTGATGATTTATTGAGGGATATTCTTCATTTTTAAGAATTTGAAGAGAACTTGAATTCTCAGTAATACTGAAAAACAACCCTATGGAAATAAGCTTTCAGGTATAGCTGTCATAAAAATAGTGTTGAAAGAATATTTTAGGGAAAAAAATTTAAGAAAAACCACAAACATTTAAAGATTTCTTATATCTGGATTAGATTTTTAATATATTCAATTTCCCATTAACTAATTTAGTGCCCGTCAATATAGCAATTTAAGACCTGGTACCTTAGCTCTCCCATTAAAAAAAATGCTAAAATCCTCCCTATGTGAAAAATTATATACTTGCTTGGATTGGTAATATCATTTTAAGGCTATTATCATCCTTAGAAAAGAGAAATTCAAAACCTTTAAAATTCAGTGGTTTCTTTGCGTATCTTCAACTGTAGGTCATCATTAATTCATACAAATTATTCATATGTCCATTTCCCCCCTTAAATCATTCATTCTCTTTTCAAAACTGTTTAAACAAAATGTAAAAGGAGATTCAGGTTAGAAAATTATTCTAATCATTGGGAAGTTCAAGTTGGCCAATGAAATATGCATAACTTGTAGATAGTCTCTAGTAAAAAGTTAATAACCACAGCTACCTTATCTAAATAATAAAACCATAATATGTAAACATTACTATATTAATACTTGCAATACTTTGCTTTCATATATACGTAAGAAGTATATGCAATTGATGAATACTTCACAGTGAAAGTGTGATAAAATAGAAAAGTATTATGAAACTAAAGTATATATGTTGCCAGTAAATCCAGTTAGCAAGAGCATGACCCTAATATAAACAAGGTCATGAGTCAATCCCTGAGGAGATCAAACAGTTTTGCACAAAAGACAAGCTCTGTTCTATGGTCAAAGAGAGCAGGTTTTAATTTAGCCAGTCAGTTCTGAAACTTGGGGTGTCATATACAAGATGACCATAGCAAATGAATTATAATCATTCCTTGTAATCTCCCATGTCTTCTTGAGGAAAAACAAACAAGCAAACAACGAAATCAATTTTCTGTTGGCAGTACATCAGGAGTAACATATATGAAGGAAATCATACACGTAATTCCAAACTATAAATTCAACAGCTTCAATCCTACAAATTGTAAATCTATAAAATTTGCAAAATCTTCAAAAATGTTAAGTAACTACTATGTTCAAGACAAATTAAAGCTCCAGAGATGTGAAAATAAGGAATCCCAGTTTTTAATGAACTCATACTTGGAAGTGGCAGGATAGTATCATATGTGCAAAGATAAGTAATTAAGCAGATTTAAAATAATTTCAGGAGAAAGAGAGCCCAAATAACTATCAGGGGAGATAGAGGCAATGAATGACTTATAGATATCTTAGTTGAGACTTGAAGGAAGCTAAGGATTTTAACAAGTAGAAATGAAGAGGAATTATTTCCATACACATTGGTTAATCTAAGTCAAGTCATTGAGGAGGGTGATTGTATGCCAGATTGAAGGTACACCTATACAATAGGTCAGTTTAAGTTGAAAGCAGAGTCTTCTAAAAAAGAACAATATAAAATAGGTCTGAAAAGGTAGATGGGAGCCATACTGTGGAAGATTCTCAAACTCAGGCTGAAGAGTTTCTATTTGATCTTAGGGGCAATAGGGAACCTCTACAGAATTTTGTGCAGCAGAATGATATGGTGATATCTGTATGTTGGGAATGTATATTTGTCATTTGTGAGGAGGACAAAATAGAGAAAGGAGAAGCTGGAAATGGACAAACCAATGAGGGCATGAACTATGGTGGTTCCTGTGTGAGCAGAGAGAAGGGATTGGGCATACTGTGACTGGTGGTAAAATCAACAGGACTCAAGAACTGATGATAGGACTAATGAGAAAGAGGGAAGAGACAAGGATGACACAGATTGTGAACCTGCATGACTCAAAAGATGGCATTGCCCTGAGAGCATTTATTCAGTGCTTACTGTGTCCAAAGCATAAGCTGAGTGCTGGGGACACAAACAGAAAAGTGAGACAATACCTTTTTTCAAGTAGCTCAAATTCTTTTTTTTTTGTTTTTTTTTTAATGCTACAAATTAGGATTTAATTTACCATTTTGTTGATTGTCTAGACATAAGAAAGTAATGAAAAATGTTAATAATAAAAATTAAACTTGAAAATATCTTGTCCATATATTCTTTTTCCTATAGAGAGCTGATTTTTTAAATTTATTTTTAATATGTTTAGTTTTCAGCATTGATTTTCACATGCGTTTGAATT
>CM053622.1:248978453-249005353 GCA_028646595.1 Phalanger gymnotis | reverse complement strand
TCATTCAGATGATGTTTGATGACATCCGAAGCCCTATAAGAAGGGAGGACAGAGTCATTTGTGCAGGGCTCTGGAGATGGTGTCGATGAGGAGACTCCGGGAAGCTGTAGCTAAGGAGCCCTCCAGCTTGTAAACCCAGATGTTTGGACTTTGTTGAACTCTGGTAACTATGTACTGGGATTTGAATCAGACAAGGTCTGTCTGTTGATGTTTGTAATTTGTATTTTTCTCTGAAGTTCAGTGTGCTGGTCTTTTTCCCCTGATCTAAGTGAATTGTATTCGTGTGCTGAATTAAAGTAAGCTTGTCAACCCCTTTACCTTGCTTTGCTTAGTCAAGCAGATCAAAAGAACCTGTGCTGTCAGCAGCTTTCTGGGTGCTGGCTATGGGTGGATCTTACACCCCCACAGAAACTGCTAGCCGGATTGTTGAAACATTTATCTGACCATAAACTTCTTTATTTTTTGCATCTCCCTCTATCTTCCCTTACAAAACCCCACTTTTCACCTATACAATGACCTCTAATCCTTTGACCCCTCCACTCTTTTCCACCAGATTCTCTGCACTAACCACTTTCCTCTTTTCCCCCTATCTTGACCACTTGGTGAATCAATTCAACTCTGCACTTTTCTCCTCTCTTGAATCCCTGGCTGCCTTATCATATTGCTGATCACTCCCACCATTTACCACCATCTGCCCAACACATAAAGTGCTAAACAAAGTTAGAGAAAATCATTCACACATTCTGACTGGTTCCACTACAAATTTAGGTTACATGACCTCAATGGAGTCCTTGTTGTTTCTAGGCAATCCTACTACACCTCCCTTAACTACTCTATCTACTACTACTACTCTTCAAATTGTCTCTTCCAAAACTTTTCATTCCACCATAGACCCCTAATGGCTCCCCCTATCTGTCTCTCAGTTGAGATCCTTGCCTCATATTTCATAGGAAAAAAATTGATACCATTCATCATGAGCTCCCTCTTCTCCCCCATTCTTCATCTCCTATAATTCAGATGCCTTCTGCCACTATCTCCTCCCTCATCCCTATCTAAGATGATGAAATGGCCATACTCTTGACCCAGGATAACACCCCTAATTGTTCAAGTGATTCACTTCTGTCAACCAACAGATCGTTCCCTTCTTACCCCCTTAACTTTTTCACTTAATTTCATTCTCTTCCTGTCTATGACCTCATTCCCTACTGCCTACAAATATGCTCATGTCTCTCTCATTACCTCAAACACTCATTTGATCCTTCTATCCCCATTATCATATTATATCTCTTTTGCCTTTTGTAGCTAAACTCTTCAAAAAAAGGCTGCAATACATGACTCTACTTGAGAAAAAGTATTCTCTTCTTGACTTTTTACAATCTAGCTTTGAACCTTATCCATACACTAAAAGTGTTCTCTCCAAAGTTATCAATGATCTCTTAGTTGCCAAATAAAATGGCCTTAAAAAACACACTAAAAATGAGGTTTATTATCCAGGTTCTATTTTCCCCACACATACCTCTTTTTAATATTCATTTGGAGTTCAGACGTGACTGTGTGCTAAACACTCTACCAGACTAGGAGAATGATAGAGTCCCATATTTAGAAGGGACCTTATTAATCCAACTCTTGTCTGAAGCTTGAATGAAACAATTCAACAGCTCCCTCCTACATGAAGCCTTTCTCCATCTCACCAAGTTATTCCTTCTTCTTTATGTTGCATTTTGCTTTATATTATTTATATCAGGCTCTTTAAACTAATGGCATTTTCTCAATTCTCATTCTCCTTGACTCTGCAACTTTTGACACTGTCAATCAGCCTCTCCACTCTGATAATCCCTTCTCTCTAGGTTTTCAGAACACCACTCTCTTGGTGCTCCTCCTGCCCATCTCACCCACTGCTTTCAGGGCTCTTTTGCTGGATCCTCTTCTGGATCACATCTTCTAATTATAGGTGTCCTTCAGGGTTCTTGCTTGGGCCCTATTCTCTTCTTCCTCAGTACTAAATCACTTCTTAATCTCATCAGCATTTATGGATTTAATTACCATCTCCATGATAATAATTTTCTTTGCTGATTTCCTCTGTCCCACTTACTGACCTCTTTGCCTTTCTTTAAGTCTTAGTTAAAATCTTCTCTTTTATTGAAAACCTTCCCCAATCCCTCTTAATTTTACTGCCTTCCTTCTGTTAAATATTTCCTATTTATTCTTGCTTTGTTTATATTTGTTTGCCCATTGTTTCTCCAATCAGGTTGTTAGCTCATTGAGGAAATAAACTGTCTTTTTATATACCAAGTGCTTAGCACAGATCCTGGCACATAGTAGGTGCTTAATAAATTTTTACTGAGGTATACTGCAATAAATATGACTAAAAATTTGATGTAATGACATTTTTGTTGCCTTTGAACACCTGATAAAATAACCTTGGAAACTATTTTATTTGTTTTTCTAAAGAGAACCCATGAACCATACTTCCATTTAGCTTTAACTTCTTTGTTGTTGCTGATGTTATTTGCTAGTTCCATTTGTAGAAAAAAATATCAAGGTCTTTATATTCTTCAGTTCCCTTAGTGGTATGTTCATTTCCCAGTATTTGGATGACGATCTTACATTTAGAGTGTCAGTAGAGAAGTTAGCATTTAGAGATAGTGTAAAAACTGCACAATGTTTAGTACCCCTGCTCTCTTTTGTTCTACTCCAACACCATCATTGCAGAAACAGCAGGAGACTACTACAAAGGACTGAGAAACACTTTCTTTTTTTCATAGTTTTCCATGGCCAAAGAATTCATTGCCAAATGGCCATCCTCTATTGAATGCACATCTTTTAAAGAGTGATCCTCAGATAGTAGAGTGATTGTCACAGCCACATTTAGAGCCTTTCTAGCATGGTAGACCTGTCAGAGCTTATATTCCACTGCCCTAACCTTCAAAAACCTAGGGTCATCTACATACACAAAGATGTATCAGAGTAGGAGTTTTTATAAGATATATTACACAGACACTTTAAAAGTCAGAGCTATCAAAAATGAGTAAAGTTTGCCCTGCCTCATTTTTACGTGATGGTACTCTGAGAGAGAGAGAGAGAGAGAGAGAGAGAGAGAGAGAGAGAGAGAGAGAGAGAGAGGCTAATCTAGGAAGTTTAAGTTAAAAGACAGGTATATATTCAAATAATAAGAAATAATTATGTGCTATAACAAAAAAATTTGAACTTAGAAAGACATTCACACAGCTTTAAAAATATAAATATCATCAGAAACTAGGATGAGCTATCAATAGAAATTGTGAGGTCATCTCTTTGCTTCTAGAAAAAGATGAATAATTACCTAGTATGTGGTAATATAAATGTTCACAAGTAATTGATGAATTGTGGAAAATGTGTCAAAGTTGTTCATCTAAATGTGAAGAAAATGTTTTGACTTTAGAACTAAAATAAATTGTTAAGAAGATTTATGCATGTTTCAATATGAGGAAGCATTTTCTTTCTCTTGACCATTTCACAAAATGTCTTTCCTTTACCCTTCCTTAGTATCACTTTATTTCATCACTGAGCAGATGCAAATATCCAATTAAAGTTTATCGATGTTACAAGCATGTTTTTTTTTATGTTTGTGGCTCAATTTTGTCTCTTTCCCCTTTCCTTTCCTCCCCAGTACTGCATAATTCAACAATATGACTCATAAAATAACATATCCTTCCAAACTACCTTGATTCCTAATGTACTTTGAAATAAACTACTTTCATAAACATTTTAAAATGTTTCTTAAATTAGAGCTTGTGATGTTGATATTATCCTTATCTAATTAAAATTAAAATGGGATACCTGCAAACTCAAATTTATAATGTGTTTTGTAGACAACTATCTCAACTTTTCGCCAGATGGCAAATTGAATGATTACTTTAGGTATATTATGGTTATGAAATTTGATGGGATATTCCAAGCATAAGATGGAGTCAGCAAATTAAATATGTAACCCATGCAGAAGTCAATGTCAGCTTACAAATTTTAAAGCATCCCGTTTTTCTGATATTGTTTCAATTTTTAGGTCAGATTAATTGTTTTCGATCCATTAGTAAAATAGATTATTTTGAAATGTTAGGATTGTTTATATTTTAAAGTATTCTCATAAAATAAATGGATATTTAGGTGACATGAACATGTTTAATTAAAAAAAATATACCAATGGACATTATTTTTCTTCTTGTGGCCCTAGTTGTTACTTTGTCTTTTTAAAAAGAAAGTAGAGCCATGGAGAAGCACGTTATGGCATATTGCTTTGTACATTCCATAAGCATATGATTTGTGATGTGTTTGTGAAAATCAGGAACTCTCCAATTCTCTGCTGTAAGCACATTATATCTAGCCTAAGAAGAAATCAAAATGTAACCCAAAATCACATTCCTCCTAGTAGCTTTTATCACTGCTAATCAAAATGAGGTGAATTTATAATTGCCCTACAGCCTTCTTCCAGCTAGTGGTGCTGTGCACTAAGGACTAAGCCTTGGTTAGTGCAATGTTTAAACAAAAGTTTATATTGGCTGTTGTCTATGGGCAGTATTGGTTGTGTAGAGTGGGGCTGGGATTCTGCATAGATGTTAAACACAGAGTAAACACTAATAAATCATTCCTATTTTATAGCATCTTTCCTTTAAAGATTTCCAATGTGATAAATCTATCGTGTTGTGAATATACACACACATATATTGTGTGGATATATGTGTATTTGTTTAGCTATATATATGTGTGTGTGTGTATCTCTGTATATACATTCGCATACATACAAATATACATGCATATAGATAAAGATAGTCTTGGTCAGGAAAAATGACAATAATGACAGATATAGATTTTATATGTATATATATATGCACACACACACACTCATATATATATATACATATATATATATGGAGAGAGACATATATCAGATACACACATATATGTATATAGAGCATGTGTCATTTTTCTCAACCAAGATCTTTAGTACATTTTAGATTTCTTTTAAAAAGATTATGTGAAGATTTTAGTCATTTCTAGTAAAGTATGCTTAGAAACATGGAAATCAAATAAAGGCTCAATACCACAGTTCCCAGGACTGAATTTTATTTTATTTTATTTTTTTTGTCACACCAACTTGTTGGCAGAAAATAAAGTGGTGAAGAAATAGAGAAGCCTTGGAGTTCTGACCATTAGCACAGACTCTTCATTCATTTCCTGACCAGGACTCATTTCTATGTCCCTTGGTTTCCCTCAATCAAGCTATATGGTGGAAAAGTGAAGAAAATCTTAGTGAGTGGGAGGTTAGACTCCTTTCCTCACTGACAACAAAGTATAGTAGGGCTGCTTAATAGTTCCAATTTAATTCAGTTGAATTTAGTCTGGCATGTCTAAGGACACAAGGAACCTGAATCTTATACCCAACTTTTTTTCTTTTCTTCTAAGCTGATTTTTCGAGATGTGTATCCACTATTGCTACCATAGCAATATGATGGAAGTGTGGAATATTCCCAATAATTTGACGTGAACAGCTAAAACCCAAATCTAGTTATACGGTTTGGCAACAACTTTTTAATTATTAAATTTGACCAATTTTTTTGTGTCAACAAATGTTTGTGTGAACACATCCTGAGGAGACAATCATGTTAGACCTGTTTTACATTCATAACTGTCTTCTCAAAGCACATTCAGAGGAGGATACTTTAAATGAACAAAAAGGTGTCATGAGACAATCAAAGAATATGAAAATAATTTACAAAATTTCATCAACCCCGCCAAGATGTTTATTATCAAAACAGATCTAATGTTGTTATAAATTCTACAATCAAATAGTGCATGTTTTTGAGAAAGTAAAGCAAAATATCATTAAGAAAAAGAGCATGTACTTTGGGAAGCGTATAGATAGCATCAATCTACATAAATTTTTGAAAGATCTATGGAACTGTGATATAATCTGTCGTTCTGGACAAATATGAAAGTTTCATCTACCACATTTATCATATCTGGATTCTTAAGGATTTTAATGAAGATCATCTATGAAATAAATCTGATATAAAATGGGAAGACAAAATTTTCTATAGTGAAAGCTTGGAAATATCAGCTCAGTGCCACTGGGTATATCTACAGCACAATCCATTGGGCAGAAACTATTTGGAGGGTCCATCATAGTAAAGCACTTTAGGATTGCTTTATATTTAGTTTATGGAATGAAAACAAGAAAGGGCAAAAGAATACTTTAAAGATGATGGTCATTCATCCAGTGGCTCATATATTCACAACCCTTTACTGGGCTAAATTCAGGTGTAGTGCTGGCAAATGTTTAACACTTGGCTCTCCAGGACAAAAAAGTACACATGATATATTTTTAAAATTTAAATGTGAATTATTACCATTTTCTTCATCACTTTCTCATCTAGGCAATCATCAAAACAAAAATAAAGTACAATTTTGTAGCTCATGATGATTTTTGAGGCAAATACTCTCACTGAAAAATTAACAATCAGCTCTCTTGAATCAGTTTTAGTTGGTTCAAGCACATCCCTGGCTAGATTCCAAAAGGAAGGGAATGGGTTTTCTATTTTCTTTGTCTTTCACAATGACATCTAAAGTTTCTCACACCTAGTAGTTAAATCAATGTTGAATAAGTACAACTAATCAGTGATATTGCTGGGGGAATTTTGACTCTTTTTGACAAAAGTATTAGCCATTCAGGCAATAAACAGACACAATTTCATACCACCAACGTTATACCAGTTGGGACTGCAGCCAAGAAAAAAGGATATCATTCACAAGTATTCAGTGTAGAAAGAATGGCTCATCATGTAGAGATTAAATCAATTCAAATAAAGATAAATCAGCTATGAATAAAATAGGAATGCCTAGATACTAAGTATATGCATACATATATTTACCCAAATATATTACCTTAAATATATTTGTGTTTTGTTTTGTGGTGCTGCTATGTTATTTAAAATACCTTATAAAACTATAGCATCTTACAGGCATATTTATTATTAGTTTAAAAATAACAACACATTTATTTAACCCTTAGTTTAAAAAGTGTTTTCATTGCAACAGTCCTATAGAAAATGGTGTGAGTACTCATAACCTCATTTTACACATAAGGAAAATTAGGCTTGATGAAGGTTAAATACTTTCCTATAGCAAAATAGCTACTCAGCATTAGATTAGAACACACCTATTTCTCCTGGGACCAAGTAATCTCTCCATCATAGCATGTTATGTTGTCCCTAAAGTAAAGACCTGTCTTAGGTAAACATGAAAATGTCTTTTATCCTTTGCTTTTCATTTTAGAATAATAGCATTAATAATTTTAATAACATTATTTGTACAGGTGTAGAAATAAAGGATTCTAAAATGGAGCTTTAGCTGGTGTGCAAAATGGGATCTAACATATTAGGTTAACTAATGAAAACTTTATTAAACTGTTGGAGTAGTTATTTAAAAAAAAGTTTGTGTCTTTCAGTGTCACTAGGAAAATGCTTTGATACTAGCATTCCTTATCATTGAATAGATAAGGTATGGGAAGTCCCTTGGACATGAATTTAAACTTCTCTAAGGGTTAGGTGAAAAAGAGGGATCAGGAGATCAAAAGCAAGACATCCTTGGGTCTCTCTGTCTGCTCAATATTGTTTCCAAATCATCACAACAGAAGTGAATATAGCTTCAGACCTTAGGATGTACCAAAGATGTAAGGGGGGTTGAGAGCTGTGACCATCTGCTTTGCTAAAATGACCCTTTTTCCTCCCCCTGGCCCTGGTTTCCTAGGTCCAGAATAATGCTTATTCCTTGTCCTTGGGTCAAGGAGGCAATCTACATTTACATTACCAGTTGAGTCATCAAGTCACACAGCTCTCAGAAAGAAATTTTTGTTGTTTGTTTAGAAAAGGAAAGATATTTGTAGACAAAAGCTATTTACAGGAAAACCTCCTTGTCCTGAAAATTCAGGAGAAATATTTAAGGGCTATAAACAGCCAAGTAAAGCAATATTTTTTTCAAAGTCTCATTTCAGAGAGAGTATAAAAACAATATAAAAATAAAAGCATAATGGACAGTCTTAGGCTGTCAAAAAAGGAGTTTTGTTTGTGTGTTTTCTTACCACACTGTTCTTTGGCTATGAGAATCTTCTTGCAGTACCTTCAAGGCTGCTGCATATAAAGCTGCTGCCTTGGAATCTTTTCACTACTTCTATAAAATAGCTCAGGACATTTTAAATGTATCCAATGCTAAAGTAAGACCCCAAGGAGGAAGCTTCTTGTGTTCCAAACCCACTCTGAATGTCTTCTATTACCCCCTGTTAGAATCCTGCACCGCAATCATTCAGTCGAATTGGAAAGAAATTTTGTGCTTAAACACTGCTCGGCTGTGTTAAGAGCGGACAGCCAAGCTGAATTACTTCTCCTAGCCAAGCCTGCTTTCTAGCCTGATACACGGTGACACATCCTGCTCCCTAAATCACCCCGGCTTTAATCTCCCAGTTCTGCTGAAGTGACTGGGTTGACGAGAGCCTAAATCCTTGCAAATATGCCACTGCTGGACTCTGTTCAGCTGGAAAAGCTACCAGGGAACAACCACTGGGAATGGGTTTTGCTTATATGGGAAGGACTCCCAGCCACTGCTTTAACTTCAGTGACCTTATTCTCCCACACTTAAGTTTAGTGAGGAACTTGGCGAGTCAGGAGAAAAAGGGAAAAGGGGAAAAAAAAAACAGTTTTCAGAATTTTGGTTGGCAAGGCTGTGAGCTACTGAGAGCATTTGAATCCCAGGGAAAGAGGCCAATTGTGATTACTGAGGCACATTCCTTCTTCTCTGTAAATAGCATACTTTATCCTACACATGTCCTTTGTCAGGATATTCTAGGCTGGTGATAAGTACACCTGCTCATGAGTAGTTGCTTTTATTTCTCTTCGAAAATACTGGAAATGCATCAAGAGTTACATTTCAAAAGGGCCTCAGCCCCACATTCAGGCTTCTTTCTTTCTGTTGAAGGTTGGATGCTGGCTTCTGGTTAGCTTAATTGTTGGCTTGCCGACTTCCAACACTTCTCATTCTGCCCACAGTGAAATGTAAAACCTCCAAAGGAAGCTAACACATATGGATAGGAATGATTCTGATTTCCTGCCTGTCAGCACTATAGTGAGGTAGGAGCCAAGTGAAGCTTCATTTCTTAGTTGACTTTAACTCCTAACTGGCTGTGCATTCCATTTTATAGATAAAAAAGCTGGGACACAATGAAAAGAAACAGAGCAGGGATTTTTAAACATTTTTTTTCTTCATGGAGCCTTTTGGCAATCTGGTGAATTCTATGGACCTCTCCTCATAATGACAATCTATTCAATTATATTAAGATGCACTCATAAAATGTTTTTTAAAAGTTCATGAATCCCAAATTAACAATCCCTGTAATATAAAGCAAACGAATGAAAATATAAGCAGTAAGATGTAGTGGAAAGTGCCTTGGATTTGGATACAAAACCTGAATTTGAATTCTTGCTCTGTTACTTACTGCTAATGGGACCTTAGGAAACTTACTTGTGAGCCTCAATTTCTACATCTCTCAAATGATATGGTTGCATTTGGTGACCTTCAAAGCCCCTTCAAAATCTATTTCTATGATTCTCTGATACTGGCTGGGTCTGGTGCAGACTCTGACATTACCTGAGTGACCTAAATCCCTTAATAATGTCTCTGGGGCTTAATTTCTTCATTATCTGTGAAACAGGGGTGGGGTGTAGATTGATTGAACAGATGGTATTTAAGTACCCTCCCAACTCTAAATTTATTTTAGTCATGGAGTTTTCTAGGATCAGAAATTCTTAGAATATTGATATGCTATCTAGTCCAATCTCCTCATTATACAGAGTTCAGGAAGCAGAAGACCTTGAGGGTCAAAGGTGAAAGGTGAAATCTTATTTGAGATTTAGAGTGCCTCAATTTGGCTTTTTTTCTGTTTCTGTTGTTTTCAGTCTCTCATTCTTGAAGAGGACCAATGTCATGATGAAGGTGACTTTCTGCTTCTGACTCCTATTTATGTGAATTTGGGCAAAATATTTAATGTCCCTGAGCCTCAGTTTCCTCACCTGTAAAATGATAGAGTTGGACTAAATGGCTTCTAAGGTCTCTTACAGTTTTAAAGTAATCAGTCTTTTAATTGTCCAAGGTTAAACAAATAGTGAGTGCCCAAACATCTATCAGCCAAATGTTCTAATGTGCCATAAGTATAGTTATAATAGTTTCGGTCTCCCTCCAAGATCCAAATACTATACTTAGTATTATACTTAGGATGTAGATACTCTCCCAAATTGGTTTTTGTGCCTTAGTTACATGAAGAATCACAAGACTTTAAAAATGAAATTTGTGGTTACTCTTGTCTTTGAAAGAAATCATTTTCTAAACTCTCATTCAATTTAAAATGAATTCAAAGAATTAGAATGCATCCAGATTGTTTTCAATCCAGAGAGAGAAAAAGGAGAGATTTTTCAGAGAGATATGGAGATACAGAGAGGCTGAGTGAGAAAAAGACAGAGAGAGACAGACAGAGAGAGAGAGAGAGAGAGAGAGAGAGAGAGAGAGAGAGAGAGAGAGAATTTCTTAACAGCAGTCCATTTCTTTATGTTGGCATGTTACACAGATGACCACTAACCCATCTTTGTAAAGAACTTATAACATCATTTATTTTTGTGAAAGTTTGCAGGCAGCAGCCTCTTGCTTCATTATTCTATTAGGAAAGACCTGTTCATATGCATTTACAACTCACATTGGATATGTCAAAATGTGATAAGTTAGGGCTAATTGATTTCACCCTCAGATTAGTCACATGGCAATCAAAGCTTTATCCCTAGTCTTTCCTGTAGGTGAAGTAATACCACATTAGTATGAGAGTCAATGCTATGTCAGAGTTTTCAAATAGTAGTCTGAACACCTAATATTTGGCATTAACTGAGTGCTACAGCTCTCCAATGTGGCAGCTAACCAATTACAAAGAGAATTAAATCTTCAAATGTTGCAGGACCAATATGCCTTAGAACACTCTCCAATCTCCAGTAAAAATTAACCCTTGTTCTTTCCTGAAACACGTCCACCTTGTTTACTTCCAATAAACATTCTAATTTCTAGTCACAGAGGAGAAAATAGGATTCTCTGAACACAATGGAACAATAAACACTGGTAAGGAAAGGAAAAAAAATGACCAGCCTGGCACGTAATATGCTCTTCCTTTCTGTATATATCCTATGTGGATTGGGGTGATTTGATTTACTTTCCATATCAAAAGCAATATCTTTCCTAAGGCAATATTAGAATAGTTTTTAATGATAACGGACTGTGCAGTGATGACTTTTTTATATAAATTTAATGATTTTTACCTTAGGCCCTGTTATTTGAAAACCTATATGAAATCAAATGAATGCTAGCTTAACACTGCTCTTCTGGAGGTGAGCATGGGCTTTAAAGTGATAATGTCTTAATTGCCAAGATTTCATTACAGGGACATAATGCTGACAAGTTTAAGAGAGAATAACATTTCAGGATTAATGCTTTAAATTAACAATCCACAACTTTGTAGGCTCAATTGCAATTTATCTTGCTAAAGATAGTCAACGTTGGTATTCAGAGATCCCTCTTACATTTGCTAGGGTTTCTTGGCCTTATTAATTCAAATCTTGCTTTCAATGCATGCATGTAGCCAAGATAATTATTAGAAGGAGAGATCAAAGCAAGCATATTATAGTCCTATTCCATTTTCTGCTGATGTGAGTGATCTGCCTCTCCTTTGATGTTGTATGCTTCTACAGTGAAAGTACAGAGGATAAAAATACTACACCATGTAATCTGGCATTTATCCCATGAGAGCAGAATTCCAAATTGTGACAGATGTCAAGAAGTTAAAAAAAATAACTTAAAAGAGCCCTATGCTTTATAAAGTGACACACTCTGCATTTAAACACCATCATACATCATTTTCCATTACAAATTTAGTCCCTGATATAAAATTCAAAGAATTCCTGTAACTTTAGTCAAAGAAAATGACAGCAATACTTTACAAAATAGCTACCATATTTACTAGTAGTTACATTAAAATTGTGCCTTATCCTTTATCCATCTGAATTCTTTTTTGGGGGATTTGGGGGGTGGAGGTGGGGATTCACTAATAATATCTTTGTGCCTGTATAGACCCAGAGCCAAATGTTTAAGTTGGCACTCCACAAATATTGCTAGCAGGGTTTGATTTGCTCTGAAGCTTATATCACCTGAGGTCATAAGACTGAGCTAATGTCAGATCTCTGAACTAAACAGTTTTGTTGATCAACCTACCAATTAGTACTTAAGTAGTGGGTTTCCATATAATGATACCTTTCTCAAATTGCACTATTGTTGCTCTATTAGCAGCTATTGTATGCTGAACACAATGGGCCTTATATTAGCTTGTCATATTATTTCTTGGGGGAATAATAACTGCTTCATTTTGGGGTCTACATTAACTATTTCTGTACACTTGAGTACCATTCAGTAAATTACCTTTCATAGTAAGGTAAATGGAACTCCTTCTATCCCAATGGAGTGGGACTTATTTGCCATTGTTCCTAACCCAGTAGCAGAATTTGGCCTTTTCTATTTTGGACCCAGATCCCTCAATGACCCTGAATTTTAGAACGTATACATGTGTGTTTGTGTGTGTGTTTTGACAGGAAAATGGAAATTGTATGGACTTCATGGATGTCACCTCTGGATCAGTATAGCCACTACTGAGAAAATTGGTTTTAAGAGTATGATTTAATCCACACGCTTCACTTCAAATCTAAATCAAAACCATTTTTTATTTTGAAAAATAATGGTTTCATTCTATCCCATTTCCCCTCCAAAGACCTTTACTTTTGAAATATCAGACCTCAACTGGAAGCTTAGGTGACAAAATATAGAAAAAAAGAGATATTGCAACAACTGTGCTTCTGTTTTGTCTATAAAATAGAACAGTACTCAAACATGAAAGTGTAGAACATATCTCATTAGGACTATCTTGAATATATGCTTAATGGATAAACATACCCAGAATAAAGACAAAAGAAGGAATCCTAAGAGGGCAGTAAATAAACTGGGCAGCTAGGTGTTGCAGTGGATAGACTGCTGGGCCTGGAGTCAGGAGGATTCCTCTTCCTGAGCTCAAATCTGGCCTCAGACACTTATTAGCCATATGAACCCGGGCAAATCACTTAACCCTGTTTGCCTCAGTTTCCTCTTCTCTAAAAGGATCTGGAGAAGAAAACCCAAAAAGGGATGAGAAAGAGTTAGACAGGTCTTAAAAAAGACTAAACAACAACAACAAAAAATTATTGAAAATTTAATAACAAAATTTTCTCAACAACTGAGAAAGCACTTTATACAACTTATATAAAAATTATAATTCTAAGGCTAAACCAGTAAAGATAAATAACTATAGAAAAATAAAACTAATGAACATTTTATGTTTTAAATAAAATCCTGTCAAGTGGGTTACTGCAATTTATTTAAGACATCATTCTAGTATAGATTCAACTAGATAGTAAGGACGGTTCAGTGTTATTAAAAACAATCAACATGATCATATTAAAATCAAAAACATTCAAAACCAAATGACTGTCTCAAGAAATAATGAAAAAGTTTTGACAAAATACATAAATCATTTATACAAAATGATATCAACAACAAAAAGCATAGGAATAAAAAGATCTCTTTTACTATGATAAAATTATCTAAAACCTAAAGCAAACATCATATGCAATAGGACTACACTGGAATCTCTCCTAATAAATATGCTAATAAAGCATGAATGTCCTTTGTTTTCCTTCTATTGTTCAATGTAGTTCAAAAGTAAGATAAGATAAAGATACAAAGTTAAGCAAAAAGTACACAAAATGGTTTCTAGCTCTTGATAACATGTTGGTTTACTTAGAAAATCCTATAGAATCAAAAAGGAAATGAGATAATAGGATTAACAAAGTTTCAGGCTAGAAAGTAAACCAGCAAAAATCAACAAAATGTTTATATAATAATAAAAAAATCCAAGTCGAAGTAGAAATATAAACCAAGACAACTACGAAAGGCATAAAAATTAGAAAGGTGGTGTATCGAAAAATGATAGGTAGATAGATAGACAGATAGATAGATTCAGTTATATAATATGCCTTAATGAAATAAAGAACAGCTTAAATGGAGGAATATACAGTATTCTGTGTTAATGGGATGACAATAAAAATTTGATCTAATACCAATTAAATTGCCAGAGGGATACTTTGCAGATCTAGAAAAAAATGACAAAAGATTCATTTGAAAGAAAAAAAGATAGAACATCAAGGGAAATAATCACAGAAAAAAAGGTAGGAATGAAAGGGGATAATACTTGTAGAAGCCAACCTATATTATAAAACAGCAATCATCAAAACCATTTGGTACTTGTTAAAAAAAAAAACAGAAAAGTAGGTCAATGCAAAAGGCTAGGCAATAGAGAATTAGAAATAATGGAACTCAATAACCTAGTGCTTGATAACACTGAAAATATAAATTACCTAGGAAACAATTTCCTGTTTGATTAGAACTGCTGGGAAAACTGAAAGTAGTATGGCAGAAATTAGGTTTATACCAACATCCTACAGTGTAAAATACAAAAAAAATTAAAATGGATGTATGACCTGAATATTAAAGATCACACAATTAAAAAAAAAAGTGAATCAGATCATAAACTTTTCTCAGCAACAGGTAGGAAATTCTTCACCAAATAATATAAGATAGAATCAATTATAACAGATAAAACAAATAAATTATATGAAACTGAAAAAACATTTTTGCAGAAATAAAATTAATTCATCTACATAGGAAAGAATATGTCAAGTGGGGAAATAAACCCTTTTTATCAATTATTTCTGAAAAGGTTTGGAAATCAAAGATATATAAACATTATTCCCTTGTAATATTCTATTATATGACACTACCTTCCTGTTCTTTATATAAAACACTCTATCTTTTGACTCCTTTTTGCTGCCTAGAATTCTCCCTCCTAATTTGCACTTCCCAGCTTCCCTGGTTTCTTTCAATCCTAAACTAAAATCCCACTTTAGGCAAGAAACTTTTCTTGGTTCTCTTTAAAGTGTTACCTCTGAGATCATTTCCAATTTTTCTTATATATCTTGTTTGTATGTAGTTGTTTGCTGTCTCTTCCCAATTAGGCTGTGAGCTTTTTGAGGGCAGTGATTGTTTTTTTTTTCTTTTTGCATCTCAGGTCTTGGCACAGTGGCTGGCAGGTAATAGATATTTAATAAGTACTTGTTGACGATCATAAAATAACAAAAACTACTCTGATATGGCTTTAAACAAATAGTGGTCAAAAGAACTTCACATTGTCAACAACCATATGAAAGAATACTTCAAACCATTAATAATCATGCAGAACAAAACAACCCAGTAAATTAGCAAAGATGAGAAGAGATCGGAATTGCCCATTGTGTGGATATTGTGGAAGGATAGGCACACTAATTTATTGCTGATAGAGCTAAGAATACTTAAACCATTCTGAAAAACCATTCAGGAATAATGCAGTATGGCTAAAATTCTCCTACTCTTTGACCTAGAGATTCCATTGTTAGATATATATGCCTCCAAGGAGGCCATTGACAGAAAAGAAAGGCTCCACATTCACTAAAATCTTGATAGCAGAGCTTTTGAGGTAGCTAGAACTAAAAACAGAATAGATATCCATTGATTAGGGAATGACTAAATGTATTGTGGTACAGGAATATAGAGTGCTTATTCCTAGGCTTTAAGAAATGATGAATATGATGAATACTGAAAGGCATAGAAAGCTGTAGATGAACTGATGCAAAGTGAAGTGAGCAGAGCCAGGAAAACAATTATCCAATGACTACAAGAATGTAGTTAGTAAAAACAACCACAAATCATATGGACATAAATGTTTCAAAATTATAAAGACTATGCTTGATTACAAGAGACAAAAAAAAAACCCAAAACAACTTTCTCCCTTCTCTCTTGTAGACTTGGGAGATCTGCCAGTGTGGGAAATTCCATACAATGTCAGAATTTTTTTATTGTATCCATCAGTTTTGCTGAATTTTTCCTCCCATTTCCCCTTTTTTGGTTAAAATACTTTGAGGATAAGAAAGAAATCTAGTTTATGTAAAAATAAGAGATAATCATAAAAACCTATCTTTAAAAGAGTGTATTTAAATGAAAAGTTTCCTTTGGATTTTCAGTCTTTTGGGATTTGGAGTACTTCTCATCTTCTTAGGTAAGGTAATATTACATAGTTCAGATTGTAATGAAATTAAATGGAGAGTCACCAATAAAAGTAAATAGACCATAAGGCAAGGATGAAGGAGGCAGGGCTTCCTCCTACCCCTACCTCCCTCTCTTCACATTGAGCAGCTTCAGCAAGACTGGAATACTACAGGTCTTGACTGTTGTAACTGTTTTCCTCCCCAGCTCCATGCCTCTGGGGAGACAACAGAGATGAAAGTAAAGGTGGTAGGTGGAACACTATAAAGCTCTATGGTTTTTGTTGTTCAGTTTGTTTGTTTTCTTTTTATCAGAGGTTTTTCCTCAGGTTGTAGGAGATCTGAGGAGGGAAAAACCTGACAAAACAATTGGTGAGCTTATCTGCTTCCCCTACTTTACTTCAAATGGGTGCAATGGGCAAACTTGTCTTTTTATAATTTTAAAAAATGACCTTCCATTGACCCAATCTTATTTCTTCTTAACACCTTTGAACCTGTTCTTTTAATTTCCTTTTTAAAATGATATTTGCATAACATTTTACTATTTTAGACATACGTAGTGTAATAATAATATATAGTCCTTTAATGCTAGCAAACAATTATATAAATATATGTATACACATACTGCGTGTGTGTGTGTGTGTGTGTGTGTTCTCATTTGATCTTCACACACAGCAACTCTGGGAGATAGGTGCTAGTATTATCCTCTATTACAGATGAGGAAACTGAGGCTGATACGGGTTCAGTGACATGCCCAGGGTCACATGGCTAGTAAGTGCTAGGATTTGAACTAGGTTTTTCCTGACTCCAATACCAGTAATTCAGTGATGGGGGACCTGTGGCCTCAAGGCGTTCAAGTGTAGGCCTTGGAGTGAATCCAAACTTCACAGAACAAATCCCCTTAATAAAAGGATTTGTTCTGTTTGGATTCATTCGAAGGGGCATACTTGAGGACCTAGAGGGCCACATGCAACACTGAGGCCACATGTTCCCCACACCTGCCAGTAACCTATCTTTGTATCACCTCACCTACCTTTCTCAGTTGTCTTGTAGAACCTCACCACAATCCTGTCAATTAAGTATTACAGTCATTACTATTTCCACCTTCAAATTAGAAAATGGGGCTCAGGAAAGTTAAGTGATTTGCCCAGTATGTGTCAAAGGCAAAATTGAAACCTAGGTCTTGCTCACTCCAAGTCTAGGACTCTAACACTATCCTCAATGATACTTCTAATCTTCTCAGGAAAGGTAATGAGGTTGTTCTGGTTATTCCTTTGTTCACCACTGGAATGATCTGCACACCTGTTGAATCACAACAGGGAGAATGTACTTTCCTTGCTCAAGACTGATACCTCACCTGCTTCTTCCCTCCCCCCAAATCCCCATCCTATGGTTAGAGAGTTTTCCCTCTCTAATTGAGGGCATAATCAGGAGCCATGCCTATGAGTGTAATTATACTTTCAAGGGCAAAATTATTGCCAACTTTGAGCCTTTAAATCTGCCTCTCTACTTCTTCATTTGTAAAATGAGGGGATTAGAATAGATTCCTTCTAAAGTCCATCATTCAAGCTTGAAATTTATGATCTTATGAGGAAAAATTTCCTGCCCAAATTTTCCAAAAGGAAATAAAAGTAGATAGTAAAAATTAAATCCTATTTCAATTGATGTCAACCCTGGAAGAATATTTGAGAATTCATTGCTAAACAGGCATTTTGTGAAACACTTACAAACAACAGAATGGTCACTAGAATCCAGCCTAGGGTCTCCATAACATGCCACAAAAAACTAATGTTTTTTTTTTCTCTGATCTTTTTTTTTTTTAAAGCCAAAGCATCATGAAGATAGTTGATTTCAGCAAGACAAATGGAAACTCTTTCATTATATCCTAATGGACAGGAATAAGACTGTGTGATGCAATATTTGGGTGGATTTATAGCTAGTTGAATAACCATATCCTGAGTGTTATCAATGGATCTCTGTCAAACTAGATGGATGCTTCTTAAGAAATGCCACAAGACTCTGCCCTTGGCCTTGTCATATTCAACATGTTTATCAATAATTTGGATAAAGTCAAATAGGCACACTTAACAAATTTTTGGATGCCACAAAGCTGTGGGAAATAGCTAATGCATTTTATGATAGAATAAGAATTCAAATTATTGTCATTAGACTAAAACAATGACTGGCAAACAAAATGATATTTAACAGGTATAGATCCTACATTTCATAAAAAAATTACTGATCAGCCAGCTAAGAACAGGATAGAAAGACTTGTCTTGATAGCCATTTAAATGAAATGTTTGAGGATCTTTATCTGACAAAAAATGATTTGAGTTAATTTTAGGATAAATACTAAAAAAGAGCAATATAATATGTGTCGTTAATAGTATTTCTATATCAAGGGAGGTAATGGTGTGCTCTAGATAGATTAAAACATATGTATGTATGGTTTCCAATTCTAAGTGACACTTTCTAAAAGGGAAAACAAACAAACAAGAAAGTGTCCAAATGAAGCAATCAAGATGATTAATAATAAGGAAAACATGCCATAAGAAAGATTGAAGGAGCTAGTCTTGTTTATCTTAAAAAGCACAAAATGTAAGTAATATATGTTCAGTGTTTTTATATCTTTAAGGGATGTTGTGTAGAAGAATTAACAGGCTTAAATTCATGTATTAAAATAGTAATAGTTTCCACTTATTTAGCACTTCAAAATTTCCAAAACACATATATTTGATCTCATTTGATCTTCACAAAAATCCAGTGAGAGAGATGACATAATTATCCTCCTTTTATAGATGAGGAAGCTGAAATTCAGAGATTAAGTGACTAGGGTCACATAGCTATTAAAATATTTGAATAGGGCTATAAACCTACTTCTTCCTGGTTCCAAGTCCAGTGCTTTATCTGCTAAGCCACTGGGACATTCCTCAGTTAAGGTTTATGATGCAAAACCTTAGACCTTCATTGTTATTTGTCAAACCTTCTCTTCTACATTTCTGGATTTCTATCTCAGTCACAGTTATTTTCCATTTTTTTCCTCTTTTTTCCCCCTATCTCCAAACATCCATTATGCCACATTCTCACTGGGGATGAATTAACCTACTACTTCAGTGGAAAGACCGAGATCAGCCTGAGTGGAACTCTCTCAGTCCCCTTCTCTCATTCCTCAAAATTTCTTAAATTATCACCTGTTGCCTCCTCTTCTTCCAATGGCAGAAGAATCATTCATATTTGTCAATGTTGGGGTGGGGTGTAGATCAGGGAATTAATAAGTATCTACCACAACGCGCTTAAATCTAAAACTTAGAAACTGCAAACATGACCACTGATAGTCAGAAATGGATGCATCTTTATATTTTATTGTCTTTTAAACCTGCCCCTTATTTTCTGTAATCTTATCATAGGGAATGAGTGACTTTGGTTTCCCAAGGACAGTCTCTCAAAGAGGCAAATTCTTGTACCTGCACCTTTTAATTCCTTTTCCTCCTGCCTACTGCATGCCCTTGATTCAGAATGTTTCTTCTTGTTCTTGATTTTTATTTTTTAAATAAATTTTTATTGTTATCTTTTTGAAAAACATCATACTTTTCTCCAGTATCCCCCCTCCCTAGAAGTCCATTCCATATGATAAAACAGTATTTTTGAATCCAAGAAGAAAGGAAAAAGAAGAGCAATGAATGTAAGTGATCAATATATGAAAAAGTCTGAAAACATGTGCAGTGCGCAACACTTATGGAGCTTCCACCTCCACAAAGAGGTGTATTGGAGATGTCCTCTCATATCTATTCATTTGAGTCCTGCTGCATCTTTATAATTTTGTTACATTGACTGATGATTGTGTGTATTTGTGTGTGTGTGGGAGGGTGGGGAGGTGTTGTTATTTCCATTGACATTGTGGCAGTTATCTTACATGTTGTTTTTCTGGTCTTTCCTCACTTCGCTCTATATCAATTCATGTAGATCTTTCCATGCTTCTCTGAATTCATCAGACTGGTCATTTCTCAAAACACAGTAGTATTCCATTACGTTTATGTTGCTGAACTTGTTTTGCCATTCTGCAATCAATGAACAATTGATGCATCGTAGATAGAGTGCCAGTCCTGGAGTCAAGAAGACCCATCTTCCTGAGTCCAAATCTGGCCTCAGACACTTCCTAGCCATATGATCCTGGGCAAATCATTTAACCTTGTGTGTCTCAGTTTCCTCATCTGTAAATTAGATGTAGAAAGAAATGACAAATCATTCCAGTATCTTTGCCAAGAAAACCCCAAATGGAGTAAAAAGAATTGGATACAATTGAAATGGCTAAACAACAACAACAACAACAAAAAATCAAGGGACACCTATTTTTTTTCTAATTCCTTGCTGTCAGAAAAAAAGTGTTTCTATATTTTAGTATATGTGGTGATTTTCTTTTCAATAGCTTCCTTATGGGTATAAACACATTAACGGAATCCCTGAGTCAAAGGATAAAAATAGTTTAGTAGTTTGATTTGCATGATACCAAATTGCTCTTCAAGATTGTTATGCCAATTAATAGCTCCACTAACAGTGTATCAGTGTGCTTATGTTCTTACCATAGCTCTAACATTAACTATTGCCAGTTTTGTCAATTTGCAGGTGGGGAGAAAGTGAAACCACAGAATAGATTTTATTTGAATTTCTTCTATAATTAGAGATTGGGAATATTCTCTCATGACCTTATTAATATTTTGCAATTCTTTTTTTGATTACTGCTTGTTCATATTCTTTGACCACTTAATTATTTGGTAATGGCTATTGGTATTACATATATGTATATGCACACATATACATACATAGCTATCTGTGTTATTCATATATTTTAGATAACAAACCTTATTGGAGAAAATCAATGTAAAGATTTTTCCCCTCCCTTTTAGTCCTTTATCTCTTCCTGTCATACTCTAGGTGCGGAAGATTTTCAGTCTCATGCAATCAAAGGAATTTATTTTATCTTTTATAATTTTCTCTATCTCTTATCATAATCCCTTCTAATAATACACTTTCTACTCTTAGCTATGAGTGATATATGTGATCTGCTTCTCTTCTAATTTTTTTATTCCATGACCCTTAATATTAATTTCATGCTTCCATTTAGAATGTACTGTGGAGCATGATGTAAGGTATTTGTCTAATACTAATTTCAGCCAGATAGCCTTCTAATTTCCTTTGCAGTTTTTAATCAAATAGTGAATTCTTTCCTAGCTAATTTATATTTTCAACCTTATCAAACACTGGGTTATTAAATTCTCTTTTTCTTATTTTCCTTTGTTTAGTCTTTTCTATTGAACTACTTCTCTATTCTTTAACTGATACCAGATGGTTTTCATGCCTACTGCTCTACAATATTGTCTGAGGTCTGGAGGTGCTATTCCCTCTTCATCCCCACCTCTTTTCATCATTTCCCTTGATATTCTAAATGATTTTCTAAATGAATTTTATCAAGTTCTTAGCACTCAACCTTGATAAATTTGATTGCTATTTTGATTGATATAACACTAAATGTATAAATTAACTTTTACAATGGTGGCATGGTCTAACAATGAGCACTGAATATTACTCCAGCTATTTTGGTTATTGTTATTGTTGTTTGTTTTTATTAAGTAGCACTTTGTTATTTAACTTATATAAGGCTTTTGTGTGCTTTAGTAGACTGAATGATAGTTACTTGAAATAGAATTATAGTTACTATAATTATATAGTTACTATATCATGAATGATATAGTTACTTGAAATAGAATTTCCCTTTTTATTATTGCCTCTTGGATATGATTAGCATCATATAGAAAGGCCTTTGGTCTTCCAAAGTTTATTTTTTTCCTTGTAACTGTAATTAAGCTATTGTCTTGATTAGCATATTTTCTGATTTTTAAGGATTTTCCAAGTAAACTATCATATCAGGAAATAATACATATAAACCTCTTCTTTGTCTTTATGATGTTGTCTTGTCTTATTACTATTCCTAGCATTTGCAAAATTATATCAAATAATAATGGAGCGAACATCTTTGTTTAATCACATATTTATTGAAATAGCTTCTAGTACATCCCCATTACACATCATGATTAGTTTTGGCTTCAAATAGATTCATTTTATGATATTAAAAAAGTCCCTCTCTACCTATAATTTGAAAGGTATTTTAGCATAAATGAGTATTGTACTTTGTCAGTCTTTTTTTTCTGAATCTGTTGATATAATTATATGATTTTGATTTTTAATAGCATTAATTATATTGATTATTGACCTAATATTGATCCATCCTTGCAACTCTGGCATAAATTCAGCTTAGTCATGAATGATTTATTGAATAAGTCTTACTTTTCTGACAGGATTTTGTTCCAAATTTTTGAAAGGTATTCTTTACTAATACTGGTCTAAAGGTTTCCTTCTGTATTTTATTCTTCCCAGTCACAGGAAAAAATGTCTGAAGTGATATATTCCTTTCATAAAAATATTCTGGTAGGATGCTTCTTCTCTATAAATGAAAACAATAGATGAACTAATCATTCTTTTAAAAAACCTTGATAGACTTATCTTGTCAAGCCATATGTATAAGTTTTTTTTTTGTTGTTGTTCTTGTAGTATTTTTGTTTTGTTTTCCTAGTTCAATTATATTTAGTTCTATTTCCTTTTCTGAGATTGGATTATTTAAGATCTCTTACTGGTCTTCTGTCATTGTAGATATTTTATATTTTTAAGGTATTCTATTTCTTTTTTGTTCACAGATTTGTTAGTATATAACTATTTATTTTGGTTTTGTAGTGATGACAGCTCATTTACTTGCTCTTTTACTGACATTTTCTGTACTCCTTAATCAATTAGTTAAAGGTTTATACATTTTATTGATCTTTTTAAAGAGCCAGATTTTAGTTTTATCATTTCCATGGTTTTTTGTTTCCATGTTAATCTATTTCTTCTGATTTTAAATCTTATTTGTGCTTATTTTAAAGTTATTTGTTGGCTTTCTTATTTCTTAAATGCATATTCAGCTCACTAACCTTCTCTTTTTTCTGTTTTGTTCCTTTTTTTGTAGGCATATGATTTTCCCCTTGAGTACTACTTTTACTATATCACAGAAATATTGGTATATCCTTTCATCGTTATCAATGTCTTTCATATAATTCTTAAATATTTCTATTATTTGCTCATTAATCTGCTTATTTAAGATTTCATTGTTAAGAAATACATTTAAAGACAAAAGGACAAAAGATATTTTAAGATAAAAATTTATAGTGAATCAAATGGATGAAAAAAAAAACACCAGGAGTTGTAATCATATTTTCAGGCAAAAAAAAAAAACTTCCAAAAAATAAAAAGGATAACAAAAGTATCTATTTATTCTTGTTATGGTCCCTTGACTATTATTTTTATTGTGATTTGGTCTGTAAAGGTTGTAGTTATGTTTTCTTTATTTACAATGTTTCTGTGAGATAATACATTTTTAATTTTCATAAATGTTCTATTTGTTGCTGAGAAATAAGAATATTCTTTCACAGAGCCACTTAGAAGATGTTATAAGTTATCTAGCTCTAGTTTTCCTAGCACTTTCTTCAGTTCCATATTTCCCAATTTCTTTGTTTCTAGTAAACTTATCCAAAACCGAGAGAGGGATTTTGAAATATCCTGTAACTATTGTATCTCTATCTATATGTTTTCTTTTGGCTTAGTTAATATTTCCTTGATGCATTTGGATATTAAGGCATATGGAAAATATTTATTTAATGTTGATAATGATTTATTGTTTAGCGTTCATTTCAACATAACAGTTTCCTTTTTTTTAAATCCTTTTTGCTTTTTTTTTTTTGGCTTTGTCTGATAACGTCACTACAACTTGTTTTTCTTTAATTCATGTGATTCATAGAACTTTTATTTTAGATATCTTTTATCCTTCTCTTTAAATGTATTTCTCATAAACAAGAGATTGTGGGCTTTTGCTCTCTCATCCAGTATCAGTTTTGTATGTTTTATTAGATTAATACATTCGTTTTTAAGTTATCAAAGATAATTTATATTTTCTCCATTTGTCTCTAATAATGTTTTTATCCAAGTTCTTATTTCCCCCTATTCCTACCAGCTCTGTTCCTCTCACCTTTAAGCTTTCCATGTTTGTTACCAATTTCACTTTGGAAATTGTATTTCTTGCTTGTTGTTCTATGGTCATTTAATTCTTCCCCTCTTTTTCCCCCTTTCAGTTAAATGGTGATGTAAATCCCTTTTCCTATACCACCTTCAATATTTTTGGATTATATTTTTAAAAGTTTCCATTTTTTTTTGTTCCTTTTTTTTCTTGAAAGGCTTCCCCCCATCTTCCCTTTCAATCTATTCTATACTCTTATTGTTGAGTTCATCCCTTTATACTTCTTTATTCTCTTTATTGCTCATTGAATTAAAACTTGTGAGGTACCTATTTTGGGTTCTCCATTCTAAACAGTTTCTATTACTGCCTTATATAGCCTGCCCACAACCTCCCTGTTTTCTACTGTGCCCTACTCTTAGGAATATATTAGTTCCTGCAGGTGATAGAGAAGACATTGTCCCATAGTAGGATTCTTTTTACGTCCCTGATTATGTAGTTAATTATTGACTTTTCTCTACTATTGGTTATTTTCCCCATTTGCCTCATAATTTTTTATGTGTTCCCACTCTTTTCCATGTCAGTTGTCCATAGGAAGCTCTTATTGACCTTTTCCTAAGGCAGGATGAGTAGCATTTCTAAGCACCAAGTCCCTGAGGATAATATCCACTGGAAGGTCCCTATGTTCCTTTAGAGAATATCTCTCTTCATCCATAGGAGCATTTATCAGTTTTACCTCCTTCAACCACTGAAATAAGGTTTTCCCTTTCATTTCCTTTTTTTTTCCATCTTACTCTTAGCTTTTTCACCCATTATCCTGTAGGCTTACTGCTTCCTGGGAGACTACAGGAGTTATTTTTCCTTCATTGAGAGCCTTTGACTTGATTAGGATACATCACTTATTCTACTTTATCTTCACTTTTTCCTCTTTTCTTGTTCTCCCCTCTATTTTGTAATGTAGTTCCATAAAAACATTGATTTCCCTACACATGTAATGTTGAAAGGTTTACTCCATTATTTATCCTTATTCCATTTATGTTGTCTAGGTCGAGAATCAAATAATGTCTTCATGTACGTCTTTCTTTCTAAGAATGTTTTAAAATCTATTTATTATTGAATGTCCATTTTTTTTAGGCCCAGATTAGTAGAGTACATCACTTTGGGCTGTGTCTTGAGCTCTATTGCACTTTGGAATACATTATTCCAATTACTCCTGTGTTTTGTTATGAGTACAGAAGAGTCCTGTGTCATTTAAATGTCCTATCCTTTCTTTTTGCAAATCTTTCTCCTCTTCTCTTTCAGAATTTGGTGATTCTTAATGAAGCTGTTAAATTTAATCACTTTTTGTCTTGGAGTTTGCAGCATTGAGCTTCTTTTTGTCTGAGGATGATATGTACATTCTTTCTATTGGAACTTTGTTTTCTATGTTTAGAAGTTCTGGGAAGTTTTCTTATAATATTTCTGTTATTATAATTTTGAGGGGTGTTTATGTTTTTCTGGGAGACCTATGGTCTTTAAATTGTTTCTGTGCATCTTGTTTTCAAGATCAATGTTTTTCATGGTTTTCTTGCATCACTCTCATTTCTCTTCCCAATTTTTCCTCTACTTCTCTTACTTGCTTTTCCAAACCATTTTTGAGCTCTTCCATGGCCTGAGACCAATTCATATTTTTCTTGGAAGCTTTTGATGTAGGATTTTGACCTTGTTGACTTCTTCTGGCTGTATGTTTTGATCTTCTTTGTCAGCAGAAAAAAGATTCTAGAGTCTGTGTCTGAGTTTGCATCCTTTTTCACTGCCAGGCCATGTTCCCAGACAACTACTTGACCTTGAGCTTTTCGTCAGAGTATGTAGAGAGTGCTTTGTCCCAAGCTTTAGGGGCTGCACTGCTGTTTTCAGAGCTACTTCTGTCACCACAAGCTCTGCCACAGCAGCGCTCCTCCTCCTGCAAGAACTTCTAACCATGATTGCTGCCCAGATCCAAGCAGGGCAAAGCAAGCCCTGCACTACCACTCTGGTCTGATTCTTGATTCCTCCCACTGTGTGAACCAGGGACTCCAGAAGCAGCTAACACTGGAGCTCCACTGCCTCACAACCTCTGCCACTCCCATGGATGGTGACCAAACTGCTCTCTAACCTGATCCAGCAGTTTACCCACTACCCTGCTCCATGGTTTTTGGCATTTGTGGGTTGAGAAGTCTGTTAACTGCCATAGCTCAATGATTCATGGCCCTAAGGCCTGCTTCAGTCGACTCCTGGCCCGTGATGGACTGCACTCAGCTTCTAGCACTGTGCGATAGACCTTTCCCAGGGACCATCCAGGCTGCCCTGGGCTGGAGTCCTGCTTTCCTCTGCTATTTCTTGGGTTCTACAGCTCTAGAATTTGTTCAGAATAATTTTTTAAAATTATTATTTATTTAACATTTTTAGTTTTCAGCATTGATTTCCACAAGAGTTTGAATTACAAATTATCTTCCCATTTCTACTCTCCTCCCCACTCCAAGATGGCATATATTCTCATTGCCCCATTC
>CM053622.1:248947592-248977953 GCA_028646595.1 Phalanger gymnotis | reverse complement strand
TCATAAAATTCATTGCCTGAAGCACTGAAAATCATATTTACCTTCTACTCAGAATATCTGGTTTCAAGATTCATATCCAATCATTACTAGCTATGTAATCTTGAGCAAGTTAAATAATCCCTCTAAACCTCAGTTTATATGTAAAATGAGTATGATATTATTTCTACTAGCCATCCACTCTTGAAAAAAAAGTGGATGAAAAGTGGATTGAGTTACTATAGGAATTTTGGATAGACAGACCATTAGTTCATGAATGCATAAATCGTGAAAAGATACCATATGCAGATGAATAATGAATGGCATTTCATAGGAAAACATTGAGTTGGAAGGCATTTGAGACATTGCATCATATTATTAATTAACCTAATTGACCAAAGTTCATCTTTTAATACTATTGTTCTTCCAATGGTGTTACATTTTTGAAAATTGTGGAACACCACAATCTTGGAGGAATCAAAATTGTATGTGAAACAAATGGCAGAAGAGGGAAATGGTAGACATAAATAAATTTCAGCATATTACCACTGAGAATTTTCATGAGAAAGGGCTTAAGAGTAAAACTTAAAAACATCTATACATATATGTATATACATATGTATATACATATACATATGTGTATATATATGTGCATATATATATACACACACACACATATATATATACACACACAAAATAAATGTGGGTTACTTATGAGAGAGAAGGAAAATAGGGAAGTTAGAATTTTGTTCTTGTATCTGAAAAATACTCTAAGAAACAAATGGTCTCCATTGCAATGGGCATTTTGCCATGGAGGATATATGAAATAATATTGAAAAGAATTGCAGACAGCAAAATGTTGAAGGGTTGGATTTTATTACCCATACACATGAAATTACCAATCTATGCTACTTGTTGAAGTAATCCCATTCTATCCTATCTCCTCCAATATTTTTCCTACTCTGTCATTCTAACTCTATCACTTATTTTTAATCTCTTCCTGTATACTGACTCATTTCCTATTGACTATAAAAATCCCCGTGTCTCTCTCAGAAAAAATAAAAACAACACTCATTTGATCCTTCCATCTTTGCTGTCATCCTATATTTGTGTAGCTCCAACTATTCTAGAGAACAATTTCAAACTATACCCAAAGAACTCTGAAAACCATAAAAAACTATTAGATATAATAAAAGGTAGAGACAAAATATTTCTAAAGTACTTACAATTCTTAAAATCTTTAAATGTCTGTCATTGTTATAAGATATACAGTATACAGTGGTAGTGATATTGAATTGGGAGTCAGACAGTCAAGTTCTAGTGATCCTGAATATGTCACTTGACCTCTGTGTTTATTACTTTTCTTACTTGTCTGGATTATATGTTCTCTGATTCTATGAGTTCTAAGAATGAAAGATATCAGAAATATTTCTAAGAGAGTTGGTTCTGCTGGTCTGGTTCTCTCTTAACGCACAAAATTGTCTTTACCTTCAATGAGGATGGCAAGTGCAAAGAGAAAATTCATACTGGGGAAAATAGAACCCATTGTTATGATCACTGTAACGATCATTATCATTATAAAAGAATATATTACCCAATAAGTTCCAAGTGAACGACGGCTGTGTCTTTTTATATGTTCCTTTATAGTGCCGAGCACTTTATAGGTTACTTATTGTAAAATAAGCAGAAGAATTTTTTGTCAATCATTAAAAAGATGGATGAACTTCTGTCCACTGTCCTTATCCCCAATGGAAAATGATATATTTTTTCAGCTGCTGAATTTTTAATTTGCACATGAAGAAGTTTAAGGCCTACCATTTTTCATCTGTGTGGCCTTCACTAAATGACCATCTTCTCAAATTGATTGGTCAGTACAAACAAGTAGGAGATTCAGACAAAGGATCAACCAATTTGTCAGACCATTTTCTTTTCATTTTAAATTAAACAGAATCATACAGTTTCTTTTGCCTTCCTGCCACCAAATTGACTGGCTGTTTAGACTCAGTGAGGACAGCTAAGCTGACTAATAATTATACTCACGCCCATAAAGGATGCTATGTTAGAATCAACCTCTTCTGATGTGAACCTTTTCCCTTTAATTCTGCATTGAGAGGTGAATTCATGCTTGGGTGAGCAGGCAGTGGTGAAATTACTCCAACCCCTCATCCCCACATACATACGTGCATACATATATACATACATATATATATTCACACACATACACCATTCTTTCCCTATCTTGAGTAAACTCCATAGAAACCTACATAAATGGTGCATAAAGCTTTCATGACTCAAGCCCTAAGGCTATCCATTTAAGTGGTCCCCACTGTATTCACATATAAACAGTTGCACGGTATATTAAGAATTGCAATAATAGCAAAACAGCTAAAACAATATTAGCATGATTTTATTTTTATTTTTATAGCTTCTTGACTAGTTTGAAAACTACCTCCTGGCTTTTAGGAAATGACTAAAATGCTAGTTAAACATACATTTATGTCAGGGAAGGTGAGGAGGGTTACTGTTGGTTTTTAAAATGGGTGAAAGTGGTGATGGAGGGGAGAGGGATCCTAAAAAAAAAAAGGTTCAGAAACATAAATTCCAGGGTCTTGCCTGTAATGAATATTCAACATACAAGCCTCCTTGTTATCAATTAATTCAACTTACTTCCTCATCAATTTTTTCCCCCCTCAGTCTTGATGGTTTTATGGCCTAGACCCAGGCAATCCCCTTAGGCAGTCCATCTGATAATTGACACATTTTCTAACACAGCATAGTGATGCCCAAGTCAGTGCTTTTGGGCCGTGACTCGAGCTTATTGGAGTCTGCAGCAGGGACTCCTTTTATCCCTCATACATCAGAATCCACTGACAGCTCTCCCAAGCAGGGACCAAGCAGATCTCTCCCTCAGGAAAATGTATGCAAACACCTCCAGAACATTGTAATGGTTGCTAGGCATCACAATGGTGACATCTTTATGATAAACACAGCATGCAGAAGAAGGCCTAATAAAAGAATAACAAATTATTACATCCAGAGGGCAATTTTGCAAGATTAACTGGTGTCATAAATTACCAACCCACCCTCCCCTACACACACACACACACACACACGTATCTACCAATTGTCACAATACCATCTTAACTTTTAAGGTATTTTGCAGCAGAGACAAAAATGAACTAGTCTATAAAAAACATGGAATGCATAGCTGAGAATAATAAACCATATTTTACATTTTTCAAAAGCTAGTCATGGTAGCAGTGTGTAGGATTTGCCTTGTTGCACTGTGAGTTCAGCAAAGACTCACTAGAAAATAGGGTTATACCTGTAATTTAGGCCAAAGTGTTTATCATTACTTTTCATTTGGCATTTGGATGTTCTGTACTACTGCAATTTACATAATATCAATTCAAACAAAAGCCTGTAGCATTTTATTTCTAAAACTATTTCCATACATAAAACATTATAAGTGCCAAAAGCCAAATATCTTTTCATAATAATTAGCAAACATATATGTATTAGAGGAGAGATTATTTAGGGACTTTTAAAAACAAATAAATCACCCCTCATGCTGATTTTAGGTGGAATTTTCTGCATTAAAAAGAGAACAGTAGTTATGTTATTGACCTTGAATAACCTGGTCTTTTTAAATAGGAACTGACTTTACTTTTTCCCCCATTCATAACTTGACTACGAAATAAGTGGACAGCCTAGTTCCTTAACATGGGGATGGGGAGAATCTTATATGTGAAAAGGTTACATTATTATTATGTAGTAGTAACAAGAACAACAAGAATAAATATAGGGTTCAGACAACATGGCATAATAAGGAGAGTACTCTGTCTGACGTCAAATGAGCTGGGACTGAATTCTAATTGTACTACTTCCCACTGTGTGGCTTTGTTCAAAGTACTTTATTTTTGTGGGACTTTGTTTCCTCAGCTATAAAATGAAGGGCCTTTAAAGGTTTATTCCATGTCTAAATTCTGTCATATTATGTACTCATTTCGTGGGCAAGAAACAGACTGAGCTATCCCATAATCCTTATAAATCTGATGCATTATTAGGAATTCGAAGGTCATGTCTGCATCATATACACATGTACATATATATATACATACATGTGCATGTGTATATGTATATACATGTATACACACATGTGTATGTATATATTCTCTGTCTTATCTATTTGTGTATATAATACATTCACATATATGTAGTATCTGTTTCCCCCCCACCAAGGGAAGGAAAGTACAGGAAACATCTGTGCTTCCTCACTTCCTCCCTGTTCCACTCATAGAACATATACATGTACATATACACACACACACATATATATAATACACATATTTATATGTGTGTGTCTATATGTGTATATGTCATACATGCATTCATATACACACATTTATGTGTATATTATGTGTAATACAGACATTTGGTTATTTGTACATACATGTGTACACACATATGCACAATATGAAGTATATGCACATAGAGTACATCTAAATGCATATACAGTATGCACACATATTACACATATATGACATGTGTGTCTGTGTGTGTATATATATATATATGTATGTATCAAGATGAATAAGTTAACGTTGTCTTCCACTTATGACTGACGATGTATTTGTTGCATCTTAAGGCTATATAGACACCCCCAGGTAAAATTGTAACAATGGGCTAAATTTGTCTTGGCTGTCCTTTGACTAGTCTTTCTCTCCCATCCTCCTGTCTCCTACAATTTGTAGCTCCTCCTGCCCCTGGCATCCAGAGCATCATCTGCCCTCTGTTTTGTCACCTACCAAAGCTACCTAGGCCCTTGACTATGTCCTCGAACCTTTTTATTTTTTTGAGAAGATCCAAAGAAGACTGGGGGTGAGTGTGAGAAGCCTTGACAGCCATATCTTTTGGATGGTGGAGGTTCAGTGCAGGGAGAGAATTTTAGTAAAAACCAATCAGCGAAACAAGGTAGAAGGTGTAGATGTTTTCTGTGCTCTCCTTCCCACAGAAAATCTTTGGAAAGGATTTTGAAAAATGAGATTAATGGATGTACTGGCAGAAATAGATTTTGAGCTCTATCAAATAAAGCTTTAAGATCTTTTGCTAGATACTAATCAGTTATTCTGGCTCTAGATTTGTTCTTTTTTTCCTCATTCTCTCATCAAAACTTACCCTATATTCCATTTATAGGATCATAGAGAGTAAGGATCCCAGAGAACAAAGAGGCTATCTATTAAGAATCTTTCATTTTACAAATGGGAGCTAAAGTGACCTATCCAAGGTCATACAGAAAAGGAAGCATGATAAACAGACAGTGAATCCAGGTCCTTAGACTCTGAGACAACTGTCTTTTATGATACCATCTTTTCTCCTTGGCTCTGGCTCACTGTCTTTTCCTTTAGTATCTGATTGTCACAGTTAACCAATGATTAACTAATTACAATGCTTATATCTCTAGAAAGTCAATCATTAGATGATTCATCAATCCATTCAAACTATTTATAAGGTTCCAATTAGTCTAAAAGAATTTATTAAGTCTCTACTATTTTCCAAGCACTCTACTAAGCTCTAGGGATACAAAGAAAGACAAAACATACATGCACGCATATGCACATACACACTTTGTCTCTTAGAGACTACCATATACATTATACTATGGTAGGCACTCAGAGACATTCAAAGATAAGTAAGATTTGGTCTTTGCCTCCCTAATTCTAACACCTGACTAGGGATGGTAAGATGTGTATTTCTTAGATACAATGATGGATAACTGATCTCATGGATAAGTGTACTCCCTCTAACCATTCAGATTGAAACCCATCAAAGCCTTCTTATTCTAGTCAAAGTCTTCTTATTCTAGATGACTCTCATGGAGGTCTTCCTTTAAGCCTTCCTTATGGGATTCATACAAGTTGCTAGAGGTCCTTGTTTAGATGTATCAACAACACATGGATATCATTGAAGCACAGAGGCTTTTCATTGGTGAACCTTTGCCCTTGCTATGAGATTGACACATCTGCTTTTCTAGTCATACATCATTCTGATGATTTCCTTTACACCACTTTTTCTGAAGTTTTCTTTATTGGTGATATGCTATACTCCAGTCACAATCATCCACATTTGAACACACTGTACAACTTGACTCTAACACAGTTGATATCATTTTGGTCTTCTTTGAGAATGAAGGAGAACAACTATCACAGTTACAATCGCTATGTACTTCTGAATTGCCTTTGGGTGACTCTCAAATTTAATTTATCAGGGATTGTTATGCATTATGAATAACAGCATTGCTAGAATAAGATTGATGTTACCTTTGGTGGTGACGATGGACTTTTAATTCAGGAAGAACCTTGGAGTCACTAAAAGCACTGCACAAATTCCCAAATAACAACATACTTTATTCTCTTCAGCCTACTAAATTCTGGGTTCAATTTGTTGTCAGTATTCAGTGTCTGTCTAAGAGGTATTTGTTTTGCAAACCAGCTTTACAAGCTATCTATACAACTGTAGGTCATAGGCTGAACAATAGACATTCTTCATTCACTTTTATTTAACTAGGGGCAACTTGGACCCCTAATTAAATGATTATGGATTTCATTTTGAAGTTGCTACGATGTTCCAAATACTGATGAAGCCAGCACAACATACCACATCCATTCTTCAATTTTGACTCTGTGGGGGTCAACCTTCATGACTGCTGATCTTGTAAAATTTTGAACTGGATATTGCATAAGTATCTCAAACTCATCACATCTCCAATGAATTCATTTTCTTTCCTCCCACCAAACCCATCCCTCTTCTGAATATCCATGCTTTAGTCAAGTGCTCTACCATCTTTCTTTCCAGTTACATAAGATTCTAATATTGAAGTGTTCCTTGACTCCTCACTCTGACCACTGAGTTGCTAAGCCCACCTCCACAGCTTCTTTTGGGTCCATCCTATCCTGTCTCTTCAACGTATAGTTACTACTATAGTAAACTAATGTACTAGTGTACTAGCACTAATAGACAACTGCAATAATTTCTTAATTTATCTCTCTGTCTCAGATCTCTCCTCTCCAACCCATTGCCCATATAGCTGCCAAAATCATTTCCCTGAAACACAAGTCTGACCATGTCCTTCCTCTACTAAAAAAAAAAAACATGTTTACTTATTACCTCTAGAAATAAATATGAATTTCCTTGTTTAGCATTCAGAACTCTTAACTATCTGGTTCAAAATTAACTTTACAACTTTACTAAGTCATATGTATAAACTCTGCAAACTAATCAAAGTTGGTCCCACACATCTCTTGTCTCTGTTATATTATATAAACTGTCTCCCATGCTTGTAACATGCTCCCTCCTCATTTCTCCTGTCTCTTGGAATCTATATTTTCTTAAAATTTTCTCTTAATTACCATCTTCTTTATGATTACTTTTCTACCAGCCTCTCCTCCATCCAATTTTTAGTGTCTCCTTTCCCAACTTTCCATATGTTCATGCTTCGTATTTTGCGTATGTACTCATAAGCAAACATATGTTCTCTCTCTTTCTGAGAGTTGGGACTCTAATACTTGTCTTAACATATTGGCATTGAGTCTAGCACATAGTATCTGTTTCATAAATTATTATTGATGGGTTAACGAGAATGGCAAATACCACTAAGTACATACCTTCTTTTTTGCATCATTCAAAATTTTCAGTGGGTCATTGAAGATTATTGCTGCATCTTTTAATGAATCTTCTATAATTTTAAGACATATAGGACATTTAAAGTAATATCTTGTTTTACTATATCCAACTTTTTAAAAGTGACTTATAAACAATAAACCAAGTGGAATCTTGTATTGTTGGTTTGACCACAAAAATGAAGACTGTTGTAGACTATAATTTATAAAAGTCTGACCCTTTTTTCCCATACTCTCACCAAATATACTCTCAAGATGTCTATAAATTAGTCTCTCAAAAATGTTACGTGATAGGAGTCATCAGTATTCTTTCCTTTTTACATATATTAATTTTTATCCAATTAATTTTCCTGTTCATCTATATTAACAAGGTCTGTGATTCTTTCAAATAATTCAGTCATAGGAGCATAAACTTAAACCTGAAAAGCACTTTAGGGGCATATTTAGTCCAATGCCTTTTTCTTACAGATGATGTAACTGAGGCCCTGAGAGACTGACATACTCAAAACTACATAGGTAGTAACTGAATGAATCAGGATTTGAACCAAAGTCTTCTACTTCCAAACCCAAGGTTCTTTACTCTGCACATGCTTATCATTCATTCTTATTGTAGTGCCTTCAAGAAAGACATCTTTTGAGTACACTTGGTCATGTCAAATTGTTCAACCCATCTTCATTTCCTTTAGGTCAATCTTTACTTCTTCATACAGTGTATCAGTAAGGTAAGATTCACAGTATAGATAGTGACCATGAACATGACTGTGTAGTTTGGTATCACAGAATATAAGAAACTATCTATACACAAGGCAGAAGAAGTAAAACATTTATTCAGACACCAGAGGATAAAATCCCAAAACCAATAATTCCAAATCCGCATAGCAACAATTGTATCTCAAAACCAGTAAGTCCACTTCGATATAACAGTGAGGAAATTAAAACACAATACTGAAGCAAGGAACAAAGCCATGTGGTGACCTTTCCCTCTGCTAGGGCCTTCCTGTAAAACACTTACTTACACATCCTGGCTGTCGCTTGCCTGTGTCCTCTCCTCCTGAAATTCTGAGAGCTTGCAGTTCTGAGAGCTTTTGCAGTTCTCTGAGCCCTTCCAGTTCTCTCTCTTCTTATTTCTGAGTTTAATGGCTACCCTTAGAACTTGAAGGCGTCATAACTAATCAACATAAGAGTGTGGGCCTGGGGCTTAGCACTTACTTAGCAAAAGGGTGTGGGTCTGCCTACAAACAACCCCTTCCCCCAATCAAGCTTCCCTTAACTAGCTACACCTGAGGCCTATTAAATGGGCAAGGAAGATCTTTAATCACATTAACAGGACAAATATCTCATCAAGGAATGTGATATTAGAATTACAGAGGTGATATTGTCATTGTCATTGAGAGATAAAAATGTTTGTTGTAAAAATCTTGATGTGTCTCTTCCATTTTTTGTTCATTAAAAAAAAAGTTGCTTTTAGTTTCTAGGATAATGTAACTTGATTTGGCTTCTCACCAAGAGCTTAGTAAAAAAGTGAGTTTTTCGTCTGTTTTATGGGACATATTATAGATCATTTTCCCACCGTCTTTCATAAGATTTTATAGACAAATTTATCTTCTAAATCAGTGCTAGCTTTGGCTGCAATATCTTTCTTATGGAAAAGTTCAAGTAGTTTTTAAATTTTTTTTCTACTTAATGTGGTGGCTTATTTATATTGACTAAACTATTTTATTTATATTATTAATATAATATATAATTAGTTAACTATATATTATAATTACATGTAATTATATATATATATTTAATTAAACTGTATTATTTATACAAACTAAACAGGAACTCATGACATTCATTGTTGATGTTTTTTTTTGTTCTCGTTTCCAAATTTTGGTATTAGTAGACTCCATGGACTACATTTTTATGCCATATCTTATGTTTATTCTAATTTGGAAGTGATTTTTTAAGATGTAAATGTTTTTTCATGCAGTTAGATGGTACAGTGGACAAAGCACTGGATCTAGAGTCACAAATATCAAGGCCCGAATCCTGCTTTAGACACTTGCTAGCTGTGTGATGCTAGGTAAATCACTTATTCTCTCTCAGTTTCAGTTTTCTCATCCGGTAATAGGGACAACAGCACCTACCCCACAGGGTTTTTGTGATGATCAGGTGAGATAGTATATGTAAAGTTCTTTGTGAAATTTAAAACAACGTAAAATACTATTTATTATCATTTTAAATATTGCTGTTTGGTTTTATATATCATTATTAATTCCTCTCAGTATCTTTCTACCTTCTTCTCTTAGAGAGTCATCTCATAAAAGAAATAGTATTTTAAAAAGACAAAATGTGAAACAGAAGAGAAAAAATAGTATAACTGATCAATCAATTGAAAAGGTCTGAAAAAATATGAATGAATAACACTGGTAGACCTAACTTCCACTTCTATGAGGAGGTGAGGTCAGTTGTCTCCTCATATTTCTTCTTTCCAGCCATCCTTTTTCTTTATAATTTTACATCATTCATTTTTGATTTTTCTGTTGTGGGATTTCTTCTGGTTTACATTGTTGTAGTAAGGCTTTTCTGGCTCTCTTTAATTCATTCTGCATCAGTTCATGTAGATCTTTCCATGCAAAATGCACCAATATAACTATTGAAACTGACAGTACATGAAACAACATGGCCATAGATCACCAGCTTATTAGCCAGGGGAATAAAGTGAGTTTAATCATCAGTTCTCTAGAATTTAGATTAAGCATTATATCTAATTCAAATTCTGATTTCTATTATTGTTGTTTTCATTTATGTTATTGTAGTATTGTTTGTAATATTTGAACCTGGCTTCTGTTTTCCATATTCTGTATCACAGCCCAAAATATTTTCCATATTTACCAGTATTGCCTGTTATTCATCATTTTTATAGTGTAATTACCTTCCAAAGCATTCATCTGCTACCATATATTTAGTCATTCCCTAATCTAGGGGAAGTCACTTTTTTGTTGCCACAAAAAAATAGCTAAACCACATATTTTATATGCAGAACCTTTCTTTCTGTCTTTGACTCCTTATTCAATATGTTTGTTCCACTCAAGCCTGACTTCCTAAAATCATGTCAACATTTATTATTTCAGTGCTTTATTATCTTTATGAATTTGATGAGTATATTGATACATCAGAGTTGTTTTTAAATTTAATTTCTCTTATCACTCTTCATTCAAAGCATTTTCATATTATTATTTATAGACTGCATATTATCTTTTTAAAAGCTAGTTATTCATATCATTTATTTATCTATTGATAAATGTCCCTTTATCATATATTTCTGTCATTTCCCTGTATAAGCTTGGACTTCATATATTCATAATGGGTATGTGCTTCAAAGATTCTTTCCAATTTAATGTATTCTCTAATTCTAAATGTATTTATTCTTAGTGAGAAAGTTTTCATTTTTAAAATGTGAATAGAATTGTATATTTTGTCTTTTTAAAAAATCTTCAACCACTGGTTTGCTTATAGACTATTTTCCTCACTAAAAATCAACAGAAAGAAATATACAACAGTAATCTCTTTCTGTTGTATATTTTTAATGATTTGACCTTTCACATTTACATTGCTCATCCATTTGGAATTTTTTGTGATGTATGGTGCAAGGTGCTAATAGAAATCTAGTTTCTACCAATCTTCTTTTTAACTTTCCAAGCAATTTTTGACAAAACTATGGTCTGTATTTCACTAGTTTGTGCTTAAAAAACCCTGTACTTCTGCATTTGTTTGCTTCTAGCTCTTTTCTAGTCTGTTCCTTTTACTTAGCTATTTATTCTTTTAACCAGTACTAAATAGTTTCGGTCATTAGTATGTTATAACAAAGTTTGAGATCTGCTAGGCCAAAATTCTTGACCATTTGTGTTTTTGAAAGCATTTTGATATTACACAAAATTTTATAAATCAAAAAATGTATGTTTTAATTAATATAGTATTAAATTTGTAAACAAATTTAGGTATCATCAGTTTTATTATATTGACATGACCCAACCATGAACAATGAATATTTCTCTAATTGTCCTCTTATCCCTACAGAGTTTTGTAAATATATTTATATAATTTCAGAGTATTTCATGATATGTTGATTCCCAGATATTATATTCATTTTTGGGATAATTTTAAATTGAGTTTCAAGTTCTAATTTACTTCTCTTGGTTTTTCATGGAAATACAGAAAATTGCTAAGGATATTTTAGAATTTATTTTGTATCCTATCCTAGTACTTTGCTAAAGCTATTAATTCCAAGTTAATTTTAAAAAAATTCCACCTTGCAGAAAACTTTTTCCTACATGTTAACATTTAGTTAACATTAATATAATAATTAACATTATTAACTTTTAACATTAACATTTATTAACATGTAATTAACCTTATATTCTTTTCTGATATACTTAGAATATCTAGTGGTTCCTGACTCTCTTTTTGAGAATATTCAAGGATTCTTTGTGTCTGAGATACTTTAGAATATACCAGTTTTTATAGCCTAAATTCAACAAGTATTAAATTATGGATGAATTTGACTTATAGTGCATCATACAGTTTTCTCAATAACTTTCTCTACTTTTTCATACTCTGCAAAAGCTGAATTTATATTCATAGTTTTTACTTCAAATATTTATCGTGAATTTCAGGTCACATATCCAACAATATGTTAGTCTAGACATTTTCTTCTTTCTCTAGTAACTTAAAAAAAACACTAAAAAAGTAATTATTTACCAGAGGTAGAGCAATTCAGCTTAATCCATAGTACAAGAAATTGAGAAGCTTGACAAGGTAATAGTCTTATAAATTAAAAGTGAAGAATACTAATTGATAAAATGTTCACTTAATATTCTTCTCCTATAAGACTCCATACTTTAGCAGAGTGTACAAGCTCATTTATAGAATCATATTTGGAATCCAGAAAATAATATACCTCCTGCTGCAGATATTTTACTGGCATATATGCACACATTAAACAAAGAGCAGACATTGCCTTTGCCCAGCTACATGAGGAGTAAGTGTGGGGGAAAATGAGCTTCTTACTTCCTGGGACAGCCTATAGGATAGAGAAAGTCAACATTGCAGAGATTTTGCTAAGAAAAGCCACTTTATTCTCCAACTCTCAAAAAAATAACAAAATCTAATTAAGTTCAGGCAGAAAATGGAAAAACAGGAGAGCTGTGAAAGAAATGGGGACAATAGCCAGCATGAGTGACTATACTTAGCCTGAAGTAGAGAGAATTGAATCAGTTAGGGCCAAGACTATCCTTCCAGAATCTACTTAGGATAGAGGATGAAAGCTAGTAAATGTAAATCCCCAAGCTTGAGAAGAGTCTGAGACATGTTTATAGTTTAGCCTAGGAGTGTGTTTGACATTAAAGAGAGAAGAGTTAAAGTAAATAACAGCATAACATAAGAGAAAAGAAGGCAAAAACATCCCCAAAAATTAAAGAGAAAAATAATTAATTTTAAAGCCTAGAATACAAAAGCAGACAGACAGGATGCTAAATTAAAAGGAAAGATAGATAGTAAAATATCAAAGACATTACAACATACTCGAAATAAATATTGCAAAATGAGAATACAGAATCAATGCAGTATAATAAAATCATAAAACCCTGTGGAATCCTAAGAAATTCTAGAACAGCAAAAAAGATATTCCAGAATGGTTTAAAGAGAAATTTTTTAAAAAATGAGATGTTAGAATAAAACACATATCAGAATTTATACCCTGCACAGTAGAGAAAAATAAGAGAATGGAGAAAGTTGAATCCACTGTATTAAGTTTTTCTAAAGAAATGGAGGGTAAAACAATAGATCTATAGTACAAATATATTAAAGTTACAATCAGAGAAGCAAAAGACAATATTGTTAAATCACACAAAATCTTCATATAACCAATAGCCACTGACCTCAAAGAAAATTTAGCAAACAAATGTCTCTCACAAGAACATGGCAAGTAGAAAAAAGCTGAATGTTATTATTGGGAAATAATTAAATTGCACAGGACTGATAGATAAATAAAAGACTTTTTTAGAGGTAGAGCCAAGATGGTGGAGTAAAGGAAGCACTACAGCCAGGCTCCCCCACCATTTCCCTCCAAAGAACTTTAAGTAATGCCTCCTATTGAATTCTGGAGCAGCAACCTCCCTCTCCCACCCTCTTGCCTGCAAAAAAGGGTGTGTGTGAGGTGAGACATTTTCCCAAGCTAAGACAATTTAGGAGATTGGAAGGAAAGGTCTGTGATACTGGAATATGAACTGGTCTGGAGTCTTTGAGGTGGCAACCTCAGCTGTGGGCCTTGGAGAAGGTGACAGCAGTAGCAGTGCAAACTTTGGGAACTCTCAAGCCAGAAATAAGAGGGTCCTGCAACTGATCAGAAAGACATTAGAGGAGACTTTTATTCTAGCAGTGGGCACGAGGCAAGGTACTGTTTGGTAACTCACTTGCTTATACTGACTTCTGAGTCATAGTTCAAAGGTAGAGAAGAGCATTTTGCTCACAAGGGAGCAGAGTTCCTGAGGGGCAGAAGCACTTGTAGCTGGAAGGGATTTGGGGTACATCCTTGATAAGGACTAGAGTGCAGGCCAGTAGAACAGTGATTACAATTCTCCATGGATCACACCATTTTGACAACACTGAAAATTTCCAAAACCCCCAGAACTAGTTCTGACAGGAGCAGCTCAAAAAAGTCTGAAGCTTGAAGAAGCCTTCTTCTGCCAAACCTATCTTCCATACCCCACCCCGCCTCCACCCCACAAGCCAGGAAAAGAGCCCAACTTTAAAATGCAGTTCAAAGTAAAAAGATAGGCTGAAAAAATGAACAAACAACCTCACCATGAAAGCTAACATGATGACAGGGAAGATTGAGACAAAAACTCAGAAGACAACGATGTCAAAACAGTTACAAGCGAAAACTCAAAGAAAAAAAAAATGTGAACTAGACACAAGCCCAACAAGAATTTCCAGTTATTAAAAATGATTTTAAAAATTAAATAAGAATAGTTAAGCAAAAATTGCTTCAACAGAAGTAAAAAAAAATGGTAGAGGTAAAAATCACAATCTCAGACAAAGCAAAAGCAAAAAATAGACCTAATTAGAAGAAATAAACAATGGAATTATATCTTGTTGAAAGGTAAATAAACAATGAAGTAATATCAGTAATAAATATCTATGCACCAAATGGCATAATACCCAAATTCTTAAAAGAAATGCTAAATGAGTTATAGGAGGAAATAGGCAGTAAAATTACATAGAGAAATTCAGCTTTTTGCTCTCAGAGCTAGATAAATCTAACTATAAAATACATAAAAAGAAGTTGTGGAGATTAATAGAATTTCAGAAAAGTTAGATATGATAGACCACTGAAGAAAAGGAAATTGTAATAGAAAGGAGTATAACTTTTTCTCAGCTGCATGTAGCACTTTCACAAAAATTGACCATGTATTAAGGAATAAAAACCCTCACAATCAAATGCAGAAAAGTAAGAATACTAAATTCAATATTTTAAGACCACAATGTAATAAAATTTAGATTAAAAAAGGTCATGAAAGCATAGATTAAAATTAATTGATAACAAAATAATCTAATTTTAAATAATGAGCAGGTCAAAGAACAAATCATAGAGAAATAATATGTAATTTCATTAAATAGATTGACAACAATGAGACAATATACAAAAATTTATAGGATGCAACCAAAATAATACTTATGAGGAAATTTTTATCTCCAAATGTGTATATCAATAAAAGAGGGGGAAAGCCAATTAATGATTTGGGCATACAACTAAAAATTAGAAAATAAATCAAAAATTCCTAATTCAATACTAAAATGGAAATCCTGAAAGTCAAAGGAGAAATTAATAAAATTTTAAGTAAAAAAAATTGAACTAATAAAATTACCACTGGTTTTATTTAAAAAAAAACAAAACCAAAAAAATCAATCATTGTTTAATTTGATTTAAAAAAAGAAAGAAGAAAAACAAGTTGTGAGAATAAAAAATGAAAAGAGTGAATGCTTCACTAACAAAGATAAAATTAAAGCAATTATTAGGAGTTATTTCATCCAAGTATATGCCAGTGAAACTTGCATTCTAAGTGAAATGTATTAATATTTACAAAAAGATTGATTTCTCAGATTAACAGTAGAAGAAATAGAGTAATTTAATAACCCTATCTTAGGGAAAAAATGAACAAGCCATAAATGAACTCCCTGAGAAAAAAATCCCTAGGATCAGATGAATTTGCAAGTGAATTTTACCAAACATTAAGGAACTATTAATCCCAATACTTCATAAACTGGAAAACATTGGTGGAGTCCAACTAAACACTTGGGTTTGATATCTAAACCAGGGAAATCAAAGATAGAAAGAAACTTTAATTTTCATAATAAACATTTATTTACAAATTTTAAATAAACTGCTTGTGAGATTACAAAAATATATCACAAAGATCAGAAACTATAAAATGAATCATTTATACCAGCAATGCAAGGCTAGCAGAATATTAGGAAAACCAAAAGCATAATTCACCATATTATTAACAAAAACAACAAAAATATGTGATTACATCAACATATGTAGAAAAAGCTTTTGATAAAATACAACACACATTCCAATTGAAAACATGAGAAAACATGGGAAAATTTAGACCCTTTTTAAAAATGATAAGTAGTTTCTATTTAAAACAAAGGGTAAGCATTATCTATAATGGGGATATATTATGAGCCTTCTCAGTTGGAGGATGCGTGAAACAATTAATTTCATTATCACCACTACTTTTTTTTTTTAACACTGTATCAGAAATGCCAACTATAGCAATAAGGCAAGAAAAAGAAATTGAAAGAAAAAAAAATAGGCAATGAGGAAACAAAACCATAACACAATGTAGATTGTGTGATAGTATACTTGGGAACCCTAGAGAATCCAGCAAAAAATTTGAAACTATTAGCAACATTAGCAAAGTTGCAGGATATAAAACAAAGCCACATAAATCATTAACATTTCTATATACTGCCAACAAAACTTAGCAATAAAAAATAGAAAATTTCCATTTAAAATAACAACAGACAATGTAAAATACTTGAGTTTAAATATTCCAGGATAAAACCAAGAAGTATATGAATATAATTACAAAATTTTTCAAACAAATAGAGATGAATAGAAACAATCAGGAAAATAATAATTACTCATGTATTGGCTGAGCCAATATAATAGGAATGACAATTCTACCTAAATTAATTTGTTTATTCAGTGCCATACCAATAAAAGAATCAAAGAATTATTTTATGGAGCTTAAAAAATACCAAAATTCATATAGAAGAAAACAGAGTCGAGAATATCAAAGGAATCAATTTAAAAAAAAGTTGGAAGTAGACGTAGCTGTACGATGGGTCAAATTATATTAATAAGTTGTAATCATCAAGACAATTAGATACTAATTAAGAAATAAAGTGGTGCATCAGAGGAATGGATTAAGTACAAAATACAGAATAGTGAATGACCATATTAATCTAGTATTTGATAAAACCAAAGATCTAAGGTTCAGGGGAAATAACTCAGCATCTATCAAAAATTTTTTTTGGGGGGGGGAGACTGGAAAGCAGTTTGGTAGATATTAGGTAGAGAACAACATATCACACCATATACCAAAATAAGGTCAAAATAGGTAATTGCTTTAGACATAAAGGGTGATATCATAAGTAAATTGGGAGGCATGGAAACACATACCTATCAGATGTATAGATAAGGGAAGACTTTAGTATTATGCAAAAGATATAGATCACATGAAGTATAATAGATAATTTTGCTTACATAAATTAAAAAGGTTTTGCACAAACAAAAGCAATGCATGCAAAATTAGAAGGAAAGCAGGAAAATGGGGGAATTTTTCCACCAATTTTCTCTGGTAATTGACTCATTTCTCAAATACACAGAAAATGGACCCAAATTTATTTTTTTAAAAAAATATGAACTATTCCCCCATTAATAAGTGGTCAAATGACCTGAACAGGTGTTTTTCAGAAGAAGAAATCGAATTTACAACAGTCACATGAAAAAATGCTATAAATTACTATCGATTAGAGAAATGCAAGTTAAAACAATTCTGATGTGGCACCTCACATATATCAGATTGGTTAGTGTCAAAAAAAGGAAAATTATATATACCGTAGGGGATGTTGAAAATGGGTATTGCACTGCTGGTGGAATTCTGAAGACAATTTCAAGCTATGCCCAAATGTCTATAAAACTGTGCATACCCTTTGAACCAGTGATAGCACTACTATCTATGTCTCAAACAGATCAAAGAAAATATTTATATCAGTGCTTTTTGTGTTTGCAAAGAATTGGAAACTGAGAGGATGCCTATCAACTGGAGAATGGCTGAATAAGTTGTGGTATATGATTGCTTTGGAATACTATTTTGCTATAAGAAAAGACAAGTTGGATGGTTTTAGAAAAAATCCTGTGAAGAGCTATATAAACTGATACCAAATAAAACGAGCAGAATAAGGAGAACACTGCCTACAATAACAGCAATATTGCAACAATTATTAACTGTGAAAGACTCAGCAACTCTGATTGATATAATAATCCAAGACAATTCCAAAGGATTCATGATTAAAAAATGTTATCCATCTTCAGAGGTGAACTCAGAGTGCATATTGATGGATACTTTTTTCCACTTGATTTTTCTTGCTTTTTTCCCCTCCAAAATGACTAAAATGGAAATGTTTTGCCTGACTTCTTTAATGAGGAAGACAGAAGGGAGGGAATGAATTTGGAAATCCATTAAATTTATAAGAAAAAAGAGAGCATTAACTGAATGAATATGTCACCTCTGGATAAAAACTCCCACGTTTCAAAATCTGGGGCTCTCAAGGGTAAACTTAATAATTCCAGTGTCATACCACAGGTTCTGAAGGAGAAGGAGAAGGAGAAGAAGAAGGAGAAGAAGGAGAAGAAGGAGAAGAAGGAGAAGAAGGAGAAGAAGGAGAAGAAGGAGAAGAAGGAGAAGAAGGAGAAGAAGGAGAAGAAGGAGAAGAAGGAGAAGAAGGAGAAGAAAATATGTCTGAATACAAAGAAAAAGAAATATAAATGATACAAGCTTATTCTGAATCAGTTAGAAAGCTCAGATAGTAGAGGAATAACATATTCAAAATGAAAAATTCTCAAGATGCAACTCAAAATGACATACTCTGCAAAGGTAGATTTAATAATCATCAATAGAAAAGATGGATGTTCAATAAAAGAGGGAATTTAAAATATTCCTGAAAAAAGGACCAGAATATTAGACTTGTAAACATCACAAACCAGTTAAGCACAACATACAAAAGGTATATAAATACACCCACCAAGGAAAGAATAAATAAATTACCGTACCGCATCTCTAAAGATAAAGAGAATTACTTATTTGTGAGGGGTTTTTTTTAAAGGACCATTATGGAGAAAAAAATGAATAACTGAAAAGTACAGAAATAGAGAAAGTGCCTTGTGGAATATATGATATACCCTAATTGAGTTCATGGTTTTACATGATAAGGATATTAGCTCAGCCTCTCAGTAAGAAGAAAGACAAAAGGAGAAATTGGGAGGTGGAAGAAAGGAGTGATGCAAACAGTGGAAAAGAAAATGGTCCTTTCAATCCATCAAATCGCAATGAAGTGTATATCTGTGGAGGGGGAAAGGAAGAGATATATTGAAGGGAATCTCCCATGAAGGGAGATGGACACATTATGATGGATATAATCTGGGAAGACAGGTTGACAGGGAAAAAGCTTCCTTTGAAAGAGTGTTGTACATCCATAGAAAACAGAATGATCAGGGAATGAGGACTGGATAGAATTTAGACACACAAAATGGAAGGGAAAGTATCTATATACAATCTTTTTTTTTTTAAGTGCAGAAAAAAACTGACACAAAAACAAATGGAAAAAAAGAAAGGGAGAGAAATTGTGAGCTATTTGCCTAAAGAGGAAAAGATGGAAAGAATGATAAACATAAATAAAATACAAGATATTAAAATATTATGTAAAACTCCAGAACTATGGAAAAGTTTGACATAAGTGGGAGAAAGGAATGATAGTAGGAACAGAGCCTGTAGAAAAAGTGTTGAATCAAACTTGAGTATGCAAAACTAGTCATAAGGACAAAGTACTGACTTAAAAGAGGACAAAAATAAATGATAAAATAGCAATATTAGAAACAAAATGGAGTAAAACATATAACTTTAAATGTGAATGGATTAAATAAGCCAATTAAATAAAAGATGAGATCAGATTGGATGAGAATAAATAAATAAATATAGAATTGAACAAATGTTAGAGAATTCTTAGCTAAAAGATATGGGGAGTCTTCTGAAACAGACTAGAGAATATATACATTCTCAACATCCTTTACGAAGTGGTGAATACATATCATTTTATAAAAATAGATCATGTATTAGGGTACAGAAAAATTGTAAACAAATAAAAAGGCATAAATGCCATAGCACAATAAATGTGGTATTCAGTTCATTAAGTATAGATAAAAAAGAAATAGATTTAAATGAGACAATAATTAAGTAGAAAGTAGAGTAGGCCTAAAACAAAATCTTCATTTTATGTAAATTTTAAAAATAGACAAAGAATAACCAAACTGAAATAGAAAAAGTGAATATTACAAGAGAAAGAAATTGGGAGATAGATATATCGATACACAGATGGATATAGATATGGATATAGATATAAATATACATCCTTGATACACGAAGCTAAAAGTCGATTCTATGAAAATGTTGATAAATTTTTAGCCAACATGAGTAAAATGAGAGGAGATAGTATCAAATTACTACAAAACAGCAATCATTGAAACTATTTAGTAAAAGTTAAATTAGACGAAAATGGATCAATGAAATGGACTAGGGAAAGGGAAGAAGCATTTATTTTGGGCTTACTATGTGCCAGACATTGTGTTAAGTGTTTTATAAATACCCCACTTGATCCTCACAACAAATCTTATCAAGCGTGTGCTATTATCTCCATCTTACAGCTGAGGAAACTGAGATAGACAGAGGCTGAGTGACTTCCCCAGAGTCACACAGCTAGAAAATTTCCAAGGCAGGATTTGTGAACTTAGGTCTTCCTGACTCCGAGCTGTGTTCTATCTACTGTACTACCTCACTGTCAAGACACAGAAGAATCAGATATAATTGAACTTGATAATACAGTGTTTGATAAAATCAAAAAACATAAATTATCTGGCAAATAACTCTCTTTGATAAGAATTGCTGGGAAAAATGGAAAGTAGAATAGCAGAATGTAGTGTTAGACCCATATCTTACACTTTATCCCACAATAAATTCAAATTGCATAGCTGTCCTGAATATTAAAGAATATACTAAAGGCGAAAAATGAAAGAGAAACAGATTCACAAATGTATCCTGTCAAGCTAGTGTCTGTATAAATTGAATAAATTTACTAAAATAGTGATAAATGTAAAATTTCCCATTTGGCTATAGGGGAAAAAATTTCAAAAATATAGCATGCATAGTCCTAGGGAGACAGAAGTTTTTCTTTTAAAAAAAGATATTGGGGGTTTTGTGGACTGAAACCTCAAAATGAGTCTGTAGTGTGATGTAGAGATCAAAAATGCTAATAAGAACTCGGACTGCCTTAAGAAAAGCAGAAATTCTACGTTATGGAATGCCACTAACTCTCCTCCTATCCAGAATAATGTATTCAATTCTTGGTGTCAAGAGTTTAAGAAAGACAGAGGCATCCAAGAGCCTCTGCCCTATGAGGATCAGCTGGAGGGATTGGGCACGCTTAGCCTGTTTTTTCAAGGAGTTCATGTTAGGTGACTTAAAGTATTTGAAGGGTTGTGATATGTAGGAGGAATTAACTTGTTTTATTTGGCTCCTAGAGTACAAAACCAGAAGCAATGGGTGGTTTCAAAGAATGACATTTATACATGATGTCATGCAAAATTTTAAAATATTTCAATTGTTCATAAATGGAATAGGCTGCCTAGGGAGGTACTAGATTTTGCTTTCTGGGGAATGAATTAAGCAGAAGCTGAACAATCACTTTTCAATAAGGATTATATCCAATAAGGATTCAGTAAGCAAAGCTTACTTTTATTTATAACTTGTATTAAATGGCCACTGGGGTCTCTTTCAACTCTGATTCAGTGAAAAAAGCCCTGTGAAGACACGAGGACAATGATCGCCATGTTCAAGCATTTGAATGGTTCTGAAGTGGGAGAGTGGCTACACTTGTTCAGTCTGGCTCTAGAAAGCAGAAATACAAATAGATAGAAGTTGCAAAGAAGTAAATTTAGACTTGGAACAAGAATTACAAAAAATAAGTAAATAAACTAAAAGGTTTCCTAGAAGTAGAGTTGGTACAAAAGCAAAATCCACTGCTTTGAGAGGTGGTAGGATCACCCTCATTATGGGTATTTAAGTAGAAGTTGGATGACCACTTTTCCAACATGTTAATTTAGAATTTCCTTTTGAGTTTGGCTTGGACTAATTAACATATGAGGTGCTTTGCAAATGTGAAATTTTGTGATCCTGGTTTCCTTTGTAATAAAACTGAGAGGGCTGTTGTAATCCAATTCCTCCAGTTGTATATATACACTCTATTGTGATTGTATAAGGCCATTAAGTTATGTTAATTAAGTTAATGTATGTAGAGTACCTTAAGTTTGTGTGATTCTTTGCACCTTCTTCTCTTTCTTTCTGCCACTAGAAAGAGTGACTAAAGAAACAGAAGAGAGTTACATTGGATGAGGGTTTTTATTTTTTTTATTTTTTCATGGGTTGCCTTGGCCAAATAATTTATCACCAAGTGGCCAAACCACTGGTGAGTCCTTCTGTATGTAATTAGTTTGACTTCTGGAAATCAGATAGATCCAGTCTATTGTGGAACTATACTTCAAACCTTTCCAGAAAGCTAGAACCTGACAGGGCTGGCACACCAAGAATATGGTAATCAAAACATCATGATAAAACATTTTCTTAATACTAAGTGAATTCATATGCACAAATAGAGATGGAAGATAAATGGGAAAGTACAAAAATGATAGAAATAAATGAGAGTTCAGATTAATCAATTAAGAATTTATGTGCCAGTTACTGTTCAAGGCGCTGGAGGTACAAAGCCAAGAACAGAGAAACATTTTCCCTTAAAGAAATTGCATTTTATCTGGTGATGAACTACTTCTAATCATAGAGGTGATAGTGTTAGATGCAGAGGTATCAAACTTCCTGCCTGTACCCCAAAATAGAATAAGTTTAATTGGGAAAATTTTAAACAAATAGATAAGAACACAATACAACATAATTTAAATTTATGGTTTTCTAAGTCAACATGTGCCTTGTAGGCATCCATTTCCATTTAAGATTGAGACCACTGTATTTTTTCTTTAAATTGTTTTTTTAACTTTTTATTATTTTCAGTTCCAAATTCTCTCCCTCTTGGGGAGGGAATTCTTTTTCTTGCAGTGGAATATTTGATGCCTTATAGTTGTATTGTGTGGGCAGTTGCCTACTCTTTCTGGATTGTAAAGGAGAGTGTACATAAGTCTGCTAGTTCCACCCAATTAGAAGAGAAATATTTTGTAAAATAAGGCAGTTCTATCCATTTAGGAAGAATAACAGTGAGAAGTAATGTACTCAGGACCATTCCCTATTGATAGGTTTTAAATGAGACTTATGGTTGTTCCCTGTCACAACTCCATCCCCAATCTTGGGTAGACTATCCCTGATCTAAACAGAGAATACATTTTTTTTAAATGAGAAAAGATCGTAGCTTTCTATCAGGCCCATTCATGATACATAGTGAAATCTGCTCTTCCGGGCTCTTTAACTTTAGTTTTGTGCTGTACCTTGAAAAGAGCAAATAATCTTTGAGGTCCTGTACCAGGAACTTTTTTCAGATGCATATTTCCACTATATATTCCATTCACTTTACAGTAATTAAATACAGCCATAATCTGTGGTTTGATGGAAAGGATCAATACCATTCTGCCAGTTGTATTAGTAACTGAACTTATGCTATAATGATAATAATAATAATAATATAGTTATTATTATGATAACATATCATATTTCTGACATCTTTCACCTGAGAAACTCAATGTACTTTATGAATATTATACATATCAATCCTCAGTGACAAATGTCACCATTCCCAGTGCACAATCTGGAGAATGCTAGCATAATTAATAATCAAACAAGAGCCTGAACAAGAAAAAAAAGGTTCTCCCTCTATGGTCTGGGAGCAGTAAGTGACTGCTAGACTCTAATGGGACCTTTTAGCCTTGGAGATTTTCAGCAGGTGCATTCCAGGAAAGGGGTAGGTCCAAAGGCGATCTGCAAAGTTCCTAAGTCCTCATCTGAGCAGAGATTTAAAGGCCAAAATCATACCTGGGAAACTGTAACTTGAACTTTCTAGTATTTGTCACTAGAACAAGCAAGTCTGGTCCACAGATTTTACAGTTTTCTTGATTAATTAGATGAAGCATTCATCCTAAAGATAGAGAAAGCTCCACTTCAAGGAATGCACATGTCTGTCTTCCTTTTTCTATTTTGATGAGAAGTGAATGGGTGACACAAGGCTTATTGTTTGGCCAGATCCTTTGTTTTCATTTGTGATTTCACTTAACCCTGTGATCTTTGGTTTCATTCAATTCTATCTTTTCTTTGGTTTTGCAAATGTTGGACTTGTCTTTGCCTTTTGACCTTTCATTTTTTTCACTTGACCTCTACGCATAAATTGAGAAACTTAGGGATTAAAACAGAGCCAGGATAGAATGCTTCTGCTATGAAACCAAGAAAATTTACTCACCAAGTAAGACCAAGAAAAATATGCCAGGTTCAAGGCAAAGAGTCTGGACCTAACACAAGTCTAAAAAATTTTAGAGAGATCAGATGAGCATTTTTATTCCTTTGACAAAAAGTCCAATGTAAAACAAACAGATGGTTATAAAAAAAGATCTACTTTCACAAAATCAGAATAACACAGGTTTTTTTTGTATAAAGGCCAAATTTTGTCCAAGAAATAAATTATGTTTATATATTATTGTATATTAATTAGGTGACCAGACCTATAAGTACAAAATGACACATGACCCATTTTTAAAATGATTAGGCAATTAAAAACTAAAAATTCTTACCAGAAAATTAATTTGTATATACTTCACATAAGATGTAACAAAGTCTTTAAAAATAGCAAAAAAACCAAGAATAATCTGTACGTAGATGACCAGACACTATTAAACCAAGTTACAACTTTCTTTTTTTTTTTTTACCTTTTTAATATGCTTTCTTAATGGTGAAATTTTTTTACCACTTTATTTCAGAAACATTTGGATCCTTTGTAAGAAGAAACCATGAACACACTTAAAAATTCAGGCAGAAAAACAAGAAACCTATATGCAGCTATAGGAATTCTAGGATCGTTCATCATAACCACAGAAATTAGTGATGAAAATTACCTATGGGTTTTTCTTTTCTTTCTTTTTTTTTGAAAGAGGGAAGGCAGGGCAATTGGGGTTAAGTGACTTGTCCCAGGTCACACAGCTAGTAAGTGTGTCAAGTGTCTGAGGCCGAATTTGAACTCAGGTCCGATTTGAACTCAGTTGCTCCTGACTTCAGGGCCAGTGCTCTACTCACTGTGCCACCTAGCGGCCTCCTATAGGTTTTTCTACAAAGAAAAGACCTACTGAGAATTTTAATAGCTCAATGCTATTGCTAAGAATGTTACCGTTTTTGTTTTTCCTGAGATGATATACTGAGCACAAATTATGAAGATTTGTGTCCAGCAATATTATAATCTAATCCTCAAAATGATTGTCCCCTGTGGTGCCAGCAAAGTTTTGGGCACACAGAAGAAGCTCGATAATATTTATTGGTTAATAGATATATCAATATGCTAAAAATATTTTTCTTCTACATTACTTTAAAATAGTCCACTCTTTCCTAATCTCTCCCCAATCAGTAAGCAAATACCCATCCCACCCCAACCCCCCAACACCCACATAACCACCTACAGAGACAGATAGACAGAAAGAGACACAGAGAGAGAGAATACAAGGTGTCTTGAAATTCTTAGGGAAGTTTTAACTTTTAATAACTTATAATTACATTAAATTTTTGGAACAGTTTGTGTGTGTGTGTGTGTGTGTGTGTACATGTGCAGGCATGTGTATTCTCTGTATGTATGTATATTATATATATTATTTTGCTGACAATATATGCATATATTATTGACATAAGCTGGTATACATGTGTAGGTGTACATGTACATACATACACATTTATAATCAGTTTTGTAATGGCAGGCTTTATATCTCATATTGCTTTGCATGATGCTGGCAGCACAATATAGAGAAAAGAGCCTTAGGTTCAAATCAAGAGATCTAGATTCTAGTCTCAGTGGATTAATTCTGCATTTATTAAGCCCTTGCTATATCCAGAACATTGTATGAATATTCTGGGGCAGATAGAAATTTATTCAATTTATTTCAACAGGCAAGTATTAAATGCTGGGCACATAACAGAGAAAAGATAAGAGACACTATTCCTTCTTTCAACGAGGTAACAATTTTTGCTACTTGGCGTCTACATAGTCTTAAGCAAGGTCTTTAGCTTGTCTATAAATGAGCTTTCTATAAAATGAATAATTGTGACTAATGTTTAGGGTCCCTTTTAACCTATGGGTTTCTATGACTCTATACTTCTAAAAAAGGGGTGTAGAAAACAACTGACTGAAAATCATTGATCAGGTATATATATGGAGATCATGATTAATCTCAGATGATAAGGACTATGTTGTTTAGACATGTAGCTATTTCATCAGTGGCAAGGAACTTTATAGTCACAGAAGGGCTTCAAATGGTATGTGATTTGACTGATATGGGCTCTCCCTACAACGATACAATGCATAGTTCATCAGTGCCTACTCTTTTCTGTGTCCAATCGCAAATTATCCAGAAAACAAACAAGCAAAACTTAGAGCTGCAAGGGATCTTAGCCTGCTTTATAATCTAATGCAAACTGATCAAGAATCTTCCCAATACTTCCCTACAAGAATCCATCCTGTCTTTAGGAAGGGAAAACCTACTGTCTCTCAAAGCATTTGGACAGCTCTTATAAGAGAAGGCATTTCTTTACATCCAAACAAAATTTGCTTGTCTGTAGCTTCTTTGCCTTTCAAGGCTAATCAGATATGGTCAATTACTCTACCACGTGCCAGCCATTCAGATTCCTGGAATCTTTTCTCTAGGGTATATTTCTTTCTTCTTCTTCTTTTTGGCAATACATTCTTATGTAGTATGGCATAATTTTCAGTCTTCTCGTTTTCCTGATCATGCTTTGCTGGGTGTCTTCCAGCTTACCTATGACCTTCTTAAATGTTACACACAGAGCAGAATGCAATATTCCAGTTGTGGATTGACTAGAACACAGTATCACTGAATTAAAGAAATAATTTTAGAAGAGTTTTCCAGGGCCCCTCTATCTTATATATAAAAGAAAGGGCGTTCTGCAAAATCAGCACCTATTTTAGTGGCAGTTTGAAGCAAAGATAAGCAGATTTCTTATCGACACCATGTATATTTCCTTAGCATACTGAAGCTCATAAATTAGTGGTCAAAAGGTTTGGGAGCAAGCCAATCACTATCCTTCTGTTGTTTTCATTACACATGCCAGAGATTTAAAAAAAAAAAATATTCTGTAGCTTAACCAACCTTACAGCTGGGTAGACATCCTGCAATGCAAATTCACCTAATTAATACATTGAATATACAGTGCATTCCAAAAGGTTTAGGGTATAGTTTTATGTTTGAAACATTTAAAATTATACTGGCACCTCTGTGTGTGTGTGTGTGTGTGTGTGTGTGTGTATGTATATGTGTCAATACTATGCATTATGCAAATGCAAAAGCACATGCTATCAGATTTCTATTTCTTGTTGCTTTGCATATATGACCAGGCAGTATTTCTCCTGTTTGAGGAGGAAAGTCTACAACTACAGATTCCCTTCATGTATGCTCCATTCAGGCCAGACATCATTCAGTCACTATGGCAAGATTACTTCATGTCTCTGAATTCATATGTATTATTCCCTTTTCTTCAAATATCTATATTTCTGAAGCCTATCCATGCTTTAGGGTTCTACTCAAGTCTCAGACCATCCATGACATTTTTCAAAGTCACCAATGTGGGGAACAATACCCCTAAAAAGGCAACTTCTTTACCCCACAGGGTATTATCACTCCTTTATCCTTAGATTTTGTGTCCTAATACACTGGTGATCCCATATACATATGTGTCTGTACATGCATATAGAAACATATGTGCATAAATATATATATGTGTGTACATGTTAGATTATAAAATTATTATAATGTTATAATTACAATTAACATATATAGTTTACAGTTCCATTCTGCTCAACCTCCTCTTTAGTCTCTGGTTCATCGACATCTTTTCTAAAATGAAATTATGAACTAAGTATATTATGCAAAATGTGTTCACAATAGAAAAGAAAATATTAGAATTATCACCTGCTTCATTTGGGGGTATTATGTTTCTATTTACATGCTACTTAATTTAATATCTATTTACTTTAAGCTTCTTGAATGTGGCAAATTTATAAATCTGGCCCACATCTGTAGTAGTTCTGAATTTGGAACTTTAGTTATGGAAGAGCTTTTAATTATGCTTTAAGTTAGAAAGCAAAATTCTCTAAAAATGGGCTGGGAGTTATTATGGCTCTCATTGTTCCCTCGTGTCAACAATAAAAGAACACCACACTAGAGCTATAAACTAGCCCAACCATTCTGGAGAACTATTTGGAACTATGTCCAAAGGGCTTATAAAAATGTGCATACTCTTTGACCCACCAATACCTTTATTACATCTACCCCCCAAGAAGATCAGAGAAAAAGAAAAGGACTCATGTAGAAAAAAATATTTTGAGCAGCTCTTTTTCTGATGGAAACTGAAGTGAGCAGATCCAAAACGATCTACACCATAAAAAGAACAAGTCCATGAACAAATCCTTTAGATGTTCTACTGGAGACTTTCTTGTAGGTCAAGACTGATCCATTAATCTCTATTCTGGGAATCCAGTTATTGAAACATTTCTGAATTCCCTGCTCTAGGCACCATTTCTAATGCATATTTGCATAAAATCTTAGCATTAAGAATTTTCATTGAATAAAACACATGTTTTCACTAGCAAAGAAACATATTGGGTCTGCCAAAGTGACTATAAAATTATATTCAGAATTGGATGAGAATTTAGAAATCATCTAGTCCAACCCAATTTTTACAAATGAGGAAATTGACACCCATAGTGGTTAAATGCCCAACCAAAGATCACATAGCCTTTTAATCCTTAACCAGGGCATATTCAATTAATCCAACCTGCTTCATTCACCAAATCCCGTTTGTACTGTATACAAGCTATCTTTCAATTTGGCACTTCATACATTAAAATGGAATACTTTGTACTGTCTCGCTAAAGAACCATTCGCGTTGAAAAGGCCCAAACCATTGGAGAAGCCATGTAAGAGCCTCTTTTGCTCTAGCACCATTCTTTTTTCATAAGAAGGAGTTCTAAGACAAATCTGGTTTTTTTTCCTGTGGGTTAGAAGGGCAATTGTACCACTTTTTAATTATTAAAACTGTTTATGCACACAAATGAAGTCATTCTGACTGAAATAATCTTTTCCGCTTATTATTTTTTGTCATGCTGTTAGTATTTTATCAACCCCCAAATCTACCCAATACAGGGTGTTTTCACATTTTCTTCATTTTGATTACAATACATTTGCCCTAATTATAAATGGGAAATTGGGATGGATGGTGGAAACTCTCAACCCTCACTTCAAACACTTCAAGTCCATTCAGGAGGTGGTCAGAGAAATAAACTGTAACTCAATAACCCAAGGCTATGTGGAATCTCAGAACCGCACTGAAAATGGGCTGCTCTTGTACCTTCTGTCCTCTAGAAGCCTGAGCATTAAGCTAGTTGTTAGATAAAGCAAGCATACTGCCAAAGGAATTGGAGACATCTGCTTAGGTAGAAAACAGCAGAGGCTATTAACTTCACCAAAAGCTTTGTTTTTAGGGTGTTCATATTTACAAATGACATCCATTTAAGTAAATTCTGATAATCCTAGGTGGAAATCATCTATCACACATATATAATCATATATAATATATATGTAAACAATCATATATATGAATAATCACATACACATGTATAAAATATACATTTCATGAGCCTTTTTCCTGTTGGGGGAAACAGTTTTAATGATGTCTTAACTAATTGTGTGTGTGTGTGGGGGGGATAGCATTCAAGTAAATAAATTTAAAAAAAAAAAACACCTTCCAATATGCCCCGCCCCAACTCTACATTAAATGATATGTTAGTAATAGGAATTATAATCAGTAGCATTACTAAACAACATGCCTAAGTATCAGTGCTTCAACGAAATGGACTTCTTCCTTTAAAGAAAATGGTTTCAAAAATAAGTTTCAATATAAGTTTCATCTTTAGAGTGATGTTGCTCGTTTATTCAGTATCAATATTTAAAGTTGAAGCTTGATACTCTCGGGAATTCATGGGTCGCTGTAGTAGGAAGGCCGAATTTATGATCTCAAAAAGGATCATATAAATATCTGAATGGTTCGAAATCG
>CM053622.1:248862716-248947092 GCA_028646595.1 Phalanger gymnotis | reverse complement strand
CACAGGTTTCACACCTGATAGGGCTTTGGGCCTGGGGCTTAGCATTTAACAGGTGAAAGTACTTTCACTGTAAACAAAAGCCAAACTCCTCAAGGGCACCCGTTAAACTAAGCCCATTTTGCCTTACTGGCACAGTCGCATAGCATCATTCTCTTCAGAAATTGTTAGGGTGATACTATATTTATTGAGCCCCTGTGATGAGCTGCTCAAGACTATGGGAAAAAGAAAATAAGATCATTCAATCTTATGCTACATTAATAGAAATTTTCACAACAAGGGAGGCATTAGTCTGATTGTACTCTGTCCTCGTCAGATCACATCTTAAGCATTGTGTTCAGTCCAGGGAGGCCCATTTTCTAAGGTATATTGATAAACTAAAGCATATAAAGAGGAGGAAAATAGGGTATAGTTAGGGGATTCAAAAGTACGTCACGTGAGTATCAGTGACAGAAACTGGGGATCTTTGGATAGGAGAAAAGTAGATTTAGGGAGTGAAATAGCTGTCTTCAAATTTTTGAAGGGTAGTCACGTGGAAGAGAGATTCTATAAACTCTGTGTTGTCTTGGAGGGTTGAGCTAGAAAAAAAAATGGGCAGAACTTACAAAGGGAAAGATTTTAGGGCATTTCAAAGAGGAACTATCTGGTAATTGGTGATATCCCCAAATGAAACGGATGCCTTGTGAAAGTTTCCCATAACTATGTGTGTTCAAGCAGAGGCCAGATGGCAACATATCACAGATTTATGCATGGTTTTGGAAACTGGCCTAATGTTCCTTCAAACACTAAAATTATATGATTCTTTGATACTAAAAACATGGTCTCTTCCTTGGAATACTATGCTGTTTTGATGGGGATAAAACCCATAAGAAGATTAGAGACAAATATAATATAGCATATAATAAATGGTAAAGATTTAGACTATAGTATAGTTTCCATATCATTTATAATCCATGGAGAGGGAAGTAAAGGATATATGACCAATTCTTAGAGTTTTCTATGCCAGCTGAAGGGAGAAGAGTCTCCTATAATACCAAACACGAATAAATTCCTATGCTAGAGTATCCTGTAGCTCAGACCTATTCCATATAATGGAGTGGGGCTTGCATAGAACAACATTTTGGGACCTTCACCTTGTAAGACAGTCTGCAAACAGACATTACATGTCACAGAACAATGTTGTAGAAAGCTTCAGGGACATATTGTACTAAACCCACACATCAGTCTAGTGCATTATAGCAATTCCTCTTTTGAATACAAAGACGCCTACTCAGATGCATAGGGAGGCATTGTAATCACATCATCAAAGAATCAGAGACACTCAGAATTGCAAGGGACCTCAGAGGCTGCTTACTCTAGCCTGTCACTCTTTCTTCATCCCCCTTTTCCCCATCCATTTATCAGAAATTACCATATTTAACTATATGTGTATATATTATAATAAATTGACAAATTTATTGTTTAAGTATTACCCGCTTGCTTTGCTCTGTCTTTATTGACATCTCAGGTGTTATTCTCTGTTCATCTACTGGGTGCATTTGAACCACCTCTGCCTTTGCTGATTTCCCAGACTTTGCCCTAAGGTCTTCCTCACCTGGACCCATAGGAGTCTTTGTAGAAATCTTAGATTCCTGATAGCATTTCTCCACATGAAACTTCAGTGTTCATTTGGAACATCATCATTGCTACTCATCAGTGCCCGGGGTAACAGAAAAGAGACGGTGCTAATTATAATAATAACTCCATGCTGGAAATTAAATATGTGTTTGTGTGTGTGTGTGTGTGTGTGTGTGTGTGTGTGTGTGTGTGTGTGTGTGTAGATATTAGAGGATAAAAGAATTCAAACTGACCTTAATGAAAGTAAAGAATAAGAAACAAATAGAAACTGCTCCATGAAAAGTCACAAACACTGAGAGGCAGCATGGATTAGTGGAAAGAGTATCAGACTTTGATTTAGAAGATGTGGGTTTGACTCCTGGCAGTGACACTAATTTTATGGAGACATTAATCTCACTTCATCTCTCTAAAACTCTGTATCTTCAACTAAAATTAGGATAAATAATATTTAATAATGATACTAATAATTGATAGCATTTATATATTACTTTGAGGTTTTCAAGGCACTTTACAAATATTATTCTCATTTTATCCACACAACCTTGAGAGATGGGTGCTAGTTTTATCCTCATTTATAGAGGAGGAAACTGAGGCGAATAGTGGTTAAGTGTCTAGGGTCAACAGCTAATAAGTGTCTGAGGCCAGATGTGAAGTCTTTCTTATTCCAAGTCCAGTGCTCTGTGCTCCGGTACACATAGCCACCACCTGCCTCTACAGTGTTTCAGGAGAATACTTTTTAATCTTAAATCACTATAGAAATATGAATTCTATAAAGAAGAAAAGTATATTATACAAATTAAGTGATATCATACAAATGAAATAGGCCATAGGATAGTTTGACCACTCACCTAGGAAGCAAGATACATGGTTTCAAATCTTTACACTGTCAATATATGTCTCTTATAAGCAAATTTAATCTCTCTTGATCTCAGTTGCTTTATCTGTAGGTGGGAGACTTGGGATTACTACTTTATTTCACTCCTCAAATTTAGCACTTCTATGAATTTTATACAATTATAGGTGAATCATTGTGGTATAGGAGCAAAAGCCACAAATAAATAATCTGGCATGTTGTATTCTCACATCCTTCCTGTCATTGATTGATTTGTAACTGCACCAGGTGTTGTCCCTTCCAGAACTTCATTTTTATCCTTTGTAAAATTAAGATAATGAATCCTTCCCTGGAGGGTTTTATACAAGTACTTAGACAACACACACACACACACACACACAGATACACACACACACACACATACATAGAATATTCAGGATTAGAAGACACTGATTAGATTGTACCCTGTATTGGTGGAAGAATTGCCTACACTGGAGTCTTTCAAAGTTATTTTTCTTTACATTATTATTGTCTGAATTACAAATATTTATTACAAAGCATGGGTTTTCTTTCGCAGGGAGAGAGTGGTGGTTTAGTGGGTAGTAATAGATCGTGAAACATAAACTTATATACACACAGAGGAACATCAATAAAACTTTTTTAAAAATATTTTCAACTACCTTGAGGTACAAGGAACAAAACCTTAATGACCTGTTCCCCCAACCCTCCTGAAGATTAGGCTAGTTTTTTCCCGAAATGGTACTGAGATGTTTATCTAGACTCGATGAACCAAGGACTCAGACTGTCGACATCACCTCCTTAAAGCTGGCATGGAAGAACTAAAGTTGTCTAATACCCATCCTTGTTGAATATGTCTCTTATTAGTGTTAAGTAAGCCTTTCTGTCAATCAATGAAGGACCTACGTATTTATCATTTCATTCCAGTGTTGTATCTAAAATACCAGAAGAATAGCCTACATCGAGACCCAACCAGAACAACGAAGAATCAAGAAGAGTAAAAGGAGATATAGACAAAAAGAACAATTATTTTTACTGTCTTCTCAAATTACATATTTCAAAGACAGACTGCACATTTCTCCTTTTCTCCCCTTTCCTGTTTTTCTGAATATATCTAAATGCTTGATTGAGAATTGTTCAGTCCATAATAAAAGAAAAAAAATAAAGATATGCCCACCCTGAAGCAATTATGAATCTTAAAAAGCAAAATATCCCCATGTATCTTATAGGGAAGAGATTTCATTTATGTGTCTTTGAAAGGTAAAATCCAAAGTTTTCTTGTAATTATTTAAATAATTGGGCTACTTTGTCACATGCATGTCTGTTGTCTATTGACCAGCCAAATTCATCAGCAGTTTGGCTTCAGGCTAATAATTGATTTTTCAACCACAGCAACTTCTGAGGAGTATCTATTAAGTTTACAGAGAAACTGTAAACTATGACATGAGGAAATATGCATGCAAAAAATTGCAGATCTTTGAGCTATATTGTATTTACCAATTTTTATTAATTAATTAATTTATTAATATTTTTATTTTGTTTATTTTATTAGTATTTTATTTGCTGATAATGAGTCAACAAGGTATCATTGAAATTTGAAGAATAAGTATGTCATTGAGATGTATGAATATGTCAGGGTATATATAAATATGTTTTTGAGATATATGAATTTGAGTATGCCAGGTATGAGATATCAGGGTCTCTGATTTTAGATTGACAGAGATAGATTACCCAGACATTCAAGTTTTAATAATAAGATAAACAATTCCCCTCTGAGTTCTTAATTATACCTCAGAGGACATGAACATCTCAGTGTTCATTCAATAATAACAATAGTATTTATATGACACTTAAAGTTTTGCAAAGAGCCTTATATACATATCTCATTTGATCTTCCGTTGAATAACCATGTCAGATAGGGGGTATTGTTATTATATGTTTTATATTATTTTATGTATTGTTTTATATTATTATGATATTATTATATGTAATATACTTTATATTATTACAGTATTATATGTATGGTTTTATAGATGAGGAAAAGGTTATAGAGTGCCTTTTACTCAGTTGGTAAAATTCTGGGTTATGATTTGAACTAAAGTCCTAAGATGGAATCTTTCCTTTCTACGTAGAAATTCAAGATTTTGAACTTTGCTGACAAAATGGTAATAGATTTGTTTTATACTCATCCTTATAAAACCCTACCTTCTAACCCCTAAGACATTGTCTAGAGGCACCAATGGCAACAGCAAACCCACCACAATATTAATATTAAAATACTTGGATTTCCAGATCATGTTTAGCTTAAAGTAGATACTTCCCCCCCCACACACACACCCCCTCCATCATGCTGCTCCACATATGGGTAATAGACTTGATTGCTAGGTCACATATTCCTAGAGCATGGGGACATTTCTTGGCAGAACTGACTCAATCGATTTCTGAAATATTCTTGACACATATTTGAACTCCTTAAATTCCAGGGAGGCCCTGGTTTTTATTGTAAAATAATAACAACAATAATAAATCAGGGTCAATTGTGGTTTTGCAGTGACTATGCGTATATGATAGCCATCTATAAATATTATCTTGCCCAATCTCAGTTTTATTGGACATACTCAGCTCAACCTCTGTAAGGCTGACTAGTTCATGTCCATAGGTAAAAGAGCCAATTGTTTTCTTTTGCATTATATCAACTTTAAGCACTCTTTCAAATAGCACAGCTCAGCAAGGAACTCTATAGCACAACCAACTCCCCTCAGTTACATCTTTTGAGATCTTCAAGCATTGAATGATAGGATATGATATCAGAAAACCAGATTGATTGAACCCTGCTGAATATTGACAATTTTTTTTTGGATATTGATCAAGATGCCCAACTAGGACTTGAAAATATATGGAAATTAGGACATTTTCTAGGTTCTCACTAATTTTTAAGTCCACAAATCTATCAGAACTGAATTCTATGTATTGAAGATGTAACTCTTGTCCATAACCCGTGCAAAGATTTTGAGAAATGAGATGAAATTAAATTATGTCTCCTGGGCCCAATTGGACCTTTACATGAGTTAATACTCAGCTCCTAACAAACATTTATAAGGGGAGAAAGAGAAATGCACACATGCATGTGCACACACACAGAGAGAGGCAGAGAGAGACAGAGGCAGAGACAGAGAGAAACAGGGACAGAGACAAAGAGATAGAGATGGAGACAGACAAACAGGCAGGCAGAGAGAGTGACACAGAGAGAGACAGAGACAAAAAAAGAAGCAGAAACAGAAAGGGAGAGACAGACATCAGAGACATAAATAGAGAGTTAATTGACAGTTCCTCCTAAAAGCTGAAGGGAAAAACAGAATACCAATATTACCAACTACTACTTTACTTGTTAGGAAGAGATTCAAGAAGTGAAGGGCTGAGAGGAAGTCCTGTGAAACCTTATTGGTTCATTTTACTGCTTCTGTTCTAATCATATTACATATCAATTCATCTTTCCAAGTAAAGTCTCTAATGCCGGTGTCACTGAACCTATTGAAGTTTGGAGACGAAAATCACACCTTTTACATTTTAGGTCTGATGCCAAATTTTGAGGGGCACTGCCTCCATGCTAAGGTCATTCTTCAATCTTGAAGATCTAAAACTGTTAACAACAGAAAGCAGCCTCCTTTCTTCAATTCAATTATGTGGTACATTCCTAAACTATTTTTCAAGGCGTCTTTATCTTGCTGAAGTTAAATGGGGGTTGTACATGATATTATTCCCTCACCCCAACATCAAATAACAAGAAGTGAGCAAGATATAAATGGGAAATGATGGAATTCTAAGGGATATTTAAATAAATGTAATGCTAACACATTTTTATATCCTCCATTTTCAGAAGCATGCCTCTGAAGGAGATCATTCTCTGACTCCCAACCTACACTGTTATGTCAGTCATTCAACAAACATTTTATAAAGCATCTACTGTGTGCCCAATGTTCTATAAGATTGCCTAATCATATTCCAACATGCTATTCCATTTTATTTCCATAGTCCCCACAAATGTTCTTGCTGTTTGAATCTTAAGCTATATACCAAATTGGAGAAGTTTACCCTCCATTTAGAAAAAACAAAAAATCCTGGGACACTGTAATTTTCTCCAGGGAGTCAGACTTCACCTGTAGAAGGTTAGTAAAGAGGAGTTTGGAATTACCAAAGAATTCTAAAAAGCCCCAGTAGAGTTTGCAATTCATAGATTATAATAAGTGATTTGTTCAATAATGGTATTTTTATCATTCCCAAATATATGTTGACCCTCAAATTCAATATATTCAAGAAGAACAATGCCTTATAAAGAGCATTTATGCTAAACAGGTTTTTGACTTCTTAAAATCCTGGTTCATGGACAATCATGGTAGTGCACACCTATCATTCTCGTTACCATTGAATGGATAAGGCTGGTGGATCACTTGAGCTCAGGAGTTTTTAGCTGCAGTAGGCTTACTGCTGATTGGGTTTCCATTAGAGGTTTTTCACTAAAATAGGGAGCTCCTGGGCCAGCAGGTTGCCCAAGGATGGGCAATTCTCTTAAAATAAGAAATGGAATAGTCAAAGTTTCCTTGCAAATCAGCAGTGGTGTTCTTGTCTATGAGTGGACACTTCACTGACAGGGAGATAGGGATACACACATACACACCCCACACACATCTGGTTCTTTCCTATCCCCCCCCCCCATCCTGGATTATCCTTAAGCCTGGTGGCATTTCACTGTGGAAGGAAATGTACCCAAAGCCATTTTGGGGATGATTCTACACCAATGCTTTTAACAATTAGTTCAGAGAGAGGGCAGAGCCCATTAAGTAAACCTTTTTTAAGAAAAAAAAAGCACTTGACAATGGTGAACAGACAACTTAGACTAGAAAATCAATCAATAAACACTTATTAAGTGTCTGCTGTGTTCCAAGTAGTGTGCTAAGTTCTAAGGATATGAAGATAGTATGAAACAATCTTCGCTCTTGTGCAATTTACATGTTATCAGTGGAGATGACAATAAATATATAAGTATATATAGAATATATCATGCATATAAACCACATATATAGCATATGTAATCTAAATTCCAAATAATGCAAGGCAATAATACAAATAGGACAAGCATGAGCATCTGGAATTGTGGGGTTAGGAAAGATTTCATGAAGCTTTTATGAAGTCTTGAAGAAAACTGGAAATTCAAAGAGACAGAAAAGAATGCATTTTAGGATTGGAGAACATGCAAAGGCAAGGAAATGGGAGTGAGACACGATGGCCAGAGTTTTGGATGATTAAAATTATACGAAAAGGTTGAAGAAATAGAGATCATTCAGGCTTGAAAGACACAACTACAGCAGGATTAAATAAGTCTTAAGTCTACACCACATTCTCCCAGTCATTTGTGGTTTAGCTCTCTTGTGGCTGGAACAAGACTTGCAGGAATTGTTAACCATTGAAAGAATTAACCAGAAAGATTACAGGATCTTCTCCTTGAGTCTCAATGACCCTGTCACTTTGTAGACTAGTTCAGCCACTGGAAGTGAATGGATGTGAGAATTTAAAGAACTGTTTATTCCAGTCAATAATTACTTGAATATGACATCTGTGAATACAGAATAGTTTTTCTATAGACAAAAGCTAGATTAGTTGATTTCTAAAATTCCTAGCAATTATATTTTCTTTATGTAAATACATAAAGGATATACATCTAAATCAGAACATTTATATTTTTAGAGCAATTTATGGTAGAGTGAATATATGCTTTGGTTTCTTGTGAAATTCTAAATTATGTTGTATGGTTTCATAATTGCATAGCTTTGAGTGCTGTCAGCAAATATGAATGTCCCTTTGGTGCAAAGGAATGTTATAAATAAATACATGTATGAATGTGTATATATGCCCACTCTTACAATATGGTGACTTTTCATTACAAAGTCACCCTGGGAATACTATAGTTATAGCTGAGAGTGCTCTTTCATTGCAAGCCTCTACATCTATTATTTTTCTAACAAAATAAGTCTTTGTGTTGAAATCACATTTCCCTCTCTTTCTCATTTAAGCATGAATGTACATTTGTTTTAGAAAGGTCTATAACATTTTCACTTGGAAGTTTTGTACAGTCGTTCTTTTCGACCAAAGAGCCTAGTACTACCTAAGAGAATACAGACACATGTAAACATATTTGGGGGGTAGGGGGAATTCGTGGCTCCACATGTTCTTGTCCTTTTCATATAATTTGAGAAAAGATGTAGCCTAGGGGAGGGAAATATTGAGTAAGAGGTGCTGCAAGCATGGAAATTATGAGCTAACATCACACTCCTATCTACTCATCCATACGAATGTTTTCACAATTCCCTGTTCAGTTATTTTTCAGTCATGTCTAACTCTTCGTGACCCAATTTGGGATATTCTTGACAAAGATACTGGAGTCATTTGTCAGTTCCTTCTCCAGATAATTAAAGAGATGAGGAACTGAGGCAAACAGGATTAAGTGACTTTCCCAGGCCCACATAGCTGGTAAGTGTCTGAGACCCGATTTAACTCAGGAAGGTGAATCTTCCTCACTTCAGACAGGGCACTCTGTCCACTGTACCACAATTCCTACTGCCAGTTATACTTCTGTACAGAAAAATTTTTATAATTCTAGATCCCTAGAGATGCTGGGAAGATATAGAAAGTGAATTTTTTGCAATTTAAAACTGTTGTCATTAATGATTCAAGGCCAATGTGGTAGGAGAGCTCAATTTAAGAACCCTAGGAATTTAGGGATCTCCCGCTACATTGTTACTAACTCATTAACAACAAAAATCTGAGTATGGACATCTCCATCAATCTAATTGTATTATTTATTCCAGATATCTCTTTCCTATCCACAAGAATATTATAACTTCTTTAAAATCTTTCTTAATTTAGGCAACCTTTGTCCACGTAATTTCTTCATTCACTAATTTAGTAATCCTATCAAAAAAGGATATAAGGCGAGCCTGAAATGAGAAGAATATATGGTGAATCTATCCATGAAGTCAGGTCTCTTTTTAAACATTGTTTCCTTTATTGGATGTCCAGAAATTGTATTTTTAATAATTCACTCTAAATTTCCCATTAAATTGAAATCAATTTCATTTGCTTAACTCTTGACCTTTGCATGTTTTATCCTCTTCATCTTTTTTTTTTTTGATAATTGGAATATTTACTCTTTTCCAATCCTGTGATACAACGCCTTTTCCATGACCTTTCAAATATTACTGATTTTTATTTAACGATAACATTTACTGATTCTTTTTGGACTGCACCCAAGCATGGGGAACCTTTGGCCTCCCGGCCACGTGTGGCCCTCTAGGACTGACTCTAAACTTCACAGAACAAATCCTCCTTAATAAAAGTATTTGTTCTGTAAAACTTGGATTCAGTCAAAAGGCTGCACCCAAGGACCTAAAAAGCCACATGTGGTCTCGAGGCCACGGGTTCCCCACCCCGGTAGAGGACAGAGTTTGTCTAGAATATAACTTTGATTACCCCTAGGATCCCATATAAACTCCTCCATTTTGCATACTTACCCTTTCCAAGATTATTACATATTATTTCCTTTATACACTCTATTATTCAGTTTAACCTGCTTATTTGCTCTTCCTAATACCTGACAATCCATCTTCTGCCTCTGTACCTTGTATAACCTGCCCTTTCTCCCCATTTCCCTGTGACTGGACAGGATAGTCCCTGAACTCTGCTGCTTAGAATCCCTATTGTCCTTCAAAGTTCAGTTCAAATGCAAACTCCTAAATTAGGCCTTTCCTAATTCTGCCCCACCCCATATGATAATACCTACCTGAGAAAAATTACTTTGTCTTTATTTTGTGTATATTTATTTTGTAAATAGAAACTGTGATACGATGGAAAGACACTAGCTGTGGATTCAGGAGATCTGTGTTTAAATTCTTATCTGATGCTTATTATTTTTATGATGTTGGTCTACTAACAGCTTTGTCCTCTATAAAAGAAGACTTTCAAAGTCCTTTTCATCTGTAAATCCATGTCTTATTATATTTGCTGTCTCCACTATAAAATGTAAGTTTCTTGAAGTTAAAGACTGATTGCTTATTAAAAAAAAATCTTTAGTATCCAAAACAATTCCTGGAACATAATAAGTACTTACTAAATTCTTTTTCATTCATTGATGTAGAACATGGAATATTTACAATTTTCAATAGTAGAATCTGAGACATAGATGCATTACGGAATGTCTTCATGATCATTCAGACAATCATCAAAAAAGGAATCAACCAACAAAGATTTATTAAGCTCCGAATTTGTGGCAGGAACTGTGCTAGACCCTGGGAATACAAAGACAAAAAATGAAGCAGACCCTGCCCTCAAGGAGCTTACAGTTTATAAGGACAATGACAGTACATGTACAAATAGAGCAATTTCGGTATTATCTTCTTAATTTTAAGGCAAACTTTGCATACATACATGTGTATATTATACACGCATGCATACATTATATATACGCATTATACATATATTATATATGTGCATGTGTATATATAGATACACCTACACATCTACACGTACACGCATATATATACATATACATGCATACATGTATCCACATATATGTATGTGTATAGGTATGTAGATATACCTATACATATACACATACATCTATATGCTTATACATACACACACATATATACACATATACATACATACATCTCACACACACACAACACAAATGTTAGCAGACACATATACCATCCTTTTTCTTGTTATTCTTGCATATCAAACAACTTGCTTTTATTAATGATTATTAAATTCTTAATTATTTTTAAAATATTGAGTATATGCAAAATAAATGTAAAGTATATTTTGTTTTCATTTATTTGTTTGTTTGAGGAGGGAGACCCTTGCAGTTGAAGGGTGTGGCTATGGTAAGATAATAAAAAGCTTCAGGTAGAAGTTCAATATGAGGTTTTGTTTTCTTTTTAAAATTTTTTTTGTTTTAGACAAATACTAAAATTTAAATACATAAGGAAAAAGAAACATTATAAACTTCAATATAAAATAAGAAGAAAGGAACATGTCATGTGAACAGCAGAACATAGGATTCAGAATATATAGCAATAACTTTTCATTTCAAGAAAGCCTGTATATTGAATACTATGTGTTATGTTGAAAACTGTCCATCTTTTCTTCGCTTCCTTGTGGGTTTTCTTTTGTTCTCTGCTGTACCCTTTTTACTTTTTTTTCCCTCTTCCTCCCCTCTGCCGGCCATCCCAAGGCTACAATTGAGCATGGATATATTTATATATCGGTATTGATGCACACATACATACATATAAGCATATACTTTCCCTAGGAGATTGTACTCCTTTGTTTTTATGTTTGTGCATATCTTTTATTTCTATCTCTTTTAGCTCCTCTACTTTACTTCAGCCTGCTACATTACCCTCCTGTTACTTAATCTACCTCCACTCAAGCCATTTTCCCCTTATCCTCTCATTTGCCTAAATGTAAACACCCTTCTCTATCCCCCTTCTAACCTATTCCCTCACCCTCCCCTCTAAAGATCCTTCCTTTATCCTCTCTGCCCTCCCTATCTCCTTAGAGTTTTATTTCTTTCTAAATTTAGAAGACTTTTATACTCTTCCAGATGTACATGTATTTTCCCCTCTTAAACCCATTTCTAAAGAAAGTAGATTTCCAGAACTAACAGTTCCCCTCCCCCATCTAATTCCTTTGTATTGGTTCTTCCTCTTGTACCTTATTTGTGTAAGATAATTTCTCTTTTAGCTGTTCTTGAATGGTATTACTTTTTGAAGTCATATAATACTCAGGCCTACCCCAATCTTTCTTATAAGCTACCTAATTACTAGTAACAATCTTAGCCTTTACATTTTCCATACATAAAAGGTAAACATTCTGGCCTTATTTAGTCCCCTGTAATTGGTCAATACATACTTTGCATTTCTCTTGGCTCTCGTATGTCAAATCTTCTATTGAGTTCGGGATTGTTTTTATTTTTGAAACAAAGATCTGAAGGTCTGACACTTGATCAAATGTTTATTTTTTTTTTCCATTCAGAATTATGCTTAGCTTTGCTGGGTATGGTATTTTCAGCCAGGGTTCTTTTGCTCTTGAACACACACACACACACACACACACACACACACACACACACACACACACACGTATATACATATATATATATATATATATATATATATATAAATACGTACATACACATACACACACACACACACACACACACACACATATAGTGTTTCAAGACCTGCGATCTTTTAGTGTCACCAATGCTAGGTCTTATGTGATTCTAATTGTGATACTGTCATATGGAAATTGTTTTTTTTTTCCTTGTTGCTTTTACTATTTTGTCCTTGATCTGGGGGTTTCAGAATTTGACTATAATATTCCTGTGAGTTTTCCTCATAGGATCTCTTCCTGGTGATGATTAGTGGATTTTTTCTATTTCTACTTTCCCCTCTTGTTCTAATGCTTCAGGATAATTTTCTTTAATTATTTCTTGTATTATTGTATCAAGATTCTTTTTTTGATCAGAACTTTCAGGTAGTCCAATTATTCTTATGTTTTCTCTTCTTGATCTGTTCTCTAGATTCATTGATTTTCTTATGAGATGTTTCACATTCTCATATATATGATTTTTTTTATCTCTTATAACTTTACTTGCCCAATTCTGGTTTTCAAGGAGTCATTTTCTTCTTTAAGATTCTGGCTCTCCTTTTCTAATTGGTTGAGTTTCTTGTCATAATCTTCTTGTTTTTCTTGTATTATTCTTATTTTTCTTTTTAGTTTTCTTCAATTTCTCTCATTTGACTTTTAAAGTCTTTTTAAAGTACTTCAATGAACTTTTTTGGGGGCAGATGACCATTTGACATTACTCTTTTGGGTAAAAGAGGGTTTCTTTGCTTCAGTATCCTCTTCTGAAGATCAACCCTTGTCTTCTCTGTTCCCATAGTAGCTCTGTATGTTGGATTCTTTCTCCTTTGCCTGTGTATTTTTTGTAAAAATTTAGTCTTTATAATCACCTCTAGTCCTGTGGTATGGGGGATGATGCCACTGGCCTCTGATCCTCTTCAGTTCTCCTCTCAGACCCTGAACTCACACCAAGACCTCCAGCCTCCTGTAAGTGCCCATATCCAGCTGCTTCCCACCCCCCTGCTTCTGCATTCACCAGATGTGTGCTGGTTCCTTCTCACCCCTGCTGCTCTCCACAACACAGTTGGATCTGGCATTCCTTATCAGCAAAGGTTCCCTACATCTTCCCTAGGTCAGATGCCCAACTATTCTCACTGTCCCAGAAGCAAAAGTTCCTGTGGCTGGGGCAGAGGCAGCCTCCCAACCCAGCTAACCCTAGGGCTTGCCTCTTGTTGTTAAAAGGCACCCTAGCCAAGAGGTGTTTGTTCTTCAGAGGGAGGAAATCTCATCCTCGGATTTTTCTTCAGATCTTCTCTGATTATCACAGGAGGACACCTGTTCTGCTCCTACTCTTGTTTGTTTTCAAGGCTCTATGTTTGCCCAGAGGTGCCATTTTATCTCATTTGTGGAGGAAAATCTTGAGAGCTTGAAATTTTCTGACCTACTCCACCATCCTCCCAGAATCCTCTCCTTGATATGAGTTTTGAAGGAAATAATGAATTCTAAGAGACAGAGGTAAAGAGAGCAGAGGGAATATGGGATCTTTTGTTTCAAATTAGTGTGGTCCCGCTCAGTGTTCACCTATAACATTGTATCTGCCTACTCTATGTCCTTCTTAGGAATCTTATAAAGTACTCTGGTTCGTTCTTGACCTTCAAGTTCTTAGAATCATAGAAACGTAAAACATCAGAGATACGAGGGACCTGGAACATAATTCATCAATTTACAGATGAGAAAAGTGGCTCAAAGAAATTAATGATGTGCCTACGTTCATCTAGCTAGTATGTCATCTCTAAGACTCTACTCCAAATACTCAGAGACCTAATCTAGACTCTCCATCTAGTGTCCTTTCGACTAATCTATGTTGTCTCTCTGTGTGTGACTGTATTCAGTTTTTCATTGTTGTTGTTTACTCATTTCCGTGGTGTCCAGCTCTTCATGATCCCATGAGCATTTCCTAATCAACAAGTTCTTATGTCCCTCACCTGATTATGCACTCATTCATAAATTACCTCCCTTGACTACTGACTATTGTAATCATAAAGCAAACTTCTGTATGCAAATGTAATTAAGACGAAAAATATTGAAAAAAATCTTCCAGAATTTGGGCCATTTTTTTTATCTTTTCCTAAATCTAACTCCTTTCTAATATTAAAATATCGATATTAGTTGATTATAATACAAGGTGTCCCAAAATTCTTAGTATAATAAGCTTAAGACTACATTAAGATTTTGGAGACATTTTATATAAAAGTTAAAATTTTATAGGGTATTTTCCATACATAGTCTTATTTGATGCTCATGAGAAGCCTGTAAGGCATATATTGTGGGTATTATTATCCTTAGGAAAATGAGGATACTTCTGCTCTCAGTAGTTGCTTAATAAATGATTGTTCAGTTTCATGAGATGGAATTAATCAACTTAGAATGTATAGCACTAAACATGCATCTAGCCACATTAACAAGGTGTTTGCCATACTTCAGAATTAAATTTGATAGGTCGTCAAATTGCAAAGGCCTAGATTCTTCTGATTCACAAATATACTAGAACTACATAACTTGATGAATTTGAGTTTGTACTACCATATGACATTTAGGTTGGGCATGATGCTGCCATTGGTTAGAATAGAAACAAATCCATGAAGTGCTCTGCAAAAGAAAAGGATGCATTAGTCACTTTTTTAATTATGTACTTATCTGGCAAAGAAAATTCCTCCTACAGGTGATTAGTATCTGTCCTGAAGCCTGAGATTTGATTTCCTGTACTTGAGCTTACTTACTAGTCGTAATGAGACAGATGCTCCCAGATGAAGGCCCTTCTCAATGTGCAGAGCACCCATGTAAGCCAATGAGAGCTATGGCAATGAAAGGCACTACATGCACAGGAGCTCCCAAGTGAGTATTATTTTATTATTGTTCCTAAATTCGGATAGCTCTGCTGGTCTGGCTATGAATTTCTGCTCCTATAAATTTCCCCACTGGGGCCATGCTGGATGAAGGGTTCCACATTTGCTTTTTACTAATTCCATTAAAATTAACCTCAACTTGTCACAGTAGTATTATGTTTAAAAGAGCAGTGCCTTTTGGAATCTCTTTATCCCAGTTGAAACAATTATAGGCTTTTCTACTTTTCACCATAGGAAGTGATTGGTTTGTTGGGCAAAATAGAAAGTAAGTTCCTCTTATATACAGGGCACCCTGCAATGTTGTTTTGTGAGCTCAGATTGTGTATGTTCAAACCAAGAGGAAATTGTGGTTTGGAATCTGGGTGTCTAAGATGCCTGTGGTTCCTGGAAACCCAGAGAAGCAGGAAATAGTACTGAATGGACCTCCCAAAGGATTCTGGCATATAGCAAACTAGGGAGAAGGTAGAGAGGGCAATCAGATATAATTTTTACATTCACCTACATCTTATACAAAGAAAACAGCAAGTAGCAAAAATATCCTAAGCATAATAGCTTTGAGAAACTGAATTTGTGGTTTCAATCATGAATAATGCAACTCAAGTTATAAATTACCCTTCAATGATTTGTTCTATGGTTGTCACATGAACAACATGATTCCTTCCTTGGTCAAAATTTCAGGTTAAAAAAAATCCCTGAATGCCATTAGAGACGCTTTCTTTGATATCTCTCTATGCCAGTATCAAGCTGCCACATAGTTAGTGAAATCCAAATGATTATCCTGCTTTAATATTTTGGAAACAGGACAATGTAACTTTTATTATAACAAAATTATATTTTTATTTAATTATTATGAGTCATATTTATATGGTGCTTTACAATTTATAATGAACTTTCTCATATAATATCTTATTTTGATAATCATAAGAATCCTCTGCAGTAGGTAGAGTAGGGTAGGTATTAGTATCCCTATTTTACAGATAAGCAAACTGAGGTTTAGAGAGTTTAAGCTTCATTGCTAAGATTACACAGCTAGTATATTGAGCAGCGAGGTGGCAAGGTGGCACGGTGGACTTGGAATCAGGAAGACTCATCTTCATGGGTTCAAATCTAGCCTCAGTCACTTTCTTGCTATGTGACCCTGGGCAAGTCACTTAACCCTGTTTGTGTCAGTTCCTCACCTGTAAAATGAGCTGGAGAAGGAAATGGCAAACGATTCCAGTATCTTTGACAAGAAAACCCCAAATGAAGTCATGAAGAGTCATACACGACTAAAATGATACAACAAATATGACATTGGACTGAAAAGGCTGCATTGCAAATTTAGGATCATACATTTAGGACTAGAAATGATCTTAGAGGTCATATATATATATATACATATACATATGTATAATATATAATACATATAATACAACCTCATTTTATAGGTGATGAGACTGAGGCCTAGAAAGGTTAAGTGACTTGCCAAAACTAACACAAGTAGGGGCAACTCTTAAACCTTACTGCCTAAAAAAAAATCACAGAAGCAGTGAGTGGCAAAGCCTTGGACCCATGGTCCTTGACTTTAAAGCCAGCACTACTTCCACTAAACCACTCTAGCAGATATAGCATGATAATTCTCATTTATTTGTGAATTCAATGAACATCTAAGTCACTTTTATGTAGAGGAGACTAGGTAAAACTTAACACTAAGACCCTATGATCATGCTGCCTTAAATAAGCTTACGTCAAACTGACTGCAAATTACACATACACTGCTAAATAAATATAGAGTAACATGAGGATGGAGGACAGCAAAATATGGGGAGAATCTGGGAAGGCTTCATGGATAAAGGGTACCCTAGTCTGAGCCTTGAAGGAGAGTTCAGATGTGCTCAGATGAGGAGGCTGCTTTCCTTTACAGACATGGCAGAAGGTGGCTGCTGTCAATACGCAAAGGTGGAAATGGGAGTGTCCAGATTGTCAATGAGCTAGTGGGCCAATCTGGAGGAGGAAAGTGAGTGTATGAGGGTGACTGATGTGAAACAAGAAAGCTAGACAGTAGATGGCCTTAAATTTAACTTCAGTTAATTGACTTCAGTGAACAGTGTGGGCGAACTGTACTGCGTCAGGATGAAAGAAACCACATAAACTCTGAAAGAATTTATAAATTAAAACATTGTATATAATATAAAATATTAAAACAAAGCACTTATGACCTACTATGTGCAAGCGGCTATAAAAATGAGGGGACGCATAAGGTATCTCCAAAAGAAATTAAGATTCTCTGCAGTTAGTGTTTCTAACTCCCCTCAATTAATCTGCATTCATTTAATATTTACTTATCTATGTACATATCGTTCATCAGCCGCTCCCCTGCAGTCGAGTGTAAGTTCTCTGAAGATAGCAACTATTTTTTCTTTATCATTGTGTCTGTAGAGTATAATACATTGCCTGGCACATGGTAGTCATATAATAAATGCTCAGTAAATTAAATTGGATAAGTGTCACAAGTAACACAAATTGGTATGGAGAAAGGGCTCACAACCATTTGGGTAGACAGATAAGGAACAGTGAATGAGGTGGCACTGGAGTTCAGACTCAGAGGAAGACTAGATAGAATTTCAGCAGCTAGAAATACAGAAGGGAGAATGTTCCAAGTGGTTGGAAAATGCAGGATTTCTTTGTTAGGCTGTACAGTATGTGTAGGGAATTAATAGGCAGTAATATTATTTTGACAAGAGTGAGGCACTATTAAAAATAAGTTTAATTAGCAGAGTAATATAATGAGGATTGTTTTACAAAGATTAATCTGGCATTCATGTGCATGATGGGTCAAAGGACAGAATAGATCAATAAAAAATACTAAAGCATTAGACAGATCCTGGAATCATCCACGCATAATAAAGGAATACTTAGCTCATGTTGATGTAGCGCTTCAAATTTTGCAAAATACTTTACAAACACTGTCTTGTTTTTATCCCGGCAACCATTCTGTGATGTAGTTATTATTACTACATTCATTTTCTAGATGCAAAAAGAAAAGTTCAGAGGTGGTAAATGAATTGTCCAGGGTCACACAGCAATCTAGACATGGAAGTTGAGTCCATGTCTTTCTAATATTAATTTCACTGGCACTATGATGTCTCCCAAAAGGTAATAAAGACATAAGTTAGGGTTGGAAGAGTGGTAGTGAAAGAAAGAGAATGGATTCAAGAACTATAAAAATGTTAATTATACAGTGTTCCTAAAGTGTTGGTAAAGTAGCACATGGACTTTGCCCAGTTTAAAAAGAGAATTCTAATTACTTTTTAATATCACTAAATATAGCCTTTGAAAGGAAAAGTGATAAAAATGTATTTTCAGGAAGGAATATGGAAATAAACAACTTGAAAATTGTTATAATATTTTTTTCACTTCATTTTCCCACTAATTTTGAGGTCTACCTCCTTATAATAATAATCCACTGTTTAGTTTCTGATAAAATAATATAAACATCAGCTCTTTGATATTCTGGAAACCAGGTGACAATCAGACCTTATTGAATGCTCACTCATGTAAGAGATATACAAGTGTGTGTACGTATGTGTGTATGTGTGTGTATATATCATGCATACAAATATATCCATTTACACAGATATATACACATGCACACATACATGTACATATGTATGTATGCACATACTATACATACACATACATTTTCCTCTTGGTGACAAAAATTACAGAAGTGATTGTGTAAAACCTTCCTTTTCTATACTATTTTCTGATTCTTTCATACATTTCCTTGGTAAAGAGCCTAGTGAAGACAATTAACCATATCTCATGCAACAACTTGAGAATTTACCATCATGTTTTGCCTTGTGATTGGCATCATTTAGTTTTGACCTAGATTTGGTCACTATATGAGTTTTGTTTCAGAGAAGTGACTCTAAGCTTGCTAACCAACAGAAACAAGACACAATGATTCCTGAATGCTGCTTTTGACGGGTCACCTTGCATTGGAAAATATGCTTTTGAAGTGAGTTAATTAAGACCTCTTCAAAGGGAATCACTAATCATGTGGCCCTGAGTCATCTACTACTTTGGCTATACCCTCCAACACAAAGCTTTGCTGCTTTCTGTCAGTCTTTACAGAAATCTTACCTTTGCCCATTAGCACACCAGTCCCCATGGCTACATGCTGATTCAAGACCTGGATATAAGACACAGAGATTCTTCTAATTGGCTTTGTGACTGACTTTACAAAAGGCTTGGGAGCCTCTAGAGGGAAGGAAAACAAAACTTGTCTTTTATGAAAATGAATCATAAACGTTTGCAACATGGATGGCCTATTGAGATACCAGTGTCTTTAGAAAGGATGATATGACTCACAACATGTTGAATTTGGAAAAAAAAATGTGAGAAAGGAGGAAACCTGAAAAAGTATTTCTTAAACATCTGTTATGTGCTTAGGCATCTGGGATGAAAGACAAAACCAACAGACAAAAGAGCGATTACTCCCTAAAGGTAATAATCTTCTATTGGGTAGATAGATACACAGGTACATAGATAGAAATAGGAACTGTGATTTCATTAGTATGGGGAACTCCCAAGTGAGGAAACATCCTCTACCAGTTCAGTTTGACAACTTCTCTGTAATTTATAGTCTTGGAGTGTTGCCCAGAACACTAAGAAATTAAGTAAATTGCTGCAGAACACATAGTATGCATTAGAGGAAGAACTTGAACACAGATCTTCCAGGCTGCCTAGCCATGGCACCAAGTGGTCTCTCAAAGTACAGAATAACACAGAATTAATGATCTTTTCTAGAATGACAATAGGTAATATACACCTCCCATAAGGTCATAATATATCATAGGCCCATAGATTACATAGGTAATGTGAGAGAGTAGATTTGAACATAGGTCACATCATCACATAATCAAAGTAATTTCAGAATTTGGAAAAGATCAAAGTTGTTACCAAGTCTAATCTATACCTGAGAAAAGAATTCCTTCTTTGGCAAGCAATCCTTTAGCCTTTTCTTGCAAAGGGGGAAGTCACTATCATTTAAAGTAACCCACTCCACCTATCTACAGTTATAATTTTTAATTAGTTTTTCCTGACATTAAACATTTTCCTGACATTTCCTGATTTTACCTCTCTTCAACTCCTACCCATTGCCCCCAGTTCTTCTCTGAGGAGCCAAATAAAATAAGTTAAACTTCTCTTCTATACAATAGCACTTCAAATACAGAAAGACAGCTAATATACGCTCCTTAAATCATCTCTTCTGGAGGTTAAATATCCCGAGTTCTTTCAAAGTGTCCTTATGTGGTGTGAACTCAAGGACCTCTGCCATCTTGGTTGCCTTCCTTTATACCAAGAGTTCTGAACCTTAATGTGTGTGTGTGTGTGTGTGTGTGTGTGTGTGTGTGTGTGAGAGAGAGAGAGAGAGAGAGAGAGAGAGAGAGAGAGAGAGAGAGAGAGAGAGAATAGGAGATGGACCTCCATTGGGAATCTAGTGAAAGCTATGAAATCTTTCTTAAACTATTTTTAAATGCACAAAGTAAAACACATGACATTGCAAAGGAAACCAATTACATTAATCTTTCTGTCTATCTGTCTATCACTCTTATCTATCTATATCTAGTATACATCCATCTCTACATTTATCTTATCTGCTATCTACTATCATCATCATTAACATCTATCAAATTTTGTCTATCTGTCACCTATCTACATGTCTTTCTGTTTATCTGTTTGTCTTTCTATCATCTATCAATATATCTCTATCATCTCTATTTATCTATCTTTGTCTGACTTTTGATCTATTATCTATCATCCATCAATTTATCTCTATAACATCTATGTATCATCATCTGTCTCTATCATCTATCTATATGTCTATCTGTCTTCTTATCTTTCTAACATTTATCAACCTATCTCTCAAATAATTTAGAGAGTGAAAAAATGTTAGAATCAATGGTTTGGAGGAAATTAAGTCACTCCAAACTCTTCATTTGGCTTACTAATATCCCTGACTTCTTTGTCTTCTTTGTTCCTTTTCATCTCTCTCTCTCTCTCTCTCTCTCTCTCTCTCTCTCTCTCTCTCTCTCTCTCTCTCTCTTTCTCTCTCTCTCTCTCTGCAATGTTAAAGGAACCAATATTGGGTAGAGGGTAGATAGCTGGACAAGAAGTCAATGAGACCTTGGTTCTTAACAAGGTGGCAGCATGAGCCTAGCCAAATCACTTAACCTCTTTTGTCTCAATTTCCTCTTCTATAAAATGGGGGGGGGATTGCACTCGACAGCCTCAAAGGCCCCTTCCAGCTTCAAATCAATCACTAGTTAATCTAATACAAATTTTAAAAAAAGTCTAATGTATCTTTCTGGGTTTGCTGCCTGATTGGTTTCTAGCTAAAAGTGACTGACACTTCTGGCAAGTGCACACCCAAACAGGGTAGCTTAGAAACAATAACAACAGTGATAGCTTGTGGCAAAATATGAAGCATCTTCTGTTGTCAATCTACAGGGCCATAACCTACTTTACTTTTCCATGTCCGCCATACACACACACACACACACACACACACACACACACACTCACTCACACACCTATATCAGCAAAAGAAATATTCAAGTTAAAATGGATGTCTTTTTGGAATTATCATTCTACATGCCATAGAACTTTAAAATCCTAAAATGTTAACTATGACAAGCTTGTATTGCTAAGTCAGCTTTTTCTTTCTTTAACAATAGTGCAAATGATTAGGAAATTAAACTAGACTTGAAAAAAAATTAAAATGTCTGAACTAAAAAGAATACACAGAAATTAGCAGGTGATAAGAGGATTTCCTAGAGGTTCACATATACATCAACTTGGAAAAAATTTATTTTCCCTTATCTACTACCTATAGTAGGGGTCTCTCCATATTTATAAATTCATGAAGCAGAAAAAATCAAGTCTTTGCGAAACATTATATTTGGATTAAATCAAATATCTGTTTTTAAATTTGTCTTTATTTTAATATTCACTTTATAATTTTGTATACATTGGCATAGATAACAAAATTATGGATTGCCATTTTTGTTAGAGAAGAGTTTCAAACAATACTCAGAAAAAAGAAAGTCTCAAATTTTCTTCTAGTGAAATAAAAACTGGTTAATTTTAATTTATACAAGGAGCAAAAAAAAACTTACCATTTTTACTTCATTATACCAACATTCTGCAATAATTACATGACCTAGAAGTTTTGGGGGTCATTTGATGCTCTGTACAGCGTTCTAGTGTGACATGGAAGGTCACTTCCAAACTTATATCTTATGTATTGAGATCTATAACGTTTTTCAGTGCACACTGCTCCACCACATGTGTTCTGATTGTGTATCTGCCATTCTAATCAATCAAAACTATTTATTAAACATTTATTGTTTCTCAGGTATTGAGCTTAGTGCTGTGGATACAAATGCAAAAAGTGAAGCAATTTTTAAAGATATTTAAATTATAACAAGAGAACAACAAGTACATATGTAAATATATACAAAATAAATCTGAAGAGAATAAATAAATACAATTTAGTTAAATATAAGGCATGTAGGAATGAGTGGGGGCTAGCAGTTGGGGGTGTCAAGAAATGTTTCACAGATAAAGTGGTACTTCGGATATGACCTGAAGGAAGAGAGAGATTCTACAAGGTGAAGAAAGAGTGAATATCAGGCAAGGGGGAAGGAAGGCTCATGCAAAGACACAGAGATAAGAGATGGAGGCTTGTGTGTGAGGAAGAGAGAGGGCTAGTTTGATTATATTGCATAGCGCAGTTCAGAAGGGGGAGTAATGTCTATTGAGCCTATACACATCTCTCTCTTTCTCTCTCTCTCTGCATACATATATGTGTATGCACACATCTGTATATAGTTGTGTATATGTATGCATGTATATGTACACACAGACACACACATATATAAAAATACATCACAGGATCACAGGACTGGAAGGTAGGCTGAGAGTTTGTTAGGACCTTCCCTTCACCTACAAACAGAATTAAGTTAATCTGAAGATTTAAAGGAATGAGAAAATATGTTTTTTCATGCTAATTCCCATTGATCATTCCTGCACTATATTATAATAACATAATAGTAAACTATAGGTTAAATATTATTTCATAGATCACCTTTGAGATTCAATCCATCTTGCCTTTAGCATCACGCTAATATATTTTCATCTTCTGAATAACTGCAGTCTATTCTACAAGTCTTTGGTATGAAATAGAAACAATCGTGGTTGATTTTTATTAGCTACATTGAACCTGAAATGGTGCAGATAGGAAAAACGTTATTATCCATAAACTGTGCAAACATGACACAGAAATCAGAGGGAGTGTGTAGAACGCATATAAGACCAACATATCTTTTTCTTGCAAACTATATCATATCACCAGAGGGACATTAGAAATGAGAGCTTTCAAAGTTTTGGGGTCGTTCTGTGGCACATGCATTTAGAGCTGGCAATTAACTGTAGAAATTATGGATAGAATGCAATTGGAAGTGAAAATCTAAAAAGTATGCCCTGATCTGAGAAGACAGGTTGATGCAAAGCATCATTTCCCAAAGGCCCTTCTGTCTACGTAGTTTTTAAACATACACTGAACCAGCTGCCAAACAGGGCTTTCAAATGAAGACTAGGGAAAAGGGAAAAAAAAGGGTGTTCTGCATTTTCAGTACATACCATTTCACAAAGGCAAAAGACATTGCCTGGATGCCAAATAGGCAAAGAAGAGTGAGTTTGAAAATGATTAGAATAATGAAACTGGAAAGGATTAACCACATTATCCAAACATGAAGCAATAAATAGTCCAACTAATCCCCCAGTTAGAGCCGAAGAAAACAAATGTGAGCATAGACATAAGGATTCCCAACCAGACAGCACAGTAAACTTGTTGGATTTAACACACACATTCCCTAAAACAATGTGGAATATACAGGAAGGAAATGAAGAATTTGAAAAAGATCAAGACCTTGCATTGTAACATGGTTTCTCTTTCAGTCTCTCTTCCCTCCCTTCCTTCCTCCCTCCCTCCCCTCCCTCCCTCTTCCTTCCTTCCTTCTTTCTTTCTTTCTCACTTCCCTACTTTCTGTTTTCTGTTTCCCTCCTTCCTTCCTATCTTCTCTCCTTTCTCCCCTTCCTTCTCTCCTTTTCTTACATCTTTCCTTCCCTCCCTCCTTCCTTCCTCCCTTTCTTCTTTCTCACATTTTCTCTCTTTTCTTTTTTCTCCCTCCCTCCCTTCTTCCTTCCTCCCTTCCTTCCTTCCTTCCTTCCTTCCTTCCTTCCTTCCTTCCTTCCTTCCTTCCTCCCTCCCTTCCTTCCTTCCTTCCTTCCTTCCTTCCTTCCTTCCTTCCTTCCTTCCTTCCTTCCTTCCTTCCTCCCTTCCTTCCTTCCTTCTTTCCTTCCTTCCTTCTTTCCTATATTAATTAATTTGGACATCCTAATAGTCACACCCAAGACTTGATTGTAGGCTATTTATGATTGGAGTTCCTTGACAACTTGTTATGGAAAGAGGGGGATGGAGTGGAAACTAGGCCATTCCAGTCATACAAGGTTTTTGTTTCATATTGTTTTGTTTGGGGGTAGAGTTTGGATGGCAAGAATGTTTTGATATATGTTGATCTGAATGTGTGTCCTAATGAGTTAGGCTCCACTGTTGCCACCTTCCTTATATGTGTGTGTGTGTATGTGTATGTATATGTACATATATCTATATGTATATATGCCTCTGTGTGTGTGTGTGTGTGTGTATATATATATATATATATATATATATATATATACATATATATATATGTAATTTCCCACCATAGAAACCAAGGAATGGTTCAGGTGTATTATATACTTCTCTACTTCCCTTCAATGGATTCACCCAGAAGGAAAAAGTAATGTGCTTTCCATTATTTATGTGATTTTTTAAACATTCTCTCAATGAGTAATGTCAAATAAATAGCCTCATAGAAAACTTGCACAAACATTTTCTCTTTTCTCTCACATATCAAATATGGATTATATTTTTAAAATTCCATTTGAAATTAAACGTTTGGGCATTTTTCTTTTAGGATCAATTGTTACCAGCATTACTTCTTAAAATACAAATGAAGAAAAAAAAACAAATGGAAAATGGCATCTTTTCATTGGGAGCTGCTCCATGAAATGCATCTTTGCTCATTAAACTTACTGTGTATTTGTGTGTGTGTGTGTGTGCGTGTGTGAGTGTGTGTGCGTGTGTGAGTGTGTGTGTGTGTGTGTGTGTGTGTGTGTGTCTGTATGGCAGGGGGCACAGAATCTCCTACACTGGTATAATATGTTTGTCACCTCTCCAAGGTACAAGAAGCTTCTTGCTGAAATTCATTCTGGTAAGTGTTTGGCCAGCTGAATTTTGGAAGAGTTTATCAATTGTGGAGTAAGTGCAATCAGTTGTTTCTAACCACTGATATATTATTAGGTCATTTATTTGTGGCAAAATAGACATCTGAATAGTGCTTATTGTTTCTCTTAATGAAATGTGTAAATCTTCCTTTCTGTTCCCCTGAAATTTAAGTTTTTGGTGGTAGGGATAAAAAAGTAAAAGCCAGAGCTTCAGAAATCTCAAAGTATTATTTTTCTCTCATTTTATAACCCCATTTTAAATTGCAGATAAATAGATAGACAGACAGACAGATAGATAGATAGATAGATAGATAGATAGATAGATAGATAGATAGGAGAAATATATTTCTCTACATAGAAATATTTGAAAGGAATACCTCATATAACAGAAACAGCTAAGCATAGTCTTCATATGCAATAAATTACTTTCTACAAGATTGTTTATTGAGAACTTGTTTAGTCACTGAAAAAAATTGTTATCCCAACTTTCTGCACAAGAGTTGTATCCTGATATATTTTGTGCATTTAAGCAAGATGGTGTATTATAAGGCAAAAACACAGGTCTTCCAGGTATCTAATTCATTTCCAAAATTTACTTCTTCCCAGAAACTAAAGCCCTTCTCAGTTACTTGTCATAATTTCTTGAAAGCCAGAATATCATTTGCCAAACTGCTTTTAAACATGTATTTTCATAACTGCTTCAAGTATAGCTCAACAATACTGTGAGTGAAATGGTAAACCTGTATCATTTTTTAAAAAAAGTAATTGTTGTGTGGTAATATTGAATAATGTTTATACAATGTGTATTCATCCCCCTCCTTAACTGAGTTATAGTTTTCAGATTTTAGCAGCCAGGGTGATCATCTTGGTTCATAGTGTCTTTCCCTAGCCATGAAGAGTTGAAAAAGATCACTACTGCTTCATATTTTAGCTTTTATTTTTTTGAAAGGTGTTTCTAAAGAAGTGCTGGAAAACAGGTCCTTCATTACTCAAAGAGAAATCATTGGTATGTATTTTTAATCCCTTTGATACTCAGTTCTCAATGATAATTTCTATATCTATTCCGCATACAATCTGTTTGTGGATATATATATATATATATGTATATATGTTGGAATGCTTCCTCTGTCATCCCCTACGATTTCATTGGGGGAAAATGGACAAGTATAGGAAGAACAAATCGATGTAAATAGTGCTAAGGACAATATTTGGCCACATCTCTTCTTAAGATGTGAATGACATCTAATAGATATGAATGGCTGTTAAATAATTTATGTCCACTCCCATTTGAGTGCATATTTTTCATGTACTTTGTGTACTGAACAAATGTAAACTATTAAAACATAAATGAAGACAACCCTATGTCATTTCCTTTCAGAAAATAGGGTTTATATTTCCTAAAATTATCTCCAGTACTTGAGAGCTTATGTTGCTATTGATAAGATTTTCCTTAGGAATCACATTACCTAAAAACCTTGATTTGCTTATATCACTGATTAAGTAAATGGCTGATAATCATAATAGGGAATCATTTAAGGGTTTTAGGATTACACTCCTGTTGAGCAGAGTAATCATTTCAGAGATTTAAGTGGTGATTGACACTCAGGAGCATCCCAATATGTCAATGCAAGATCTTAATATAAAGTCTCTTAAAAATGAAAGGAATTGAGTAAAGACTCCAGTCTGGAGCTTGAAGAACTAACTTAAGAAAAATTACCCTGTATGTAAAGTCCAAAATAATACCTAAAATGATATAAATATATACACATTTAACTGGAAGGAACCTTCTGATCAGCTATAACTGCTTCTTATATGTTAGGAACTATGCTGTATCCTGGAGAAAGAAAGGCAAAAACACAAGACCTCAGGGTATTGGAGGTAATGGAGTTCACTTTCTAATGACTTTTGGGAGATGAGGAAACTGAAGCTCACAGACATTAATTAGACCCATTGTTCAGTCGTTTTTCCATTGTATCTGACTCTTTGTTGCTGTATTTGGGGTTTTCTTGGCAAAGATACCGGGGTAGTTTGGCACCTCCTTCTTCAGCTCACTTTACAGATGAGGAACTGAGGCAAACAGGGTTAAGTGACTTGCCTAGGGTCACACATCTAGTCAATGTCTGAGACCAGATTTGAACGCAGGGAGATGAGTCTTCCTTACTCCTGTCTCAGCACGTTCTCCACTGCACCACCTAGCTGCCAGACATTAGGCAATCTGCCCCAAATCAGACTCATAGTAAACAAGTGAGCCAGGGCTATAATCCAGAATTTCTAACACCTAATCCAGTAAGTGACCATTCTACTGTACCACTCTGCTTCCCATTGGTGAAGGACTACAAAAATATCTTCGTTAAAAGTTACAATACGGATTGAGTAGTGTTCTAATCCAAATCTGCATTAATATTTTATCATAATCTATATAGCATGCTCTCAAGGCTACCTTGTGAAGAAATCTAAATGACCTAAACACAAAATAGACCAATAAAAGAATATAAACTCCATGAAGGCAGGGAGTCTGGTTTAGCTAGAGTTTGTATCTACCCCAGCACATTATTCTGCCTACCAGTACATGCTCAAGAAATGTTGACCTAATAATAACATATAGCATATTCCTCTCCCGAGTTCCCTGGACTGAGCAGCCTGGAAAGAGTAGAGTAGACTGTTGAAACTTCAGTCAGGGGGGATTAATTGACCTCTTCCAGGAAATCATCAGGTTGTTTAGCCAGAGCAGCACAGCAGTTGGGTGACTCATGACTCTGTCCTGGTCTGGCCTCCCAACATACTTTACTTTGATAGCTAAGTGTTGGATTTGGAGTCAGGAAGACCTGAATTGAAATCTTGCCTCAACTAGCTGTATGACCCTGGGTTACATTATACATTTTCCCTTCCTTCCTTCTTTCCTCTTCATTTCCTTTCTTCACAGAGCCAGAAGAGGTAATATACATTGGGAGTACACCCTAGTGTGAGTCATTATGGGAGATTTTGTTTCCTTTCTTTTCCTACCTCTTGCCAGTGGGAAGTCGGCTGCTGGCAAGAGCTACTGCTTATCCTGAATGCAGAATGTCTGCAGTTTCTGGAGGAATCTTTTCTTCAAGTGGGAGAGAATCCTGTGGAGGAGAGTGCTGGGAGCTGCATCCAAGTAGGAACATAGTTTACCTTCTTGAACTCAAAGGACAGAATGAGTCTCACTGTCTCTCTAATGCTTCAAAAAATCTTGGAGGTGGTTACAACATAAATAAAATGTGTTGGACATAGAAGTTTATTGTGTGTGATGTTTCTTCTTAGCCATGTGGCCATGAGGGATGAGGTAAACATGGTTGTGGTTGTCTGGAATTTGAAAAGCAGGAGATGTTGAAACACTCTTTTGGTTTAAGCTAAGAATTATGTTTTTTTCATCTATCTTTTTTCAAACTGATCCAAGTAATTCCAATATTCAGATAGACAGTCATTGTACAGTGAGCTGTAGGGTAAAAAGGAAACGTCCATAATATCAATGAATTGATCGGGCCCAAGACATTTTGTGCTGAGATAGTAGTGCAAGATATTCAGGACAGAAGAAACTATACAGCACCTTGCAAAAATATCTTATTGTGGAAATGGACCATAGTGGCAAGTAGTTTTGAGGTAGTTTGTTCAGAAACATAAACATAGCTATAACCTGAGCAGTTCTAGCTTCTTAGCAGTCCATGGGAAAAGAGATCCCTTCACTGTATGTGGTGGAACCATTTCAGCAGGATGGGGGATCTGTTTAGAATTTTACTTGAATGGATATAATTTAACCTTAGATCAGTGAATGAGAGTTTATGTGTGTCTTTGTATGTGGCTGTATGATTTCATTGCTATAGGGAATGCAGATTGGTACCATAGAGTCACAGTCAATATATGTCATAGGTGGAAATTGAGTCTAGGTCTTTCTGACTTGGAGACATTGGTTCTGTTTTCCACTAAGTACAGTGTTTATTGAATGGGTGGGTGTACATACACACATCTATAAACATGCACAATACACAAAAACACATAATACATACACAAGAAAACAAGGAATTTCCTTACCAGGAATTCCCTATACAAATGAAAATCATAAATCCATTTCCATATATATATGGTGTGTCCGAAAAGTCTTAGTGCAAGTTTATGTGCCTGCACTAAGACTTTTGGGACACCTTGTTATTTTTCTCTCTCTCTTTCTGGCTGTATGTCAGTCTGTCTATTTCTGTTGCTTTGTCTTTATGTCTATCTCTATCCTTCTTTGTCTCTGTTTCTGTCTCTGTCTCTCTTCATGTATATATATATATATATATATATATATATATATATATACATACGTGTGTGTTTGTATATATATGTGTGTGTGTGTGTGTATACACATATGAAATCTGTCTCCCTCCTTTCCATCTCTTCAGTTCTATGTGCATAAAATGCTAAAACAAAAGTTTCAATTTGTTATTTATAGACATGCTATTTCATGAATTTCCTGGAATAAAATATTTATCTGAATACCCTTTTTAAGGATGCCAGAATATGATGGAGTAAAACTTATCAAATGTGCATACTTTCATTACTGAATGTAAATGCTCCATATTTTGAAGATCACTTAAGGTAGTGTTTTTAAAAGAAATGAAGTTTACATAACACAGAGTCTGTTGGAAGAAATGGAGAGAAATGTGGTGTGTGTGTGTGTGTGTGTGTGTGTGTGTGTGTGTGTGTGTGTGTGTAAGAGCAATGGTAGCTTTCATGTTAAAGAATCCATGACATTTGAAGAGTGCTAACCAAAGTTTTATGCACTAAGCGTGAAATAGGAAATGCAGTGCTCATAGCCAACGGTTAAGATCCTCTTATCTCACAGCAGAGAGAAACTGAACCCTGTGTACTGCTGTTGCTTCTGAGACAGCCTACTATGTTTATCACAAATGTGGAAAAAGCTCCAAAGAAGGATTTTCTCCTCCTGTGGCTTCTCAAGATCATTGTTGCCATCCAATATTATTTATTAAGCTTACATGCATTTCGGTTTCTATCAATGGAAGGTTAATTGAAGTCAACCAAAAATTCAGGTAGTACGGATTCTACCCAGAGCATTTTTTTTATTGCGGTCTCCTAGTATTTCATGTACATGCAATATTGTCACTTATTGACTTTTCCTATGACCACAAATTCTGCAGTTTTAGCAGCCTATATACCTTGGGAGAAACAAGCAAGCAAACAAAATGTTAAATACAATCCAGTACAATTTATTGATACTCTTGACGCTTCACAGATGCATTCAGCTCCTCTGAGGTCTTTAGCCAGGGTTAACTTGAGATCGTAGTCAAGTAAAGCTGCTGCTGATCAGTTTTTCATCATGCCGTTTTTCTTAGCTCTCTAGGAAATCATTAATAAGCTCTTTTTCTAGAAGCAAAATTATGACAAATTTTGATTTTCTTCCAAGACCTGCCCACTTTGGGTTGTTGTGAAGATAAAATAATATTTGTAAAGTGCTTTTGAAATATTAAAGCACTATCTACGATATATATGTATATATGTGTGTGTATGATATCACATGTTTACATGTATACATTTGTACATGCATAGATAAAATGTGTTTCTATATATATAAATATGTACATGCATACATATCCATGTATATAAAATCTTTAAATTTGAATGCATAATTCCTATATATCTTGAGCCAGACCTAAGTCTTCTCTGGTAGAACCAAACGCAAACTGCTTAAGTGACCTTCTGCAACCCTTTACAAAGTGTTCATCGTCCTCAGTTAAAGGGAGACCTTGTAGATACCTTTCAGATTAAGGTTTGCTTTAGACTAGCAAGTTGATGTGATCCATTCCCAATGATCTTTTAAGATGTAAGTCCTCAGCCAGCCCATGCAGCACTTAAAGCTGATCATCATTTCAGCAGCAGCTGTTGCTAACTCAGGATGTGTGGGTCCAAAGTGCTGCTGCATCTTTTAAAACCTAAGGAAGAAAGTCTAAGTGTCACGGAACATTAAATATGATTTAATATACCTAAGATCTATGACCCAGATGTAAGAGTTCTGAGATAGCAGTGAAAGCATTTGGAAATGGTAGCTTTTACTTTAAACATCTGTACAAGCCAAGAGATGCATTTAAAAAGGCTAAGGCTGTGTTTCAGATAAGCAAATATGAAGAAATGGAAAATTCAAAAGTACAGTAATGGTGAAGCCCTATTAGAGACTGGAAAAAATGAGCCTTCCTGTTTCTCTAAACCTTTCATTTTCACAGATGAAAAATTAATCAAAACCTTGGAGAAATCAAACAGTTTGGTGATTTTGAAATATTTGGATAAGTGGATTTTTTTAACATTAAGTTTCAGCTAAAAAAAAAAGTGCCAGAAATTTGAGATCCTGTTTCTAGGAAATTTACAATGTATTTTTGACCTCACAGACTTACAGTTTTGATATGCTCCAGATAGCTCTCTGAATTTTCTGATGTATATCCAGGCCTGTGGATATCACGTACACAAATTATTATTCAGTATTCTACATGACCAAGTAGTTTCAGATTTTGACCAGATCTTCCTGGCAAGGCTTGAGGCCTGAGAACTGAAGGTACAATGTTTCCGAGGAGAAAGGAAAAAAAGAAATCAGAAGGTAGGGAGAGGAGCCAGGGCTCCTTGGTCAATGAAACGGCTATGGATTTGGGAGGTTGGAATCACACATTCACTTCATGGCACACAGGTATTGGGTATAGCCTAAAGATGCCCTCAGGTATATTTCAAGTTCTATTAACCCATCATCCTTACCTCTAGTATTCTCTATAATACTAATCATTAGATGAGGCCCATTTATTTATTGATTGGCCCAGGTGAGACGCTTTGATTATCTTTGTGCAAAGGAAGAGTCTGACTGAGAAAGTCTAGGACCCTGAACCTAAGAGCCTAGGGAATAGCACCGTTGCCTATGACACTGGACATTCTTTTAGCTCAGCCCCCATAGTCATCATTGAGAGGAGAAACTATTCTGGAAAAGGGACTGCCCTTTCTCATCACAACCAGCAACAATGGCTGGGCAACTGCCATCAACAGGCAGATAACTACAATAGCCCTGAAGGTAGCAGAAACTATGCGCCAGCTCCCACCCCCTTCATGTCCAGACCACTGGCCCTGCTTTCCGACTTAGTCCTCACAGTCATTGTCTTGGAAAGAAACTCCTGTGGACTAGGAGCCAGTCGCATCAAGTACCACTCAAAGGACTTTCAAAGCAACCTAATTGAAACATTCAGGCACCTTGAGGGAGAGACAGGAGGGAGAGTAGGCTAGGTAAATAAAAACAACAGCACATTGACACAACATTTCCCCTCAGACCCTAATGGATACAGTCCAGTATGTATGTTTCTATGTTCATTCATGTTTCTATGTTCAGTCATGTCCAACTCTTCAAGACCCGATGGACCACACTGTCCAGGAGGTTTTCTTGGCAAAGATACTGAGATGCTTTGCCATTTCCTTCCCCTTATAGCCCAGTAGCCTGTACTGAAGAACCTTTTTAGTAACAATGCTTCCAACCAGAGCTGTGCTGGGAAACATTTAAGAACATTCTCACCAAAACAAACAAACAAAACATAAAGGACTGGCTTTTAAGTTTAATTTGCATTATTAACATTTCCTTAAGTCTAGACTTTCAACAAAATAATCAATCAAGCACTGATTTGTAGCAGCAAAACTTAACAATCACCTTTCCTGAACCAGTGTTTTGAACTGACTGCAGCAAAACCTGTTTCAGTCCACCTTTAAATATTTCACCATTAGAGAACAATATGATTTTATCAGTGGAAATGACATAGAAAAGAGGTATTTGCATCTGCCTTGATACTATACCCTAAGGACCTTTCCATGTGACTCACAGCTGAAACCTTCCATATGGCTCATCTTCCCTGGTCGAATATGAGCTCCTTGACTGAAGACACTATCTTACTTTTTTTTTTCCTGTTTCTATTCCCAGTGCGTAGCACATAGCAAGTGCTTGATAAATGGTTTATTCATTCATTCATTTGTACATTCATTTAAAGCCAAGTATTCTATCTTGCCTCTGTTTAACTCATTGCCTTAAGGAAACAAATTAACACAATGTAGACAGTAATTATTTAGGACTAAGATTTAAAAAAATGTCTAGTGATTGCTTTTAATAGCTTTTAACTTATCTTTCACATGTTTCTCACTCTTTGAGGTATGGTCTAGAAAAAAGTAACTCAATTATTCTCAGCTACATACATATGCGTTCCTTTTTTTCTGTAGAGATAATTTAGAATTCTTGAAAGTTCCCTTGTACATACTATTCCATAATAACATGATATTTGAGGAGGAGGAGGAAGAGGATGATGATGATTTCTTTGGTCTATACACATGATTTAAGAGTTAAAGAATCTCCCTTCACTCAGTCAAGTTAGTCAACTAGCACTTATAAAGCGTTTGTTATTATCCACCCACTCTGCTAAGAATAGAAAGGCAAAAAAAAAGCAGTTCCTTATCTCTGGGACCTCACAGTCTCATGGGGAGATCCTTGTTGTTTGTCCTTCCTTTCAAAAGAGGACCAATGACATCACAAGTGATAGCTTGCTTTCAGTATCAATTGGATTTAAGAGAGGCAGAGTTGCACAAAGCATCAGCCTCACTCTCTCTCCCAGTCATCCAAGTCCAATGGCAAGACAAAAGTCAGTACAACTAGCAATGGCTTAAGATGTAGTGGATGACTGATGTCTTCCATGTCTGACCAAGCTCTAAGTGATCCACAGTGCCTGCCTTAGCTGCTTTTATGGCCTTTGGAACAAACTGTTCTCATTCACCCATTCCACTGGAGGAAGTCTTCACATGCTTGGGGTAGACTCCCCTTAACTCACTGACGGTTTTGAGGATTATTGGTTATCTTAAACCTGGTGCAAACAACTATAAATAAACAAGATCTGTAGAAGATAACTGAGTATAGTCTCCGAGGGAAGGCACTGGCATAAATAGGGATCAGGTGAGGTTTCTTACAGAAGGTGGGCCTTTTGCTAAGACTTGAAGGAAGCCAAGAAAGCCATGAAGCAGAGATGAGGAGGGAGAATATTCTAGGAATGGAAGAAAGCCAAAGAAAATGATCAGAGGTGGGAGATTGAGTGTTATGTGCAAGAAACAACAAGAAGGTCGGTGTCCTTAGCTTGCTAAGGATGAGGAGGCGATTAAGATGTAAGAAGACTGGAAAAGTCAGATGGGGGTCAGGTTATAAGGGGCTTTGAAAGCCAGAGGATTTTATATTTTGTCCCAGAGGTAGTAAGGAACCAGTGGAGTTGACAGAATATGGGAATGATTTCGTCAAATATGTGTTTTAGGAAGATCACTTTGATATCTGTGTGGAGGCTAGACTTAAGTGGGTAAAAATATCAGTCTGGGAAACCAATCAGCGGGTTACTGAAATAGTCTAGGTGTGAGGTAATGAAGGAGGCAGCCATTTGGCACAGTGGAGAGAATGCTGGGCCTGGAGTCAGGAAGACTCATTTTCCTGAGTTCAAATCTAGCCTTGGATACTTACTAAGGTATGACCCTGGGCAAGTCACTTAACTCTGTTTGCCTCAGTTTCCTCATCTGTAAAATGAGCAAGAAAAGGAAATAGCAAACCACATACCAACCTTTGCAGGGGTTTGGTGATAAATATTTTTTTTTAACAACCAGCTCTTTAAGTAAAACAAAAATAACAAAAAAGTAGACACATAAGATTTAAGTTTAATCTGCATTATTAAAATATTCTCTATCAGTTTCTCAAGTCGAGAAAATCAACAAAACAATAAGTGAAGCCCTGATTTGTAGTGTTTGCTGGTTTCCAAAGTATAAATACCCATACTGACAATTTTACAGTTGGTTCTTCTAAATTAGTTCGAGCTGGTTCCAGCCTACCTTTGCCTCTGTGATTCCAAGGCTGACATCGATTCTACCTAGCTACTTCTCCCTTGTCTTCATACTGTGTCCTTATATTCCACAGCACATAAGCCTGTCTAAGATAAATCTAGACAAGAGGTAATAAAACTGTTTTTTGGACATGAAGATTTGTATTCTTAATGGCTTTACTCAACCTAATCATAGAATTACTATGAATAAAATTGGTATTTAATACACACCAGCCAAGTGGTAACTCATGTAGCTAGAAGTTTGCTGAAAGTTGTATAGAAGTTGGCTCAGGATAATATTTTTTGAAAAGTCACTGTGAATCAACCACAAAATGAATATGTTGTATGTGTATTATTGAGTGGATTACATTTTAAAATCTAAATATAAGAGGGTGAGGAATAAGTGGACATTGCATAAGGGTTCAAATCTCTGGTATGAACTCAATCTTCCAAACACTGCAGAGATGGCTGCTCTTATATAAGATTCAACTCAAAGTTTTCACCCAGATTTTTAGGGTTTTATGAAACAGACATAGAAAAATGAGCAAGCTGTTTGCATGCTATGCAATAGACTATGAGTCCTTTGAAGACGGGGATTGTCTTCTAGCTTTCTTTGTATTTGCAGCACTAAGCATAGTGTAAGGCACATAGTTGGTACTTAATGTTCATTGACTGACTTCAAAAATTTTCTTGTACTGTATTCTTTAATTTTATTCTCCTTATCTGTAACTAAGGCTTGGACTAACTCAAGTGAGGATCTCTCTAGTGAAAAGATTATAAATTTAACCAAGATAGCCAAGCTTTGCACCTCCTATATTGCCCTTCCCAATAAAATAATAGACTTGAAAATTAGACTAACTTAAATTTTGGGGAAAATATTGGCATGATTAAACTAAACTGGGGCACTCTCAGAATAATTGCTCTTATGAAGGCATGGGATTTTTAGATTTTAACCTGTAGAGGTTCTTCTAGATCATCTTGTTCAAATCTTAATTTAAGAGATTAGGAGGCTTTGATCCAGAGTGGGCAAGTAATATCTTAAGATTATTGTGCCACGTAGCAAGACTAGGCAGCATTGATAGGGTAAACCTAACCTTGGTCCATAGATCAAGAAGGCAGCATGGGGGCAGTGGAGAAAGTTCTGAACTTAGAATCACAGGATGAGAGTTCAAATCCAGGCTCTGCCACTTACTGCCAGTGGGACTTGGGGCAAATCATTTAACCTCTCAGCATCTGGATGTCCTCATTAAGGTACTGGACTAGATCAGTGCTGTTAAAGTCAAATAGAAATGGAGGTTACTAATGTGTACATAAGGATCCCTGTGAGCTCAAATTAGCAGTTTAAAAATGTAATGTTATCTATGTTTATTGTATTTGTATTTATTTTACTAAATATTTCCCAATTACATTTTAATCTGGTTCAGGTAGTATCAGGGAGTTTTGTGGGCTACATGTATAAGCCTTGTGTTTGACACCAAGGCCTCTTTTAGCTCCAGATCTATGAGCCTGTGAATTCTCTCACTCTCTTAAGATTTGTCTGAAATCAGAACTTGGTATACCAAGTCCACTTCAGATAAGTATATGGTGAGAACATAACTTTCTTCCCATCTTGAGTGCCCAAACTTACCCAATTATTGCTTTCCATCCAAAAAAAAGTCCTGTTAACAAACCAATGAACTTCATAACACCTTCAGAACTGAAAGAAACCTTAGAGTTCACTAAGTCCGAGTCTCTTAATTCATACATAATGACCCAGAGAAGTTAGGAAACATGATGAAAGTCATATAGGTAGTAAGTGGCAAAGCTGAACTTTGACCCCAGATTCTCTAAGTCCAAATCCAAAATTCAGTACATTGCACCATCCTGCTTCTGTGGTGATAGTTATAAAATCAGTGAATAAACACCAGGTCTGTGAATACACTCAATTTATACATAGACTTCACTTACATTAAACCAGGAACTATCACTATACTTAATTTAATGTTCTTTTAATTTTGAACTAAACCCACCTCCTAGGCTATTGAATCTATACAGATGGCTTCTATATTCATAAGTTTGGTCCATATGTTGTTTCAGAGAGCCAGACCTGTATTTTCAACTGCTCCAAATTCAGTATGTCCAAAAACTAGTATATTTATCTAAAAGCTTGCTTCTTATGCCAACTTCACTACCTTTGTTAATGACAAGAGCATTCAACCACCTTGTCTTCTATATCTGAAACCTTAGTGCTATCTTTGACTCTTGCCACACCTTTACCACTCATATCTAATCAGATATCAAATCTATCTCCCCTGTGATTATTCTCCCACCTGTTAGAATGTAAACTCCTTGAGGGCAGGGACTGTCTTTGCTTTTGTTTTTATGTACCCCCCAACAATTTCTGGCATATAGTAAGTTTTTAATAAGTGTTTTTATCTAATTAATTAATTTTCTATCCTCTAGACACCAGTCAAACTAGACTGTATCTCCAGGGCAATCCTGCATTACCTTGTCTTCTGACTGCTCATGTTATATCTTTTACGACACACTCTTTCAAACAATTAAATTGATATTCATAATTTCAAGCCAAGTTTAAAGTTCCTTAGAAGCATAGGAATATAGAGAATTGGTCAAGGCTATTCCAGAATAGCAATACTGAGGGTCTGTAGATGTGCATTGGCAGTATTTACAAAGATATCTACAAAATAGAAGGGCAAGATGCCAAGAAACATATTCCAACAAGAAAAAGGATCTGATATCAGTGCCAGGACAAAAGTTGTTTGGGATCATAGTGATCTAGTGCTCCTATATTGAAAAATAAGCATGAATAGTATAATGTCTCCAAATATTAAAAAAAAATGCTTAGATGCTCATAGTTATATCAATCTCATGGAAGGGGAGAGGGAAGGAGGCACAAGAGCAACTCAGTGAAAAGTCTAGATATTAACTGCATTATATTGAAGGTCAGACTATAGGTGGGGAACAAATGTGATTTTATTGCCCTCAGTCCTTCTTTTGAAACTGTCTTCCCTTCCCCATTAGCCTCGAAAGATCAGGAATCCAAAGAATGGCCCAAAGAAGAAGACAAGGCAGAGTGATGCATATATTCCAAGCCCGTTCCCCATCCATGCCTTTTAACGTAATTGGTTTGTTCTGTTCCTTGAATTCAGCAAAAACTAGAAGACCCAAAGAAACCAACTTCCTATGATCATTGAACTACTGGGAGTTAGAAATGAAAGAGACCTCAAAGTTCATTTATTCCCTTCTCTCTGAGGAGACTGAGGTAGGCCCAGAAAGGAAGGAAGGAAACAAGTGCTTTTAAAGTACCTACTATGTGCCAGGTACTGTGCTAAACACTTTGCATATATTATTTTATTTGATTCGCACGAGAACCACGGGAGGTATGTGCTATTACGAGTTCCATTTTAAAGTTGGAGAACCTGAGGCAGACAGAGATTTGAAGCATCTGGGACTGAATTCAGAATTAGTTCTTCCTGACTCCAGGCCATCACTCTATCCCATTCCACCTAAGTGCCTCACAGGTAGAGTCACTTGTCCACGTTTAGTGGGAAGATTCCATCTTGGTTCCTAATTTATTTGGACAAAAGGAGATACAGACATCTATGGCCTGAAGAAGACTGAGCTTGGGTAGCATCCTAAGGTGAGCCTAACACCTGGAAATGCAAAATCTTCTATCTTTAAAGCACTTTGCTGCCTTTTTGTATTACTGAACAAACTACTACATAGAAAGGAATTTATCAAGTTTGGAGGATGGAGAGAAAATAAAATTTGTCGAGCACTTAGAATTCTTTATAAGGCATTTTTTTGGATTAGTATTATAGTGTTTGTAGTTTGCATACATTCTATATACTTCTATATATTCTACTCTATAGAATTGTATCAATATAAATAATTTATTTTGTAGTTTTATTTATTTTGGTTTAAATGCTCTTTATCCTCTAGCAATCCTGAAGACAAACTGCTATTAAATAAGCAAACCTGCCTGCTTCAGATCCAGATCCAGGGACCAAGAAAAAAAAAACAAAGGAATATATATTCTGCTATTTTTAAATTTCATTTTCAAGAAATATTTCAGTCATTAAATCAACAAGCATTTATTAAGCACTTCCTGTGTCCCAGGCAGGCAGCTAGGTCGCTCATTGGATAGAGCGCTGGGCCTGCAGTCAGGAAGACTAAACTTCCTGAGTTCAAATCTGACCCCAGACACTTACTAGCTATGGGACTACACTGTCAATGTAAGACTCACAGTGGCTGCTATGAATGTGCTGGTGTATTCCAGGTTTGAATGGCAAGATCTAAGAGTCTCTCTTCACTGAAGACAAAGCCAAAACATTCATTTCAACACCAGCAAGCCAAACGCATCATAGCAACAAAGAAATCTATACGCATTACCAATGCAGGGAGCACCGCCATCCCCAAGCCTTCTCTCCGCCGGGTCTTCCCACAAACAAGTTCCCTTAAGCAAAATCCCTCCCTCTCGCACTCATGCTGGCTGCTCTTCTCTCTTGGCCTCTTTTCTCTCTCCAAGCTCCAACTCACTCCAACTTCTTGCTCCACCCCTTTGGCAAGCTTCTCCCAACACAGGCTCATGTGACCCAGGATCATGTGACTCAGGCTTCCATGTGACTCAAGCAGGTCGCCTAGGCTTACTAATGGATGGGAAAGATCTTCCTATTCCATTAACATTACAATGACCCTTGGCAAGTCACTTAACCTTATTTGACTCAGTTCCTCATCTGAAAAACGAACTGGAGAAAGAAATGGCAAAGCGCTCCAGTATCTTTGCCAAGAAAATCCCAAATGGTGTCACAAAGAGTAGGACAGGACTAAAACCAATGAACAAGTGTGCCAGGCACTGTGCTACACATTGGGAATATATATTTGTGTATGTATATGTGTGGGTATACACACACACACACATATACATATATAGTATATGTATACCTATACCTACACCTATACCTTACCTATACCTATATACTTATACACACACAAGCAAAAAGAAAGACAGTCCTTGCCCTCAAGAAGCTTATATTCTAATGGATGAAGACAATACATAAAGGGGAGCTAAAAAGCTGGTGGAGGGGGTAAAGTAGGAAAGTACTCAGTACTGGGCCATGGCAGAAAAAAAATCCAGTGAAGATGAATGAGCAGCGCAGCATGGAATGAAGACATTGGTCTTGGCTTCCTTATGTTTGAAGTTGACTGACTAACTGGGAATAATCAGACAATCAGATTGTGCGGCCTTAGGGCAAAAAGTACTTCCAATAGAAGAAGTAGTTTAGGTATGGCTTGAGCTTCTAGTAGGTCAGTCAATAAATATTTAATATGACCTGCAAAAAGCTAAGAACTGTTTTAAGCACTGGGGATACAAAGAAAGGCAAAAGGCAGTCCCAGTCCTCAACTAGCATATAATCTAATGGGGGAAGGCAGTATACAAAAGAAGCTGAAAAGCTGGTGTAGGATGTGTGTGGGCAGGTGAGGTTGGGGAGGTTTGGAGATGGTAGACAAAGTCCTATGGAGAGAATTCAGCAGGGAAGCTGCTGTATGCATGGCACTACACCCAGATCAGTTTCTTAAAATGAAATTTCTACCCATAAAAGGAATTTTTCCACAAGGCATGGGTAGATCTCATCAGAGAAAACAAAGGTCTTTTTTTCTCTAGCAAGGTTAACCACTACACACAGTTAGATCAAATAAAAACATCCTTTCTTCTTGTGTTCTAATTTAGCTGAGATAAATTATCTATATGTTCTATCTATATCTATATGGTCACAGAGTTACAATGAGTAATTACAATTGTATACGAATCTGAACAATGCAAACTTAATAAATACAGCCCTCTATGGAAACTGAATTGTTTTTCAGTCCTTTGTATTCACATAGGTACCCTGTGATAAAACTTTGTCGTGTAACTCCCCATGCAAAGGAATCATGGGCCAGAAAGCTTTCTCATTACTGCATGATGTTAAAGAGGCCAAAGATGTTACAGAGGTATGATTCCATTTAGACTTATCGGCATCAGACAGTACAGATCTTGATGCTAGTGGTACGGAGAGAGCACTCGACTTTGAATCCAAAAACCTAATTTGTAGTTCTAGATCTGACATTTATCGTGTGCCTTTGGTGAGAGATTTATTTAATCTGCCTGAGTCTCAGTTTCTTCTTTAAAATGCAGTTAATAATATTTACACTTGCCTAAACTATAGGCTTACAGGGTATTGTAAATTACTATAATTACTAAAGTTAGGGATGGGAACTGGGATCTCATTGGTAAAGAGAACTCCTGAATGAAGACTCTTCCCCTACAAGGGAAGGCAAGTGTTAAAAAGAATTATCTGAAATAAAAAGAAACTGAGGAAATAGTTTGATTGGACAAGAGAGGTTACCTGACTAGTTAGCCTCTCCCAGGCTTTCTTAATTCTACCCAGAAGTCCTTTTCTTACAGGTGGGCCAGAAAATGTACTGGGAAAGAAAAACTTGTGGTCAGAAGTTAGCCGTTATCCCTCCCCCCACCCCATACTTCCTTAGAAAGGTCCAATACTCAACTTAGGCTCTAGCTCTAGGGGGAAAAAAGGAGCTTATCCACTAAGACTGGAAAGAGTAACTCAACATCTGGCTAGCCTTTCTCCAGCTGCCAGAAAGAGATACTTAGCCTTTGGTCAACCCCCCCCACCCCCACCCCCGCCCCCACTTTCTGCCAGAAAGGGAAACCTAGCCTTTTAAAAGAGTAATCCTATGATTATTTTATTATGTATTACACTAAATTATCTGGTATTAAATGATAAAATCTCTACCTATTCATTAAGTTGATAAGCTAGATTTAAGAGATTATCTGTGTTAGTCTGGTTTGGCTGTTAGGGCTAGCTTTTCCTAAAGAAAAGAGTTTAATTCTATAATCAAACTAAAAATAAATCAAAGTAATCGATATTAATTGATTTCCTTTTCAAAGTCAGCATCTTCTCTTCAACTTGCAGTCTTAGATTGTTGCCCAGAGCAATAATGTCAGAATCAAATCGAAATGGGAACCACCAAACTGTACATAAGGATCTCTATAGGCCACATATTGATTTAGAAAACCACATATCCTATTACCTATGTTCTAGTGTATTTTTATTTTTTTCTATCCTAATTGCATTTCAATCTAGCTCCTGCTGCACTTAAGTGTGTTACTGAGGCACAGAATATACCCCTAACTCTATTGATCTGTGGCTAGACCATGATAATTATTAGAGCATAGAAGAGAAGATAGAACTGGCCTACAAGCCAGATAGATTGGGATTGAAGTCTTGTCCCTGACATATTGGCTTTGCAACATTGGGAAAGTCACTTTGGATCTCTGTGCTTTAAGCCAAAGGTGTCAAATGCACTGCTAGCAATGTTCTATGCCAGATTAAAATGTAATTGGAACATACTAAAATTAAAATACATTAAATTGAAATATATATGCAACATGTAGATAGATAGATGGATGGAGGGAGAAAAGTAACCCAGGGATGTAGGAATCCCAAACCAAAGTTCCCAGGTCACCTGGAATGAATTCTCGGACCCAAGCATTCTTTAAGTCAAGGAGGCAAAGATTTATTGCGCTTTACAATGGGCAAGAGTTCTTAGGGAACCTGCAACCATACAGGGCTGCAGGGAAAGTTTAAGTAAAACATTTAGGGGTGAAACTTGTCAATTAGGTGTTTTGGGGTGGGATTAGGGAGTGGTTAAGGGGTGGTCAGTTCTTAAAGGAATACGCACTTTTTGTATCTTCTGGGCAGGTATCTTACCCAGAGTTCACTGGGAAATATTTCATGGGTGGGGGTGGTGGTGGTACAGGGCAGGGGTTTGGTGGAGGTGTAGTTTTGACTGTGGAATGTCACTAAGTCACCAAAAGTTCATGGCCGACTGGGAATATCCAGGGAGATTCCATCACATGTCTTCCTGGTCAAAATTAATGTAAGGGAGTATACATTTGACTTTGTCTAGGATACATGTTAGACTCGGCGTATAGTCAATCATCAGCATCTGGAATCAATCAATAATTGGGCATAACTGCTTACTGAGGAAAAAGCAGAGATACCTTTGGGGCATGCTTCCCTTTAGCTAGAGAGAGGCTGCTAGGGCCAATGCTTTGAAGCTAGGGAGAGATATGATTTTAGAACTGGAGTTCAAACACAGGCACCCAAGCAGAAGCTAAGGGAAATATAATGTTAGAATTAGGGTCCAAGCACAAGCACCCCGTCAAATGGATGGATAGAGTCAAAGAGTCATTGGTGGTCAAGCCTTTATGTCATAAAATTGCTGTGATACTAGTAGCATGTCAGTGGCATTTCAGCCTAGATAAAATTGTGAAGCAGGAATTTTATTTTTCTAGGCTCTTATATCTTTGTTTTGGTTTGTCCTCCCTCTGATATTCTCTCTAACCTACATGCCTAGCATCTGTCACATTTTCATAAGACCTAACTCTCTCAGGTACATGTCAATTGCTAAGAACCAAAGGACTAAAGGTCTACCAGTATACTGTCAAATACCAATAAATTATCTTAGAACCTTTCACATCACAATGGATAATCAGCTGGGGATTCCAAGGACTACTAATTCTAGCTGGTGTTTTAAATAACAAGGTGGGTTGCTTGAAGGAAAGGAGGAATTTCCTGGAAATGGAGTCTCTGGATTCTTAGACTGATTTTTGAAGGCTGTTATAGATTCTTCTCAAAAAAAGTCTTAAAAATGCAATTATTTTGGCTGAATCATAAATGACTAGTTTGATGTTCTCCCTGAGAGTAAGAGAATGGAAACAACCTAGTCAACTTAAAAAAAAAAAGTATTTGTTGACTAAATTTTGACTAAATTGTCCACATAGAAACTCCCTAAATGCTGTATCTGCATCATAGAAATTTTGTGATCTAGAATGGGAAAGGGCCTGTGCAGACTAGTCTAAGCTTCTTATTTCTGATAAGGTAACTAAAGACCACAAAGATTGAGTGGCTTGCTCAAGATCACAGAGCTAGATTACACAGATTTGGGGTCTCAACTCCGTTCTGACTCCAAATCCAGGATCTCCTCTATCATACCACGCTTCATTCTCAGCACCACGATTCTGTGAATCTGTGATGGTATCATTTGGATTGTAACCAGACAATTACAAAAGAAGAAGAAAAGAAAACTCAGTGTGCGTGCGCAAGGAGAGCGGTGTGCATAATGAAAAGAACAGAAACAAAGACTTTTTTCAGCTACTCAGAGGCCAAGTGTCATATATACATACACATCTAGCCCCAGGGTAGGTGCTAGAAAATGAAAGAATGGTATATAATTACAAAATTTTGCCAGAAAACAGAATAATAAAAGCAATAGAAGAAAAGACACAGAGAATTTTGCGTGTGTGTGTCTACGTGTGTGTGTGTATGTGTGTGTGTGCGTGTTAGTGGGGGGAGAAAAATTCTGAAATGAACTTAACCATCCTGAAAAATGAGAATGTTTTTCGCCCTTTTGGTTCAAGAGGCCTGATGATCACATAAGCAGAATGAAATGACTAAGGTTGGTTGGATCATTAGGACCAAGTTCTGACTGCTGTTCCTTGGCCCTTGCTGAGGCAAAGGTTATACTCTCCCCCTTGGTGATATTTCCTGCCATTTTTCTCCTGATACATGAGCCATTTTATCTACTATACTTTTGGTTGGAACTCCCTACAGGAGTTTAGCATGATCAGGACTCGTGTGTTGTTCCCAGCCTCCTCCCTTCCTTGTGCTCCCTTGCCCTCTCTGAAGCCCACTCTCGATGCTTTAAAGAAACCGAGGTGCTTCAGCTTATGACACTCAGCCTACTGAACTGCAACTGTGATTGTTAGATTGTCCTTCGGAATCTGTGCAGTCTGGCTGAAGCCTTAAGGCTGTCAGTTTTTGTAAGGGCTACCTGTTCCAATGCACCTAATTAGCTTACTGGCTACTTGAAGACAGCTCCAAAGTCTTTTTTATCATCTAGTCTTTATTAAGTGAGCTGTTGCTGAGGCGAATGGGTTCTTTATAATGACGAGGCCCCGTTTACGCTTATTAGTCCTTAGAGCTAGCTACTTCTTAAAGAACAAAGTTTTCTCTTTTTTCCCACTCTTTAAAAAAAAACTGACAGTGGGAACAAGTAAAGCAGCTTGTGTGCGTTTGTATGTGTGTGTGTGTGTCTGTGTGTGTGTGTGTGTGTGTGTGTATGGATATGTGTGTGTACGTGTGCTGAAGTATTTTATTAAAAGTTTCAGTAGCAGCACTAAGAGTAAGATGTCTGTGCCTTTAATCATTTTCATTTTTAAAACAGAGCCTTATATTTCCACATCTTCAGCTGTCCCAGAGGGCAGCTAGGCCATCTTTAACAACATTAATTTCTCTTTATGACAGGACTAGTGCTGCCCCAGGTCTTAAGAACTGCCTAAAATGTCTGGAAAAGTAGATAATGAAGAGGATATTAGAATTGTAAACAAGAACAATTTGGTAATAAAAACCATATATTTTCTCCATAGGACTTTTGGTTTAATACTGCAGCAGCAAAAGTGTCATGGGTAGTAATTTGTTGATGGCCACTGAACATTGGTTTCTGTGGGAGCATGTGCATAAAGGGCATGTCCTATTGGCATGGCATTAAGGAAGAGCTAAGATGAATCATTCTAATTTAGCTGTTCTGATGCATCTTTTTTCATTTATGTTTGTCTTGGTGTATAACCTGATGAAAGCTTCTCTTGTGTTGATGACTTCCTGAACTTGTGCCGTAAATGATTTGCCCCAATGCAGAAGAGTTATGTCAAAGTCAGGGGACTTCTCTGTTGGGCAACTAGAGGATGATCAAGCTGGCCTCTGTCTGGCCATTTGAGAGCACTAATTGGTACCAGGATGTTTCAATGGAATGCTGCCCTGAAGAAGAGAAGGAAAACCACGTTCTCCTTGGTTGCTGTACATTTTACTAGCAGCCCACCCCTGCCTCCATCTACCCATACATCCTTCTTGTTGACAAGGTTTATGAGTATAATACATTGAACTAAGAAGGAGCAGTAGATTTCCCCCAAGAAACAGAGGGCTGCTCTTTGTTAGCCATCAGTGAATGTGGGAAGAAAAAAATATATTCTAAGCATTAGAGTCTGTTGATGTCATAAACAGGATTAGCTTCTGGTCTTGAGGTAAACAGCCGCTGAGAAAGTTCATGCTACACTTAACCCAATGTCTTAATCTGATCCTGAGTTAATTTGCGTTAGATTGATGGAATCTGAAAACAGAGTCCTAAAATGCATGGTAATTTTGAGTGTTTAGTTTTCTGTGCAGTTCCCATTTGCTTTTATGAATGTACTCAAGAAGTCTATGTTTAACAGTATATCCACTGAACTTAGAATTACAAGAGAAACAGTGAGTGGTAAACACGACTTTCATTTTTTAGAGTCCTAAAGTGCTTTGCCACTGGAGATAATAATGATATTATTTACATTTTTGATTGGTCAACACTAACACTCCTCAGATTGGGTATTAAGTGATTCAAAGGAACTAATCATTAGTTATTCCATTGGAATTTGGCTCATAATCTTACTTTGTTATTAATAATGTTAATATGTTAATGTTGATAAATGTTGATAATGTTGAAAAATGTTAATAAAATAATGTTAATAATAATTGATAATGCTTACTTTGTTATTAATTGCTTGGAGGGGAGAGGATGAAGAATCATGTTTGATGAAATTCTTTTCAGAAGAGCCTTTTTATTTCTTATCTTCTAATCACGGGGAGGGGGAGAGGGGAACCACTTTTTGGTTAAATCCAGCTTCCAAATGCCTTCCTAGCACCTAGGGTCTGAATCTCATCACTGCCTGTGTTGATGCCTTGCTTCAGCACCAGTGTGGAATCAAGGGTGGGGACTCGTGTCTTTCAGATGTGTTGCTGCTGCTCCTGCTAGGATCAATCCTGAGACAGGGCTCACTCAGCCTTGATATGAACTGAAAGGCTAAAATGAGCCCTCTTCTATTATTTAGGCACCTGTCCAGAGGTTGGAAGAAATCCTACTTGTGTAGGTTTAGCCAAAGAAAGCAGAGATAACCACCTTGCCTTCTGTGTCTAATAATATGTGAAAGGGGCAGAAATAATGAGTATTACAGTGTATTTTTCATGTAAAAGGCTGAGGAAACAAAACAGGCAGAACACTAGCAGTGATTCCAGTCATTTTCAAATGAAAAGGGCTATTTGTTTCCAAATGACACCAGCCACTGGAATGCATGCATACATACCAGGCTCAGAAATCCTTGTTTTGTGAAGTAAAATTACCTCTCAGTAATTTAGTCACTGCAGGCTTTCTCCTGCTGACTGGTCAGAAGCTATCAGATAGCTTGCAGCTGCAGCCTGAAGCCCGACCATTTTTTTTTTCTTCTCTCTTCAGGACAGGCAGTTAGTTAGTAGAGCCATCAGTGTGGCATCTGTCATCCTGCTAGGCCCAAATTGTTTTCTATGATGGATGTCACAGTCTGTATGATCAAAATAGGAGCCCTGCTGCTTTTAATTGCAAAATTGGAGTACTTGCACATTTGTTATTATGCCGGGCTTATTACCTCACACAAAATGAATTAACAGGTGAAAATAATTGATGAGATGAGTCGAGAGATTTTTAGCCTCTTCAAAGAGACTTGGTAATTATGGGAGAATGAATGTTCTGAGACATATCTGTGGGGGGCAGCATGAGACCACCAAAGATCTCCTTAGATGGATGATAAATTCTCCTGAATTCGACTGTAATACTGCTTAAATTTACTTAGCAATTAGTTTAATAGGCCTACATGATTCATGATAACGTAGTGAGAATTTTTAAATAAGTTTGTTCCATCCATCTATAAATTAAGCCGCTTACCTCAGCTTTCTTCCCAAGGTGATGGAAGACGTTCACTAATCAGACTTTCTGAACAAAAAAAGATGATATTGGACAAGGATTTGGGTTCCAGGAATACAGGTCTCTTTAAACGCCTTGCTGTTGGCATTTCAAACAATTTTCGTTCTCTCTTTCTATTTCTCTGTACCCCTCTGTCAGTCTATCTGTCAGTCTCCTATTCCCCTCCCCAAATTTTGTCAAAATATCCTATTGAATTGCCTAGCATATGAAGACTCTTCGGTTGTCCTGTGAAGTACATTTTGTAAGCTAAAGTAATTGTTCCTGGATTTTCGACCACTATTCCATTCAGACTTGGTCGTGTTTCAAATTCATCCAACCCTTGAATGTAACCAGAGTGAAGGAGTCTAGCCCATCTTCCCCTTTACTCTCTGTACCATGCAACTGCAAAGGGATATCTGTGTCACCCTGGCCTCATTTCCAACATTGCCTCGAGAATATTAGGTGGATGGGGTGGGGGGTAGTGGTGGTGAGGAGACAGCATGGAATCTGACTTTAATTTACTTAAGTACAGGCAACATGTTCGAAAAAAAATCTCAGCATGATGTGTCTAATATGGTGAAAGGAAGCTCAAAATTATGAAATAACTGTGATAAGGACAAAACATTAATAAATACTATAAATGTCAGCCTAAAAACAGTGAGCAAGCCCCTTCATGCTGCACAAACAAAAATTTTCTTTTCCTTAGTCTGAGGTACATATGTCCTTGTCACAGGGATACATTCATTCAGTTTGTGGTAATTTGTTAATTTTAAAAAGTTGAAATCTGATTTAATCTTAGTTAATGTTATGGAACATGAGAGGGACATAGAGTAAATCTGGAAATTGATCTCCATCTCCACAAGTCCAAAGTGGACTGAGGAGGGAAAAAGAAACTAAAAAGAGAGGAGAACTTGTTCTCCTCTCTTTTGTTGTCATTCATGTGTTTGTTACTAGGCTATGTATTTAATCACAGGGAGTATTGTCGCAGATTTAAACTACTTTGGTTTATCTCTAGTCTATTACCAGGAACCAGCTATTATTATTTTTATTTCTTAATCCACGAGACATAAAAACATATCTCTCCTACCTAACAAGCAAGTTACAGTTTTGTGAAAAATTTCATTCCAACCAAATAATGCTTCTTAATGACTCTCTAACTGTTGCATGCAGTATTTTTTTGAAGGAAAATCATATGTATCTTTGAGATAAAAAGTAGATATTAAGTTAATTATTGTAAAGCTTTCCTGACTTTATGGATTTCCTTTCACTGCTGCTGCCTCCCCACCTCACTTTACAAACATTTGTTGTGGTTTTCTTTCAATTTTCTCTTCACTTCATTTTATAATAGAGATTTCTTTTTCCTCTCCATAACATGTTTTCTTTTCATATGTACAGTCGACATTTGGTATTTAAAAGTGTATAACATCAAATTGCCCCAGAGGTACAAAGAAAAAAAAACATAGGAAGAAAATATAATAAATGCAAGGCAAGTAGTGGATTGCCCCACATGTGAAGCGGACTGTGGTAACTCATATCAGGCTGGATGTCACTTGCGGAGACATTTTTCATAAACCTTCAGATGCCTGCATTTATCTTCAGTATAAACCCCAAGATGAATTCTCCAAAGACATTAACAATAGATAAATGCTTATTAAACAAAATAGTCTATTTGAAAAATATGTTGCCAAGCTTGGAAGATGTTATAAAATTATAGTTAAATTGTGGTGCATAGCTTGATACTGCTCTATGATATTGCTTCATTGTTTGGCCGTAACTTAAATATAAAACAAAAGGCTACTCAGAGCCAGAGTTTAATGTTGTAAGTCATTGGTACCCATTGGTCTCAAAATATATTTAGGTTTTTTTTTACAACATGCTATGCAAAGCATCCTGGGTACTCTAAGTCAAACAATAACAACAAAATATTTTGGTAAATAAAAATGGATTGCTAGAAAAAATTCATATCAATGGGAGGTATGGTATTATTTCTAAAATTCTATTATTAAAAACATTCCCAATGCCTGCTCATAACTTGAAGCAGAGAGCAACAGATTATACAATTTAAATATCAAGGGACTCAATACAAATACGAATCAATGTGTCTTATACAAAAATGAAGAACAGACGAATTCTGCATCCTTTATGACAGCTTTATGACAAACGACGTGTGTAGTATGCTGTATAACTGACTGGAAAGCAAATTCAACTGTTTCTTCCCATTTGTTCTTTTTTTTCCTATATAATATGTGCAGCAGAACAAACATTTATATGGTATCTAGTATATTCAAACAAAGAGCATCAAATCTAGTGTGGTAACCAAAAAAAAAGTTTCAGGAAAGCACTTCTGATGTGTATATGTTTTTTAAATGACTATATAATGTAATGTGGTGAGAATTGGGGGATAAAGAAATCTATTTGTTTATTCATAGATCATTGTCAAAGAGTTTTTGCATGCTTTGTATGTGTGTATATGTGTGTGCATGTGTGCATAGGGTTATGAAGTCTGATATCTGTCTTACTAGAGAGAACCCTTTCTAGAAAATAGAAAGTTACATTGATAATCTAATGAGGATGCAAATAATTCCTCTGAGTGAATCTGGAACTTTGATAGCTAAGTAACATTCTCCTGCTGACATACCATGTATTCCATAATTAAATGGAATTGGATTCTGGACCTGGTCTTCTGTATATGGCACCAATTTCTGAGTAATACCCTGTACACACACCTCATCCTGATGTATTGCATTAATAGATCATCAGAAGCAGTTGTCATTCGAATGATATATTAGTGTAATACAAGAGAATGAGACTCACTGATGATGTATTTAGTACTCACAAGATGGCACTGTCCAAAGAAGAAAGGGCCCAGTAAGGGATTCATTATAATTACAGCATGAAATTGGATAATGCACTTAACACCAGTCAGTAAGTGTAAGGCTAGCTTTCTGGTACCAGGTTGCTATACTGATGCTAAAGTTATTTCCCTGGCACTGTGTCTGTTGCCATGATAAAAAAAATGTATGGCCTTTGGATAAAATAACCATAGAATTAGGGTCAAATAGACATAAACATCTGTTCTGCTACTGTTGGATTGCTTGGTCTTGGTAAGTAAGAATAGTGGTTGAGAACACCATGGACAGGACTGTCAAAGGGGTTGCTCTTTGCTCCAGTAATTCAACCATAGGGGGCTTCTGAGGAGTTTGCATGTTTCGCCTTCTTAGCTCCTGAAAGGAAAAAAACATGTTGCCAGTTGGAGTGCCCTTGTGCCACCAGTCCTGGGCACAGCTACCAGCATTAGCTAAAGATGCAGACATTTTAAGTAAAATATTAAACTTGGGATTCTCTGTAACACATTTGCAGTTAAAGAATTCACAATATCTACTATAAATGTAGATGAATTAGAGGCTCACAAGTGACCTCTATCTACCTCCTACCGTGCTTTTTTTTTTAAAAAAAAAAGGTAAGAGAGAGACTTTCAAATGTTTACAACATGGAGCTAAAAAGGTTTTTTTTTTTTTCCTCTTTATGCAATGGAGAAGCAGTTACTGTTCACCTTCCTCCAGTAGTTGATTGCATCATAAATAAAACAGTAGGGTGAGTCATCCCAGCTGGAGGATGGATGTGTTGAGATATCAGCCAGAAGACCTGACTGAGAAATAGAGAGTTATGTGACCAAGCCCCTGGGCTACTGAAAACTGAACATAAAGTGAAGGGATATTTTCAGTTTGGACTTTCAAGGAGGAGAGAAGCAAGGAAGAAAAGGCAGTGCAGAAAGGCTCATGAAGCTGGTTTATGGATAAGGGCTAGTGGTCCACAAATCCAGCTGCTGAGGCATTAAAAAAAAAGTTGTTTCCTGTCTTCTTGGTCATAAGGGCAATCAAAGCAAAATGATGAACTAGAGACAGATATCTTAAAACATCTTAAATTAATCATCGACCCCACAATCTAACAGATAGTCTAACATAGAGTTAACTGAGGCACTGATAAGTTAAGTGACACATTCAGAGTCACACGGCCAGTATCACAGGCAGGATGTGATCCCAGATCTTTCTGGCCCCAGTGGAGCTCTCTATCCACTATATTGTACTTACTCACTGGACCAGAAATGTTAAAACCTTGATTTTTTTTTGTATTTCTTGATGGCTGCTCCAAATAGTCCCGTGTTTTAGCCTGTGTAAAAATAAAACATTAACATAAGGCTAAATACGAGAAAAGTGACGATCCTTTTACTGTGTCAACCTTTTTTTCTTTTTCTTTACAACTACTATTTCCATGAGTAGAGAATACAAAAACATGTCATGATTCCTGGATGATTAATATGAATCACATCAAAAGACTGCATGAAGCATGGCTAGCTCCTCTGAAGACTTTTTTAAAAAAAATTTAACTTAGAAGAATGCCCTTAGTCCATTTCAAAGCAACATGACAAATTATTTTGAAAAGGCTAAGATGTTCTTCTGGTATCCAATACATTTATTAAGAGGGATCACTTCTAAGTCAGTTAGGCAAATATCCAATTAGGGTGCAGAATATCCAAAATATCTTTTGATTTCCCCAACTAGCATATCCTGATTCCTAGTTATGTTTTCATGCTTGTTAATAAGGTCATAAGCTATTTCCCCCTACCCCCGGCCCCTGTAAGGTCCCTTAAGGTACATGAAAAATTTGAAATAAAGGCTTGGTTGGTACATAGAATTAAATCTGTCCTTCCTCAGTGCTCTGTTCCAAAACAGGAACATTTTAAAAAATGTTTTAGTAATACCATTAAGAAGAATAGTTGAGTCATGATTGTGAATAATAAGTGCATTATTGCTACTTACAAAGAGATTTTTATTATTCTATTATTCTAGGGTCTTCTCTTCTAAGATACACTTTTCCATATATAAATATCTTGGTTTTGCCTCAAACTTGTTTGCATATAAACAGATTTAATTAATTGTCTAGAGACTTTGAAAGTCGTTACTGTTTGAGGAACATATAGTGTCAATTCAGCAAACATTTGACTATAGGCTTTTGAATTACTAAGATATGTACATTAACTGATTCTGTATGAAGTTAAGCAATAATATCAACAACACCTAAGTTGAAAACCCTTTCTGAAGATTTGTTTTGATCTAGCTATAGGAAGTGAGACAAATTCCACCCAATATTAAATCAGTATAGTTTCGTATTTGGTTGTTTGCGTGTTTTAGACGTAAGAAAATGTGTTATTTTTAAGATGAAGAAAATGTTAGACAGTCAGTGGGAGGGAAATGGTTAAAGATATAAGAAAGTACAGTGTCACCACCATGCTGTGACAGTCATGAATCAATTATTCACCCAGTGATTGGTAATATTTCTAAAATGGTATATAGTTGCAAGGAAATGGTAAAGACTTTTTCGTTGTGATGGTATGACTTTTCCATGTAAATGCATAAACAATAGTGAAAGAGGGAGATGGAGATGGACTGAGAAGTCATCAGGGTAAGATCTGAGAGGGAAATTCACAACTGGAAAGGTATGCTTTTGTAGGAAATGCTTCCCTAGGGAGGGGGAAAAGAGAACATGGAGGACGAAAGGAGAAAATGCTCAGCTCACCTCTTTATGCTGGGAATTCCTGGTGTTTGAAGCTACTACACTAATAAGACAAGCAGATTTATTTTAAAGATATTAGTAATAGTATGAGACAGCTTTGAAGGAGAAAGAAAAGTATTGATGCACTTTCTACAATGTAAATAAATAATAAGAGACAGCAAATTATAACAGGAAAGTGAATTCTGATCTTTCCAAAATTTCACTGTAACCATGAACTTCATAGGTAACATTAAAACAGGTCTACCTATGTGTGTATGTAGATAAATAGATATATAGACAGATAGATATTACATTTCCTTAGAAATACTAAATTTAGAAAATTTAAAATTTTCACATATATATCAAGAGGTATTCACAAATCTAAATCTTTCAGAACTTTTTTTTACTCCCACTATTTGTAATGTGCAAAATACATTAGCGGTATGTGAAATGAGTTCGAGCTAACATCCCTCCTCTTTTTGTTAAATAAAAAAAAAACCCATGGTCCTTAATTCCAAGTCTTCGTGTTATTTTTTTATATAATAAGAAATTTCCATCCAAAGGCCATGTTTCTTTTTTGCAATCATTTTTGCTTCCATTGCTGGTACACCTTAAAAGCTGATTTTTTAACCCATGGCAAAGCTGTTATTTCCCTCCAGGCTTAAGACAGAAAGCCCTTCACAGATGGAATGAACGTTTAGAGAATTTGCCAAAATTTCAGGTAGTGAAGTTACAGACTGTGTTTGATGGCAATGTTCTCAGTTTAAGTACTCTCTGTCTGGCTTTTTCCCCACTGATTTTTCCTACTTTTAAAAAATCTCTGTGAAGTCCTTCAGCTCATTATGGATTCCACAGGATATAGAGAGCAGTTCACTGATTTTCATTAGTCATTTCTCTTTCTCTCTCTCCCCCTCCCTGCCTCCCTCCCCCCCACCCTCTCCCTCTCCCCAATATCTTTCTCCCTTCCCCCTCTCTCCCTCTCTCTCTGTCTCTCTTCTCTTTTCCTTTCTGTTCTTCTCTCTCTCTCCTCCCACCACTGTTTCTTTTTTTCATCAAGAAACATTTTCCTCTCATTTTGGCTACAGAAATGTTACTTTTCACTTGATGGAAATTCACCTCATCTCCTTTCCCATCTTTTCAGGCTGTCTGATCTTCTCATTCTAGGAATGATTATTTCTTCTACTTTTTATACTAGGAGTTATTTTCCCCATTACGAGCCTTCACCTTCACAGATATAAAAACCTAATTGCTCACTGTGGTACAAATGAAATCCCCAAATTATCAAGTGCAAAATTAGCATTAAAAAATCATAAGACAACAAACAATAGGGCTTTTATGTGATTTTTTGTAATTGCATGAAACTAGTTACTTTGGCAATAATTGTTTGTGCTTCATTAACATGCAAAATGGTTTTATAGACTAACCCGCACACAAAAGAAACCATTTGTGACAAGAACTGTGCTTTGTTTAATGTTAGACACCATTGTATTTGCTTTCCTAATATAACAGTTCTAATTAGTACCTAGCACTCATCCTGAGTTTTTCAGCTTGAACAAGCTGAAGGTGACAATCGAGTCACAATTCCATGGCACTCTTTGTCAGTACCTGTCAAAATATAGCTAAGCCTTTAGGAGTTGTGATCTAAATACTGAAGAAAAAAAGTTAATAGTCCAGAAACAATATGTCTCTAGGTAATTTAAAAAAAATAAAATTGTACATTAGCCTCTTGCTTAAAAGCATAATACCATTAATGCTACACTGTTAAGGGTGGCCTTGGCAGAGCTAGATTTGTCCTAATAATTTCTTCACATCATTTTTATTATCTGACCTTTATCTGTTTGTCCAATTCATTTAATTTCACTGCCTTCATGGAGTAGAACAGGTGGATTATCGACAAAATTTGGAATCAGTTAATCAGCCGTGCAAACTTTTCAGGGGTGATTAGTTGCTCATCATTGAACCACAGAAAAACATGTTTCCTGGGCAATGAAAAAGGAAAAAGAAAGACTGCATGACTCTCCCATTCTCTGACCCTAACTTCATCAGGATTCTAAAGGGAAGATGTCTGAAGGCTTCTGCTTCGAATCTGTCTTCACTTATTACAGAATGTAGAATCAAAGACTTCCAATGGTGGTCATTGAATACCTCTCCATTTCCCCAGAAAGAAGTGTGCTCAAAATTTACCAGAGTTGTGACTACACATGAGAATAAGACAATGAGAAAATCTATCTATAGCATATGCTCTGATGTGACCACTCCAAATCCTAGTCACACTGTTAAGTCAGGTCCACAAAGCATGGTTACAAAATTCCCTGATGGCTCTGAGGGTGTCTCTGGGGGTTTTATAGCTTGTTAATCTAATACCATAGATCAAAAATCCAGTGACCTTCACCCAACATTATCAGTTTAATATTAATTTAGTCAGTCAACCTTAAGGAGCTCTTAAGGACTTTTACTAAAATGGTAGAGAAATAACAGCTGTTATGAAACACTGTAACCCCTTAAAAAGTCTATGACACAATTTTCCATGAATACATTTTGAGTACAGGGGACAGTGGGCTTGAGGTTAAAAGGTATATAAGGGTAAAGTGGTAACTCATACTTTTCATTCCCAGAAGTTCTTTTCTTGCTTTGTTTTCTTTCTACTTCCCCTTAAGTTATTGTAAAATATTCCTTTTGGCTCTTTGTAGAACTGTTAGTGTCCAATCTTTTTTGACCATCAGCAGATGGTTCATCAGCAGATATCGCCATCAGCACTTTAGAAATGTTGCTAGGATGTGGTAATCTGGAATGTCTTTCAGAACTCTGAAGTTCACTAGTTATACCTGTGGTAAATTATCAGGAGGAAAGACACTAAGACCGATGCATCCCTCTCCCACTCCTAGCCCATACCAAGTTACTTTTACAAATTGTTTAACATTAACGTCCTTCCTGATTCACGGCTCAGTGGAATCTCTAGGTCTCAGTTTGCATTAGACTGCTATTTTTAGAAGATCCCTTAGGTAAGACAAAATTTACTCAGCTAATCGAACCCCACCTGTGTAACTTCACTGCAGTTCATCCGCTTGATCATCAGAGACATATAAATATATTAAAGCTTTTTCAAACTTTCAAACTTAGAATGCATTTGATTGAGTTGTTTCAACAAATGCACTTTCTCACATAGGTAGCATGGGGTAGCATTTTTTTACTTACTTTAGGAGGGCTGGGAAGATTCGATTGATATACTCATCAACCCCACTTACACATCTAAGGGAGAATATGCCACTTGAGATTACTTAAGTGCATATGTGTAAAATGTTTAACTAACTTTACTTATACTGTTTAGTTCTCAAGAAACTAAAGGCAAAGATTCTTCATGTAGGATTTTCATCTAAAAAGAAGTATAAAACAGTGGCTGGATCTAAAGTAATAAGTCTTAGATTCCAATCACGGTTATGCTACATACTACCTGAGAAACCTTGGACTTCTCATTTGGCTTTCCTTGGTCTCAGTTTCTTCATCTGCAAAATGAGATATTTGGATTAAATGACTTATAAAGTGTCTTCTAGATGTAAACATATGATTCTATGGCTGTAAATGCTGTTACTAAAATGTTCCTCCCAAGATTTTCTTTTTTTTTTTACTATAAGGTTGGCATCCAAGCCTCCATACCTATACCTGATACCTCCCAATCTGCAAGACACCTCTATTTTCCTTCTTGCTATCATCTTAAATTCCATAAAATGAAATAAATTATATAAAATTACCATTTCTACCTTCACAACTTCTCTTACATCAGAGCTCTTACCTCTACTCATATTCCTATCATTTACTTCAGACCCTGGTTATTTTTTGTATAGATTCTTGTAATTGGCCCCCCTTCTTCAAGTTTCTCCCCACTCCAGACCATCGTACACACTGTTACCAAAATTGTTTTCCTTAATTGCAGATCTGAACATGTGATTCCTCAATTCAGTCACTTTCAGTAGCTTTCCATTGCCTCTATTATAATTTAGAAGTTTTTAAATTCTGTCAAAATCTGGCTCCAAACTATCTTTGTAACCTTTTTTTATACTTTTTATATTACTTCTCCTGATCCAGCTAAACTGGGCTTATATCTGCTCATCATACCTGACACTTCGCCTTCCATGCCCAGGCTTTTGCACTGGCCTTCTCTGATGTCTGAAATGCATTCTGGCCTGACTCTATCTTGTAGGATCTCTCTCTTTCTTTAGGAAACAGAGGAAACATCCACTTCTGCATGATTTTTTATTGATGCATGCAACTGCTTGTGGCCTCCCTCCAAAACTGCTTAGTTAACTTACATGGGTTATCTTTATATTTATTCTGCATATGTGTGTTGGCATATTTATTGTCTTCCTCATTACACTCTGGGCTCCTCGTGAGTAGAGACTGTTTTATTCTCTGTATGTCTCTCTAGTACCTAACACATTTCCTGGCATATAGTAGGCTCTTAATAAATGGTTACTTATTGTGTATCAAAGGTCTTCATAAACTATGGTACTTAGAATTAAACATGATATTCCAGTTGTGGTACCCCAGCTTTAGGAATTGAGTCATATCACATCTTAATGATGTGGCTGAATAAGAATTTTGTCAGTTTAAACACTTCATCATCGCATGATCATTCCAATTGCTCCTATGTATTTGACTTTCTTTGTTTCGCTCAACCCTTATGTTTGAATTTCTAAGTATCTGTTGTGTTCTGGTCTTCTGATAAAAAAAAATATTAGGAAGTCCTTTATTTAATGTCTATTTATTTTCACCTGTAAGATTATATGCAGATATCTGGCAAGGTTCTTCTTGGTTTTAAGACTTTAACTTTTGACTTTTAGAATATGATGTTCCTCACTTTCCTCTCCTTTATGATGGTAGCTGTAAATTTTGTGCGATCTTGACTGTGACTCATTGGCTATTTATTTTTGGAGAGCTGGTACATTTTTCATTGACCTAGAAGCTATAAATTTTGATTATGATATTCCTGGGAATTTTCACTTTGGGCTAACTGGCCGGAAAAAAAGCATATTTTTCTCATTTTTAAAATTTTCACTCCCCCCCCCATAATACTAACAGATATGATCAATTTTCATTCATGATTTCTTGAAATAGAATACCTATCATATTTTAGGGTCAAAGTTTTCAGGTAGTTCAATGGAAGCCAAGATGGTGGAATAAGCAGTAAGTCACTCTCACTATCTCTTATAGACCTTGAAAAACCCAGAAAATACTGTCTCAGGAAAAAACCCTGGAACAGTGGATCCAGAAGAAAGACAGTGTGCAAGAGTTTTTAGCTTGTGAGGCCAGGGGGATTAACAGGAAATGTCCCTCTTGCTGTGACTGAAGGGAACCAGTACAGGACATGAGGCATTCCAGCAACCCAGCAGCAAACCCCACCTCAGCAAACCAGCAGGAGATACTGAGCCCCAGGGTGGTGGAAGAGACAAGCATTAACACCAACCCCCTCCCCCCACTTGACACCAGCATCTGAATATACCTGTGCTCTCGCATAGCAATCGTAGAGGTTACTTCTAGGGGACAGTCCACCCCATCCCTGCCCCTCACCCTGTGAGCTTCCCTATGAGGTTCGGTGTAACCCTGGGGAAACACAAAAAAACCCCACCTAGCCTTGGCACAAACCACCCATGCCCACCAGCTCCAGTGCAGCACCAGGTAAGCTATAGCCTACACAGCCTACAGCTGCCAGAATCTGAGGCCCTGGCACACAAAGCCAGTAACCAGGCCCCAACCCCCAGCACAAGAAGCATGGTACAGTGTCCCCATTCCCCCAAAACAGAGATCAATTTTAAAAGCCAGGAAAAAGGTAAATACCATGAGCAAAAAAGCTACATAGAAAAACAAAAACCATAGATTCTTATTATGGAGATAGGGAAGATCAAAACACAAATTCAGAAGAGGACATCATTATCACTATACCCACATCTGAAACCTGAAAGGGGAATATGAATTGATCTCAAGCCCCAAAAGCCTTTTTTGTAAGAGCTCAAGAAGGATTTTAAAAATCAAATTAGAGAGGTAAAAGAAAAATTGAACAATTTCCTTAAAAATACAAGATGCAGTAGTCAATGACTATAGCAATCTACTCTTTGATAAACCCAAAGAATCCAGCTTCTGGGCTAATAATTCAATATTTTACAAAAACTTCTGGGAAAATTGGAAAATGGTATGGCAGAAACTGGGCATAGACCAATATCTTAACCATATAACAAAATAAAGTCAAAATGTGTTCATGATTTAAGAATAAAGGGTGATACTATAAGCAATTTGGGAGAGCAAGGAATAGTTTACCTATCAGATTCATGGAAAAGAAAAGAATTCATGACACAAGAGATAGAGAATGTTACAAAATGCAAAATGGATTATTTCGATTATGTTAATTTGAAAAGATTTTGTACAAAAAAGTCAATGCAACAAAGATTAGGAGGGAAGCAGAAAATTGGTAGCCAATCTTTACAACTAGTGTCTCTGATAAAGACCTCATCTCTAAAATATATAGGGAACTGAGCCAAATTTATAGGAATACAAGTCATTCCCCAATTGAGAAATGGTCAAAGGATATGAACAGTCAGTTTTTAGAGGAAGAAATTAAAAATATCTATAGGCATATGAAAATTGCTCTAAATCACTACTGATTAGAGAAATGCAAATCAAAACAACTCAGATACCACACCTCTCCTGTCAGATTGGCTAAAATGACAAAACAGGAAAATGATAAATGCTGGAGAGGATTTGGGAAAATTGGAACACTGTTACACTGCTGGGGGAGTTGTGAACTGATCCAGCCTTTCTGCAGAGCCACTTGGAACTATGCCCAAAGGGGTATAAAAGTGTTTATCCCATTTGACCCAGCAATACCACTTCTAGGGTTGTATCCCAAAGAGATCACACAAGTGGGAAAAGGAACAATATGTACAAAAATATTTACAGTGGCTCTTTTCGTAGTAGCAAAGAATTGGAAATTAAGGGGATACCCAGCAACTGGGGAATGGCTGAACAAGTTGTGTTATATGAATGGAATGGAATACTTTTGTGGTATAAGAAATGGGGAAGATACAGACTTCACAATAACCTGGAAAAACCTACACAATATAATGCTGAGTAAGCAGAGAAGAACTAGGATAACATTATACACAACCACAGATATATGGATTCTGTGATGACTAACCTTGATAGACTTAGTTCTTCTCAGCAATGCAAGGTTCAAAGACAACTCCAAAGGACTTATGAGGGATAGAACTATCTACATCCAGAGAAAGAACCATGGAGAATGAATGCAGATCGAGGCAAACTATTTGCTCTCTTTTCTTTTTATTTTGTTTGGTTTTGTTTCCTCTTTCTCATGATTCATTCAATTGGTCATAATTCTTCTTTACAACTTGATTATTATGTAAATAAGTTCAAAGTGAAGTTATATGTAGAAGATATATCAGATTCCATGCCATCTTGGGGATGAAGGGGGTGGGAAAAAAATCTGGAACTCAAAATCATCTGGAACTGAGTGTTGTAAACTAAAAATAAAAAAATCTTAACAAAAAAATAAAAAATACAATCGACAAAATGGAAAAAAAAATCACTGAAGCAATCAACTCCTTAAAAAATAGAATTGGCCAAATGGAAAAGGAAATATAAAAGCTAACTGAAGAAAACAATTTGTTAAAAATAGAATTGAGCAAGTGGAAGCTAATGACTCTATGAGACATAAAGAATCATTCAAAAAATCAAAAGAATGAAAAAAAATAGGAGAAAACATAAAATACCTCATTGGGAATAAAATAACCAAACTGAACTGGAAAATAGATCCAGGAGATCTATTTAAGAATTTAATTTAAGAATTATTGGTCTACCTGAAAGACATGATGAAAATAAAAAGCCTGTACAGCATCTTCCAAGAAATCTTCAAGGAAAACTGCCCTGAGGTCCTGGAACCAGAGGGTAGAATAATCAAAAGAATCTGCCTATCACTTCCTGAAATACTTCTTAAATTGAAAATGCTGAGGAACATTGTAGCCATATTCTAGGATTTATTAGGGCAATGAGAAAAAACTGTGAGAAGCCAGAAAGAAATAATTCAAATATCATGAAACCATGGTCAGGATTACACAGGACCTTGCAGCTTCTACATTAAAACATCAGAAGTCTTGGGATATGACATACTACAAGGCAAAAGAGCTTAGATTACAACCAAGGATCAACTACCCATCAAAATTGAGCATAATCTTTCAGGCAAGGAGATGGACATTCAATGAAATAGGGGACTTCCAGACCTTCTTGATGAAAAGACCAGAGCTCAAAGGAAAATTTGATCTTCAAAGATAAGACTCCAGAGATGCATAAAAAGGTAAACAGGAAAGGAAAAAAAAAACATTTTATTCAATAAGGGCAAACTGTTTATATCCCTACACAGGAAGATAATAATTATAACTCTTGAAAATTGTATCTGTATTATGACCTTTAGAAGGGATATACATAGAAAGATGGTATGAGTATAAATTGACTTTGATGTGATGATAAAAAAAATACTAATTAAGGGGTGAAAAAGAATTTTAATGGGAGAAGAGGTAAGGAGGAGGCAGAAAAGAGTAAATTACATCACATGAAGAGGAACAAAAACATATTACATTAGAGAGAAAGAAGAGAGGAAGATAAGCATTGTTTGAACCTTACTCTGATCAGATTTGGCTCGAGGAGGGAATAACATACTCAAGTATAGAAATCCAACCTGCCCTATAGGCAGTAGGAGGGGAAAGGGGAAAGAAAAGGGAGGGGACTGATAGAAGGGAGGGAAGATTGAGGGAGGTGGTGGTCAAAAGGAAAACTATTTTGAGGAAGGACAGGGAGAAAGGAGAATTAAAAGCATAACTGGGGTAGGAGCAGGGAAATAGAATGGAGAGAAAGACACAGATAGTAATCACAGCTGTGAATGTGAATGGGATGAACTCTCCCATAAAAAGAAGCATTTAGCAGAATGGATTAAAAACCATAATTCTACAATATGTTGTTTACAAGAAACAAAATTGAAACAGAGGGATATACATAGAGTAAAGGCAAAAGGCTGGAGTAGAATATATATTATGCTTCAGCCAAAGTAAAAAAAAAAAGTGGAGGTAGAGATCCTGATATCAAGCAAAGCAAAAGCAAAAGCAAAAATAGATATAATTAAGAGAGATAAGGAAGGAAACTATATCCTGCTAAAAAGCACGATAGACCATGGAGTACCGTAATTACTAACTATATATACACCAAATGGTTAAAGCATCTAAATCCTTGGAGAAGTTAAGGGAGTTGCATGAAGAAATAGACAGCAAAATTATTCTAGTGGGGCATCTCAAACTCCTCCTCTCTGAACTTAATAAATCCAAACACAAAATAAACAAGAAAGAAGTTAAGGAGAAGTTAAGAAGGTGAATAGAATTTTAGACAAGTTAGATATGGTATACCCCTGGAGAAAGTTCAAGGGGTATGGAAAAGAATGTACCTTTTTCTCAGTGGTACATGGCATCTACACAAAAATTAACCTTGTACTAGCGCATACAACCCACACAATCCAATGCAGAAAGGCAGAAATATTAAATGCATCCTTTTCAGATCATGATGCAAGAAAAACTATATGTAATGAAGGGTCATGGGTAGACTAAAAATTAATTGGAAACTAAATAATCTCATCCTAAATAATAAGTGGGTCAAATAACAAATCTTAGAGACAATCAATAATTTCATCCAAGAGAGTGACGATAATGAGACGACATGCCAAAATTTATGGGATGCAGCAAAAACAGTTCTTAGGGGAAGTTTTATATCTCTAAATGCCTACGTGAATAAAATAGAGAAAGAGGAGATCAATGAATTGGGCATGGAGCTAAAAATGCTAGAAAAAGAACAAATTAAAAATCCCTAATTAAATAACAAATCAGAAATACTGAAAACCAAGAGAGATTAACAAAATTGAAAATAAGAAACCTATTGAACTAATAAATAAAACTAAGAGCTGGTTTTATGAAAAAAAAACACAATAAAATAGATAAAACTTTGGTTAATTTGATTCAAAAAAGATTATCTCTTTTTGATATCTTTCCCAAATCACTTGCTTATTATAGGTGATACTTAGCTACTTAAATAGAAGATACTTCCTTTGTAAGTGATATCTGATTCTTTTCAGTTTTCTAATTCACATCTAATACTTCTACTTTGGTCATTGACATATTGATCTCTTTCTGATTGAATCTAGTTTTCAAGAAATATGTTAATTGGGTAACATGTATCTCCTTTATTAAGCTGTTCATTCTTTTAATTCTTTACAACTCTCATTTTCTTTGTCTGTGTTTAAGAAATTAAAAAAAAATCCATTCCCATATGGAGAAGTGATCATAGTATATGAGCAAACTTTTCTCAAAAGAAATATTGCAAAATGTTAATAAACATATGAAAGAATGTACAAAATCACTAGTGAGAGAAATGTCAATTAAAACTTCCATGGCCTTTCACTTCACATCCAGACAATTGGCAAAGATGACAAAGTACATGGGTAAAGAATGTTGGAAAAGTTGTGAAAAGTTGTGGATGGAGCTGTTAATTAGTATAACCATTTTGGAAAACAATTTGTTTTCAACAACAACAATAATAAGTTATATTCACCTAGTTCTGAGCTATTTGGTAAACATTGTGCTAAGCAATCTAAAATTATTATGTCATTTGATCCAAACAACAACCCAGAGAGAGAGAGAGAGGAGAGTGTTATTATTATCCCCATTTTACAGATGAAGAAACTGAAGCAAACAGAGGTAGAGTGAGTTGTGGTGTTGGTAAGCAAAATGGGCTCTTAGCACTCATTTCAACCAAGTTCCCTTGAAGAGTTTGGCTTTTGTTTCCTTTGAGTAATTCAGTGTATTTCATTGAGTCTTACTAGATGCTAAGTCCCAGGCCCAAACCCCTATTAGGTGCTAAGCCTATGTGGGTGTGAAGCTCCCAGGGTACTAAGGGGAGGTGCCAACCCAAGAGCCAATCATAGGAGCCTAAGTTCTCGTCATTCAGATGACGTTCGATGATGTCTGAAATGCTATAAGAAGAGAAGCAGAGCCGTTTGCGCAGGGCTCTCACTCTTGGTGGTGCACACTGATGCAGAGACTGCAGGCAGCTGTAGCTAAGAGCCCTCCAGCTTGTAAACCTGGATGTTGGGACTATTAAACTCTGGTAACTATGTATTGGGATTTGAATTGTATTTTGTCTGTCTGTTGATGTTTGTACTTTGTTTGTATTTTGCTCTGAAGTTCAGGGTGCTGGCTTTTTACCCTGAACTAAGTGAGTAATATTTGTGTGCTGGATTAAAATGAGCTTGTTAACCCCTTAACATTGCTTTCCTTAGTAACATAGCTAGTTAGTGTCTGAGGCTGTATTGAACTCAAGTTTTTTTGACTCCAGGATTGACTCTTTATTTATGGTGCCAGTTGCCTGATCCAATAGTTATTTATTCAAATAAAATGGTTAAAACATTTATAATGTTTGACTTAGAGCAGCTAAATCTAGGCATATACCATAACGAGGTAACTGGGAAAAATAAAGTCCCCTTATATACACCAATATATATTAGTAGCATTTTTTGTGTTAGCAACGACATGGAAACCAAATAGATGCTCATCGTCTGGGGAACTGCTAAACATAATTGTGGCATTTGAATGTGGTGGAATATTACTGTGCTATAGGAAGTGATGAATGTGATGATTATGGAGAAGCATAGAAGGTAGAATAAGTAATGCCAAGAAAAATATACATACATACATACATATACACATACATATATGTATATATAGTTCCAAAATGTAAATGGAAAGAATTAACAAGCAAAAATCTACAAACAATACAATCAAAAGGAGTTTTGAAAATTGGCTTAAAAGAATAAACATATATGTATATATATATATAAATAATAAAGAATCTCTCTCTCTTTCTCTCTTTCTCTCTCTCTCTCTCTCTCTCTCTCTCTCTCTCTCTCTCTCTCTCCCTCTCTCTCCCTTTTCTCTCTCTCTCTGGCCCCCTTGTCTCCTTGTTCCTGTTACCACTGATGGAGAGTTTAAATCCGTGGAACAATACATCATTGCCTATAATTTTAGGTTTTTTCATGTAGTGATTTTTTCTTCCTTTTTTGGTTTAAAGAAAGTGCTATAAGAGATGTTTTTCTGAGAGGCAGAAGGGGAAGAGATGATGGACATGGGAGAAATGAAAGAGATATAAAAAATAAAAGATTCAAATATCATTAAAATAGAAAAGAATGTTAGTAGAACAGAAAAAGAAGTATAAGAAATAATTAGACAAGAGTGACAGAGAGACAGAGAAATATAGAGACAGATAGATTTAAGCAATATGTGGGAAAAATATTTCTCAAAAATCCAAACTAGTACAACCCAAAGTGTGCAAGGTGCTCCTCCCAAAATGTCTTCTTTGCTAAGGGATTTCAAGCAGAGGTCAGATGACTTCTCATAGTTGATGCTATAGAAGGGATTTTTTTGTAAGTTATATAGATTGACATAAGATGACTTCTGAAATCTCTTCCAAATTAGAAATTCTGTGATAGAAGTGTAAGCCATGTTATTAACGGAAAAAATCAAACATTTTGTTTTCTCAACTTACCAAATATTCTGAAACTGTTGTTGAAGATTCTAAATGATATTGCCTCACGATGTGTTGAAAAAGAGAAACTTCTTGCATTTTTTCTTAGTACATAAATGATGAAATGGACTCAGATTCAGACTCAGATTTTGGAATCTTTTTTTGATGACAAAGAAGATCAAAACAAACAGCCAGAAGAAGTCAAAAAAAGTCAAAGAGCCTACATCAAAAGCCTCCAAGAAAAATATGAATTGGTCTCAGGCCATGGAAGAGTTCAAAAAGGATTTACAAAAGCAAGTAAAAGAAGTAGAGGAACAATTGGGAAGAGAAATGAGAGTGATGCAAGAAAATTATGAAAAACAAGTCAATGACTTGCTAAAGAGACCCAAAAAATACCGAAGAAAATAATACCTTAAAAAATAGACTAACTCGAATGGCAAAAGAGCTCCAAAAAGCCAATGAGAAGAATGCCTTGAAAGGCAGAATTAGCCAAATGGAAAAGGAGGTCCAAAAGACCACTGAAGAAAATACTACCTTAAAAATTAGACTGGAGCAAGTAGAAGCTAGTGACTTTGTAAGAAATCAAGATATTATAAAACAGACCCAAAGGAATGAAAAAATGGAGGACAATGTGAAATATCTCATTGGAAATACCACTGACCTGGAGAATAGATCCAAGAGAGAGAATTTAAAAATTATTGGACTACTTGAATGCCATGATCAAAAAAAGAGCCTAGACATCATCTTTCAAGAAATTATAAAGGAAAATTGCCCTGATATTCTAGAGCCAGAGGGTAAAATAGAAATGGAAAGAATCCACCAATCACTTCCTGGAAAAGATCCCCCCAAAAAACTGCTAGGAATATTGTTGTCAAATTCCAGAATTCCCAGGTCAAGGATGAAATACTGCAAACAGCCAGAAAGAAACAATTTGAGTATTGTGGAAACACAGTCAGGATAACACAAGATCTAGCACCTTCCACATTAAGGGATTGAAGGGCTTGGAATATGATATTCCAGAGGTCAAAAGAGGTGGGATTAAAACCAAGAATCACCTACCCAGCAAAACTGAGTATCATGCTCCAAGGCAAAATATGGATTTTCAAGAAAATAGAGGACTTTCAAGCTTTCTCAGTGAAAAGATCAGAGCTGAATAGAAAATTTGACTTCCAAACACAAGAATCAAGAGAATTATGAAAAGGTAAACAGGAAAGAGAAATCATAAGGGACTTACTAAAGTTGAACTGTTTTGTTTAAATTCCTACATGGAAAGATGATGTGTGTAATTCATGAGATCTTTCTCAGTATTAGGGTAGTTGAAGGGAATAGACAGAGCGGGCACAAGTTGAGTTGAATATGAAGGGATGATATCTAAAAATTAAAATAAAATTCAGGGATGAGAGAGGAATATATTGAGAGAGGGAGAAAGGGAGAGATAGAATGAGGTAAATTACCTCACAAAAAAGTGGCAAGAAAAAGCAGTTCTGTTGGAAGGGAATAGGGGGCAGGTGAGGGGGAATGAGTGAATCTTGCTCGACTTGAGGAGGGAATAACACACATCCTCAATTGAGTATCTTACCTAACATGAAAGTAGGGGGAAGGGGATAAGAAAGGGGGGACGAATGAAGGGAGGGCAGATGGAGGGAAGAAGTAATCAAAAGCAAACCCTTTTGAAAAAGGATAAGATCCAGGGAGAAAATTGAATAATGGGGGACAGGATAGGATGGAGGGAAATATAATTAGTCTTTCACAAGATGAGTATTTATGGGAGTGCTTTGCATAATGATACATGTGTGGCCTATGTTGAATTGCTTACCTTCTTAGGGAGAGTGGGTGAGGAGGGAAGAGGGGAGAGAATTTTGAACTCAATGTTTTAAAAGCAGATGTTCAAAAAAAAGTTGTTTTTTCATGCAACTTGGGAAATAAGATATAAAGGCAATGGGGCATAGATATCTATCTTGCCTTACAAGAAAGTAAGGGGAAAAGGGATGGGGGTTGAGTGGGAATCGGTTGACAGAAGAGAGGGCTGACTGGAGAATGGGGCAATCAGAATATATGCCATCTTGGAGTGGAAGGGAGGGTAGAAATGGGGAGGAAATTTGTAACTCAAAATGTTGTGGAAATCAATGCTGAAAACTAAAAAAAAATAATAAAGTATGGAATCCAACATTAAAAAAACCCCCAATTTTAAACATTGTTTTTTTTTAGTTTTGAGTTCCAAATTCTATCCTTCCCCTCCTTCCTTCGCCTTCCCCCTCCCTGAGACAATAAGCAGTCATATAAGGGTTATATATGTGCAATCATGTAAAACATTTCCATATCAGTCATTTTGTGGAAGGACACTCAAATAGAAGGAAAGGAATGAAAGAAAATAAAAAAAACAGCATTTTTCAGTCTGTTTTCAAACAATATCTGTTTTTCTGGAGACAGATAGTATACTTCATCATTAGTTCTTTGTGATTGTCTTAGATCATTGTATTGCTGAGAATACCTTTGTCATTCACAATTCATTATACAATATTGCTGTTACTGTGTACAGCACTCTCCTAGTTCTGCTCACTTCACTTTGCATCAGTTCATGTAATTCTTCCAATTCATTTTTCACACAGATGGCAAATGATTTTTCTAAAGCTTAAAACAGACCATGTCATCACTAGTGTCTAAACTCTAACAAATTTTCCATATTGCCTCAAAGAAAATACAAATTCCTTTGCTCTACACAACCAGGTCACTTATTTTCCAGTCTTAATGCATACTTCCCCTTCATATACATTATATTGTTCAGCTGTATTGGCTTACTTGCTGTTCCCTATCAAATGATGGAAATCTCCCATCAAAATTCTACCCCTCGGAACCCCTTTCTTCCTTTAAGACTTAGTCCAAATGTTTCTTTATAGATATTTCTTGTCAAGATTGATGCATGAATGGAGGACAACCACCCAGCTACAATATACCTATTCTAAGAAAAATCTAAAAATTACTGCTAAATAGTGATCAAGAAATCTGATGAAAAAAATACAGTAAGTGATTCCTTCCCCTTCAGAACTATGCCAGAAAGTTTATCAGAATCCTATAGACATTAGAAAAAATGTCTGATTGAAACTGTAGCATTAGCATAGGCAAACAAAACTATAGACTCCCAGGATCATGAGAACCAGGCCATGGACATGTGTGGTATGCAGGGTTTTAGAGACAGCAAAAATGAAGCACTTAACCACTAGAAAGGTTCAAGGTAGTCAGAAATAAATAGCAGGGTCCTTAGGAACCCTAGGAATTGGCAACACTAAAAATGGGACACTCCAGGCCTAGGAATTCTGAAGTCCTTACCACTCTGACCAGAGATGTCATAGAGAAAACTGAAGATCTAGTATTCTGAACCTCAAATATGAGGTCAACAGGAATCCAAGAAACCCAAGTTGAGACCACATAGAGCAGTCCATTCTAACCAAGAGCACATCAGGAACTGAGATCAGGTGAATGAATAATAAATATGACAAGACACAAATCAAAATTAAAAATTATAATACATAATGAGATATTCTAAAATCTGTCCTAGAAATAAAAAATAATAATAACTCTATATGGCAAGTATAATAATATATATATATATAATATAATATAATAATAACTATATGGCAAGTGAAGATTTGAAAGAAAAAATATTTTCTGCAAGTACAATGTGAATAGAACAAATAATGTAAGAGCTAAAGTAATCAACACTATAATAAAAGCATTGGAAAAACTCGTATTTTAAAATAGAACTTAGTGAACATTACCTCAGTTACAGATGTCCTGAAAGTTAGACCATACAAAATCAGTGACTCCTTGAGATAGCAAAATATGTTAGAAGAAAATGAAAAGATTAAAAAAAATAAAAGCAGTGTATCTGCTATCAAAAATAACTCACCTGGAAAACAGGTAAATGAGAGATCATTTGTCATATTTCCTGAAAACCATAGTGGGTGGCGGTATCCTGGACACTTTATTTTAAGAAGTTATAAATTAAACCTACATAGTTGAATTAGAACAAGAGCTCAAAGTAAAAATAGGAAGAATTCACATCTCACTTTCTAAAGGGAAGGGTGTGGGAATCAGTTCTAGGAGTGCCATCGTGTCATAACCAAAGTTTGAATCATACATATTTTGGGGAAAAAAAAAGCAACACACACACACTACAGGATGCCAGAAGGATAGAATGCAACATCTAAGGAATGTAACATAAGATCTGGCAACTTCTACCTAAAATGAGAGAAGATGTTGGAAAAACTATTTCAAAAGGCAAAATATAAAGACATAATTAAGAATAATTTACCATGCAAAACTTAAAATAATCTTGTAGGGAAAAAGTGAAACTTTAATGGAACAAAGGATTTTCAAGTATATGCTATGAAAAGACCAAGGTAAAGTATAAACACAAGAATCCAGAGAGACCTAGACAGGTAAATGTATTTGCTTAATTTGAAAGGGCTGATACCTTGAAGGATTCAAATGATGGGATTCAAATGATTGGGACGGAAGAAATCTTTTGCAGAGTATTGAGGAAGTTAATTATGAAAAGAAAGTTAATTATGATATTATTTTGGTTCATTCTGAGGGTTTTAGGAGGGAAAAGTAAATTTAACAGTGTAGGAAGGAAGATGAATAGATGGGATTTATTTTTTCTCATAATTGAAGTATATGAGAGGAATAATAAACAAGCATGAAGGAAGAAGTGGAAGAGAATAGATATCACATAAACTTTATTATCTGAAATGGACAAAGAAGGGTTGAAAATGCACACATACACACACATGCACACACATATACACACACACAAACACTCAAGTATTTGGTGTAGAAGTATATCGAAATCAACTGGGAATAGGCAGGAATAGGGCAGTTGAGATTAAGAGGAAAGATGATATTGAGGAGGGAATAGTCATGAGTATCTTATACTTTAGCGCATGCCCAGGTCACCTAATATAGCTGTGCCTTGAGGGGCTTGTCCTAGGCATGGCCAAATCATCTAAGATGAAAGCTTTCTTAGTCTCCTATCATGTGATTAGCATTCCTGCTTACTCCTTCCTTCTGTGTCTAGAAGGTAAAAATAAGTTTGCCCACAGCCCAGCTGCCATGAAGTGAATATGTGAGAAGAGAAGGACTTCCTTCCCCCTGCTCTCTATTTTTTTCCACAACTCAGAGAAATAGGTCTTTGGGCATTTGTTTCAGTACTGTCTCATTTGTCTCAGTACTGTCTCATTTGTCTTCAATTTTAGCTGCTAACAGGATCTCGACTGGAGGAGGAGTTCAACCCACAGATGCCTTGAGACCAGGATTCTAGGCTAAATGTTGAAACAAGTATAGTAAGGAAACCGTGAAAAGCCAAGGTATCTGGGACTCAAGTTCCAGAGAGGTTTTGAAACTTGAAACTATGATTGTGTACTCTGAAGGGACCTAGCTAATCTAATTACCCTAATCCCCTTCATCTCCCTAGGGATTGAGGTAGTATAGGAGGAGGCAATTAAACCCTACATGTTGGTGGAGTTAGTTTGTATATTTGTGATTATACCTTTTGAAGTAAATATTCCTTTGTAAAAGCTAATCTGTTAATGGTGAAATGGGGTGAAAGGGATCAATTCTCTACAACAGAGAGAACATTATTAGAGAAGGGCTGAAGCCATTGGCAGAGAACCTAAACATGCACATACATGCATACATATATACACACATATATAAACACATACACATATGTGTATATAAACATATGTGTGTATGGGAGGGAGGGAGAGAGAGAGGGAGGGAGAGAGAGGGACAGAGAGAGAGAGAGAGAGAGAGAGAGAGAGAGAGAGAGAGAGAGAGGGAGAGGGAGACAGAGAGAGAGACAGAGATGGCAGAACAGGCACTGTTACTTAAACTCAAATTCTATTGTGCCAAGTCCAATACTATTTTCTTTATGCAAATCAGTTCAATGAATTAGGGAATGGCTGAACAAATTGTGTCATAAAAATATAATGAAATATTGGGGCTATTATTTGTAGTCTCAATAGTAATGCCTACTAATTTTCAGACATTTTTCTAGGTTCTGGGAATAGAAAGACAAAGTATATGATAGTCAATGCAATTTATGCAGTTTATTAAACATTCCTCCTTGATATGAGACATATTGATGCTTCACATATTTTTTACAATAACATGTGATCTGGGTATATTTAGTGATAAATTTCATAAAATACATATTAATTTTCTTTACAAATATAAAATTATTAATGTCACTATTATTAATAACAATATGGTATTAATTAATGAAATGAAAAGAAAAGATGTTGTATATTATACTTTTTTTGTTTTTTTTTTCTTAAAAGATTGTCTCTGGCAAGTAAGTTTACTTTTTGAACCTTCAAGAGTTATGTAAATGTAAACTATTTATATTGCAAATTGCTTCATTGAAGCTGATAGGCCACATGGCTGCCCTCATAAATTTTGTAATATAATGAGAAGCCTGATGAGGGAGACTTTGCTTTGAGCACTGCCCTTTGGGTGGGATATTATGTTTCATTCAACAAATTCAACAGGAAGAGTAATTTTAATTAATAGACAAGTCTGACAGTTGACTGTTGGATGAATATTTAGTTAGATATTGCCTCTAGAGCTTTGGCTTTGGTTAAATTATTCTTATCTAAAGGAAAGAATTAGTTTGTGGCTGTGTTATCCAAACAACACGACAGCCCATCACAAAGCAATTATTTCAGAAATTATAACACTTCAGAGCATGTTACCTTCCTGACCCAGAAAGATATGGAATTGGTGTGTAAAGTACTATAAATAAACAAAACAGAAAGAAGCAATGGATATGAGAGAGATGAGAATCCCATATCTGATCAGAAGAGATCCTTTATTAAGTACCTAGCCCAGTGCACTATACATAAAAATACTTAATAAATGTTTGTAGAATTGAGTTTGTTGAATGAAATACACTCTGATCAAAGGGTGGCACTTGCTATATCCTCTCTTACATTGATGTAAGCACATGGAAACATGCACATACACACACTGGTTAGTCTCCCTGCTACTTCACTATTGATCTACAATTAACTTTCCAATGCTATTGGGGTGAGGGGAGAGAGAGAGAGAGAGAGAGAGAGAGAGACAGAGAGAGAGAGAGAGACAGAGAGAGACAGAGAGACAGAGAGAGACAGAGAGAGACAGAGAGAGAGAGGATTTCTTCAAGGATCTTAACTAATTCTATCCTAGTGGTGATCCCATCTCCCATCTGCTCCATTAAAATTACATATTTCACACTATAATTTTGGACAATAATGGGATTTAATAGAGATGATGTAAAGTTTTATAATTGGGTTCATAATATCAACTTTAGAAATTCTTCTGTCCAGAACTCCAGAAACATTGTTAGACAACGGTTCATTTGAAAAAAAGTCTATGGGTTTTAGTGGACTGCAAATTTGATATGAGTCAGCAGTGGGATATGGCAGTCAAAAAAGGACTTGAGCTGCCCTGAGAGGCATGCCTTCCGGCAATAATGAGGTTATACATTCTTTGCTTCCTATTCTTGTCAGCGTTCTCTGGAGTTCTGAGTTTAATTCAGGACACTACACTTTTAGGAAGGATATTGATAAGCAGGAAAGCATTCTGAGGAATACAACCAAGATGGCCATGATGGCAGACAGCTCTCATTCCATGTCATATGGTTGAAGAAATTGAGGATATTTAATTTCTATAAGAAAATACTCATGGGCACATGTTAGCTGCCTTCAACAACTTAAAGGGCTCTCATATTGAAGAGGCATTAGATTTGTTTTGTTTGTTTCCAGAAAGCAGAACCAGCAGCAATGGGAAGATTTTAGGATGGTTGACAAGGAAAAAGAAAACAAAATTCCTTTAACAATTGTATTTGTCCAAGATGGAATAAGTTGTCTTAAGACACTAAGGGTTCCCACTCATTGGAGTCCTTCAAACAGAGACTGAATGATCATATCAAGTATGCCATTCATGGTATGGGTTGGACTAGATGTGACCTGTGGCCTTTACTAATTTCCAAATTATGTGATCCCATTTTTTTTCACTTCCTGTTAGATTGTGAGATACTTGAGGGCAGGTGTTTTGCTTTTTTTTTGTATCCCTAGCACTTAGCATAGGGTGTGACACAGAGTGGACACTTTTAATAGATGTCTATTGATTAATTAACTCATTAATATTGATTGATTGTAACAGTGAAAGTCTATTGTAGATCATGGCCCCATCAGAGATGGTAGATGGTGTAGATAAGTCATAGACTTATGAGAGTATGAGGCCAATCCTCTTTCAGACATAGATCAATTTATTACAGAGGCAGAAGTTTGACTGAGCAGGTGGCTGAGACAATATCCTTTCTCCCTGGGCTTAGTTCTTTTCTCAGTCTTGATGTTGCTTCACCATAAATGGGAGAGATTTCAGAGTTTTTTTAAACTAAGGAACCTTGATTTACTTGCTAGAATTGAAGCCCAGTGTTACTTGACAAATCATTAAGAAAATAACCATTACCCTGTATATAGCCTAGTTTTCAGAAGAGCAAATCTATAAAAGTGTATTCAACAGATAATCACAAGGCACCATGAGGTCTCTGACCTAGAGGGAACAAACCTGTTCTCAACAAAAGTCTTAGAAAAAAAAAGACTAAGGTAAAAAGGAAGGAGGAAAAACTTTAATGCTTAAAGACATTAGGTAGCTCGGCTGAGTCTGCTCATTGTAAGCTGGCATTATATGTAGAGCTAAGATACTCTGGGTCTAGAGAAAGAACACCTCCGATTTCAGAGAGCAAACAGGGCAAAGTTTCTACGAGTTCTGGGATTTGTTGCTGCTTGCCTACAAAAGCTGGATTAAAAAAAAATAACAACACATTACACTCCCTAGTAGAGGTTTTCAGCGGAGCTAGAAGCTCAGTAGTGAATAAAATGGCCAAAATTAGACTACAGAAAAATCTACAAAGTTCCAGAGAGCACTTACATTGAATTAGTATCTGCCGGTGTCTGGCAGAGAATTGTGGAATAACAGAAAGAAAATTCTGTGAAGATTAAAAGAGCAGATGGGAACAGACCCATCCTTCATAGACTATAGAATGAGTATTGAGTGGGAGCAACCTTAAGAGTCATCTTCCACCCTTTGAATCACAGGAGGTATGAATTCTCTTTACTCACAAGTGACCTGACTGCATGTTGATACCTTTTTTAGATGTCATTTCATTAAATGCCTCTATTTTGAACTAATTTTATCCTATGATGGGGGTTGGAGAGGGAAGAGTTTGTAAACTATAGTTTTAGGAGTACTGCCCAATAAAGTATCGTGAATCTAGGGTGGCTGTCTACTAGGGAATTGCAGTAGGGGTCTAGTAGGCACTATAGAATCCTAGAATAGTAGAGTTGGAAGGGATTTTAGCAAACATTTAATCCGAGTCTCCTGTTTTAGAAGTGTGTAAACTTTCCCAGTGAAGTCAAGTGATGTGCTAAGTTAGACAGTTAGTGAGTCCTTTAGTCTGTCAATAAACATTTATTAAGGGCCTGCTATGTGCCAGTCACTGTACTGAGTACTGGGCATTCAGAGAAAGATAAAAAGATAGTGCCTGTTCTCAAGGAGTTCACAACTTAATGGGAGAGACAACCTGTAAATGACTATGTAAAATGAAGGTATGTGAAGGGAAAAAAATCTGAAACAATCAACAGAGGGAAGGCCCTCAAATTAATTAGTATGGTGGTAAGTAAGGAATCTTGCTGAGGGAGGAAATGTGAGGCTTATAAGGAAGGTAGAATATTAGAGTTCTAGAAGGTGCAAGGCTAGGAAGGACCCTAGACAATTTAGTCCAGTTCCTCCATTTAAGTCAGGGAAACAAAAAACAGGTTAGAGTTTAGGTGGTACAGCAATGATAAGAGCTTTTTCCAGTATTCCATGCTTCACTGGGTCAGTTCAAGTAGAGAAACTAATGTTTAATAGAGTATGAAATTTTTCCAATACATAAATGGCATAGAGGTAGGGTAAATCATAAGTATTCTTACTTAGAATTGCAATATCTTAGAGTTAGAAAAGACATCAGATGTCAATTAGTCCGATCAACCATCCAGAATAAGCACAGTATCTACAGGCAGAAAACTATTTTGCCATTTTTTGAATCTGCCCAATGAGGGGGATTTCATTGATTTGAAATAGAGCTCATTTCATCATTTTGGGGGAGTGGCTTTTATCATTTGGAAGTTCTTCCTTTTCAGATGAAATCTATTTTACTATAACTTATATCCATTATTTCTAGTTCTTACTTTGGGGATATAGAAAATTATGTTAATTGCTCTTTCACTTAACAATTTAAGTTAATACCCTCCTTTTCCCCCATTTTAATCCTCTCTTTCTCTAGGTTATACAACTCTTTTCCCCTCAGTCTTTCCTCATGTGACATGGTTTCTATAACTATTACCATCCTGCTCACTGGCTTCAGTTGACGATGATGATGATGATGATGACGATGATGACGATGACGATGATGATGATAATATACAGTACTCCTAGGTTTGTGAAGCTCTGCAAGTATTATCTCATTTTATAGTGACAACCATGGGAGATGAGTGTCATTATTATCCCTGTTTTATATATCAGGAAACAGAAGCAGACACTTGACTTGTCTGAGGACACATAGCTCTTAAGTGTCTGAGACTGCATTTGAATTCAGGTCTTCTCAACTTTGCCATTGTGGTTATTCTTTCTAGTAATTTAGATCCCAAAACCTTTAAAGCTTAGTAGATAACTTTTGAGAGATCTCACAAATTTCATCACTTTATGGCCAAGCTGTTGAGGAGTTTCTTTAATTTTACTTGTACATGTTCTCAAATTAGAGTCATAATTAGGAATTTTGAAACACCTTCTGTAAATGACTTATAGTGAGGGATAGAGTGAATGTGGAAAAGATTAAGGACAGAGAGCCTAGGAGACAATTATGAAGATTCTGGAGAGGTTATCAGGTCTGGTGGATTGATGGGATCAGAACGACAGAGGAGAAGTTCACCACAGCCTACTATTTGGTACGTTCCTATGACAAATAATTTTTCTGTCAGATCAGTTGCTAAGTTCTATTGTTTCTCAGTATAGAAATACTACAGCATATTATAGAGGAAATAATCCTGGATTTGGAGTTAGAGGACCTGTGTTTAAAACCTGGTTCTGCCATTTATTCCTTCAGTGATCTTGGGAAATTACTCTCTCTAGATATCAGTTTCATTATTTATAAAATGAGAGGCAAGATGAGATGGCCTCTGACGTTCCTCCCATCTCTAAATCTATGTTTCTATGACAGAAAGTGCTATCAACACCTCCTAAATGTGGTGTCCTTTAAATTTGGTTCCCTGGGGCAAAAGTCCAGTCCCTATGGCCTAGCTATAGCTCTGTCTCATTTGATAGGCCTGCAGTTCACCCTGAAGGAGCCCAGACTTGAAATCTTTTTCAACTTAGTAGGGCCTACAAAAGGTTGCATTCCATTGGTGTAGCCTTTAAAGACCCATAATCATCTCCCCACCATGATTAGTCATTAGAACAAGACTTATTGGGACTTAATAGGACCTTTGTAAAAATATGCCATTTGAAATAAAACATCATCCTCCTGAAGCAGTCTGACAGATCAGGGAGGATACAGGAGACAATCATTTCTTTTGATGTAGGTTCATGCATATGGACCTGTCATATCTGACTGGCATATCAACCTTTTGGCTCACACTGAACTGGCATTCAACTTCTGTCCCTTGAACAAGTACTGCTCTTATGTCAGATCTACATCCTTTGTACTTATGAATCTTCTTTACTGATCCCAAACTTGGGACTTATTTATCCTTGTCAACTTTGGCTTTGTTAGATTAGGGCAGCATTTTTGATTGTGAAGCTTTTAGTTTTAATTTTGTTTCTTTCATGAAATATCCCTCTTCACCCCAGCTTTTCAAATTTGCAGATTTGATGCTTTTTTATGCTACTAAGTTCATCTGGTAGAAATTTAAAGTAGTCTATATCTCTGAAGAATCCAGACAGAAACCCAGGAAGGGGAGGTATGTCTTCAAATAATTGGAAAAATGAAAAATTTAGGTGCTAGAAAAATGACCATATTTGGGAGTCTGTCTCAAAAATATTCTTTGCCTCAAAAAGGTGTTCTTGATCGAGAACTATCCAAAATGGTACTTTTAACGCTGTATATTAAATGCATTTAATCTCGTATATATCAAAGCAAGAGTTTTGTCCTAAGTATTTTAAGTGCTTTCAAGCAAGCTAGTAGGAGATTATTAGAGCAAGATGTTTCATTGGAAACAGTTTTGGGCCTTTATTAAGAACAGCTGAATTGGAATCACAGTCATGCCTACAACCTGTATGACTTTGCACAAATTAAATTAATTTCTCTGAATCTCAGTTTTCTCATTTGTAAAATAAAAGGCTTGGTGTCCCAAGGACTATTCTACATCTGGTATAATGGATTAGTCAGAGCTTAAGAGGTTAAATAAACTGTCCTTTTATTTATAATATATTCTAATACCTTCAGGTAGAAGTCCTCACATGTTTAGAGATGGTAGTACATGCCTGTAATCACTGCTACCAGCTTAATCACTGCTACTAGCATGCTATATTCAATGCATCTCTTGAGTTGAGGAGTTCTGAGGTGCAGTAGTGCTAAAGCTGATAGGCTGTCCACACTAATTCTGACACCAGAGTCTCTGGGGCGGGGCAACACAAGGAGAAGTAGAGATAAGTGAACTGGCTCAAGTTGGAAATGAGCATGTCAAAACTCCTTTGTTGCTCTGTGTTTGCAATGTACTTGGCTAAGTAGGAGGAAGGAAGAAGGAAGAAAAAAGAGGAGAAGAAGAAAAAAGAAGAAGGAGGAGGTGCAGGAAGGGAAATAGAGAAAGGAACTAGAAGGAGAAGGGGAAGGAGGAGGAGGAGGAAAAAGGAGAGGAGGAGAAAGAAGAGAAAGAAAAATGGGAAGAGGAAAAGAGGGAGGAAGGGGAAGAGGAGGAGGAAATGGGGAAAGAAAAGGAGGAACAGAAAAGAGAGGAGGAAGAGGAGAAGTAGGAGGAGAAGGAGAAGTTGGAACAGAAGGAGAAAGAGAAAGGGGAAGGGGAAGAGAAGAAGAGGGAGATTCTTAAGGTGGTTAAATATCAATCCAAAGGATAAAATAAAATAATAACTGCTAGCATGATAGTTTGGGACAGCTAGATGGCGCAGGAGATAGAATGCCAGGCCTGGAGTCAGGAAGACTCATCTTTGTTAATTCAAATCTGGTCTCAGACACTTAGTAGTTGTGTGACCCTGGATAAATCACTTAACCTTGTTTGTCTCAGTTTCTTCATCTGTAAAATAAGCTGGAGTAGGAAATGGCCAACCACTGCAGTTTCTTTGCCAAGAAAACCCCCCAAGAGAGGTCACAAAGAGTGGGACATGACTGAAAAACTGGCAGCAGGATGGTTAAAATAGTCAGCAAGGAGATTCCCTGTGATCCCAGGACCTCCTCAACAAAGTCCATACAACTACTTTTATATTCCTCTTGACCAAAAAGCCTAGAGATGGGTATCACATCTATATTGTGTGTGTGTGTGTGTGCATGTGTATGTATGTGTGTGTGTGTGTGTGTGTGTGTGTGTAGAGGTTAACTCATATCTCTCCAGTTCCACAAATATCTTAGCCCATAACAGTTGGACTAGATCAGTGATGTCACGCTCAAGTATAAACACATATTTTTTGGCCACATATTCCTTTAGAAAACCACAGATTAACATGATCTACGTTTTATTGTATTTTTTTTTATTTTATTAAACACTTTCCAATTACACTTTCATCTGGTTCTGGCCATAGTTGGGAATTTTGTGGCGTATATGGCTCATAGGCTGTGAATTTGATACCGCTGAACTAAATGACCCTTGAATTCTCTTTAAGCTCTAAATCTGATTCCATAAACCCAAAGAGAATATTAGTAATAATTATGTAAAAGATGAATATACTTGATATTTTCATGCTTTTCACTAAGGAACACATTTACCAGTAGAGAGAATAATAAACAAATTATATTTGTTTCTATATTTTTAACAATTTCTTTTGTCTCCTCATCTTCGATCCAGAACAAGCTAATATACATAAAACTATTTGACAAAAATAACCTTTTAAAGGTATAACGTGTGTTTCAGTTGTATTTTGAAATGACAAAACTACTTCTTTGGGATTTTTAACTTTACAAAGTCATCCATCACTATACCTCTCTCTATGTCTTCAGAAGCATTCCATTTTATCCATATACTCAAATGCCAGTTTCCCCACATCTGGGCAGAAGGGAATGTTTCATCCCATTCATAAAGAAGTAACTCTGCTTTTATTTCTGCCTAGAGATGTTCTTGTTCCTTCTGCCTCTCCTCTAGTGGATTCTGTAACATGTTTCTAATTATTTTGTTTATTGATATTCTTGAAAAGCACGGAAATTAAACTAAAATTTTTATCGTCCACAAGTATTAAACAGCAAAAATATGACTTCAGATTTCCTGGGTGGAACCACAGTAGCTTTCTGGTCCAACACATACCTGAAACCCATCAAATCCAGCCCCCACCTCAGTATTAGGCAGGACATTCTGCCAGAAGGAAATTTTGACTTCTCACAGCTATACCTAGACCCCTAAGTGAAAAAAAAAGTCAGGATCCTTTAGGGACCCTAATTGCCAGCCCAAGTAGGGAAAGCCGGGAAAGTTATTCACAGCAAGTACTTATATTTAGTAAAAATCTACCCATTGCTCTTGGTTCTGTCTTCTGGGACCAAGACAAATAATGTTAATTCTTTCCCGTGACAACCCTTCAAAGACTTGAAGGCAGACGTTTTGTCTCTCCTATGTCTTCTCTTCTCTAGACTAACCATCCCAAATCACACTGGATTTTTTTCTATTAATACCAAAGATTAAAATTAATTTCCTTTTCTCAGATTTCTAGTGGGAGGTCCAACTGAGAGATGAACCTGGGACATAAAGGGATTTAGAGTCTACAGATATTGTTAGATGTCTTGAGAGATTACCTATGAGCCTTCTAAAGTGTCTATAGATATCCATCTTTTATAAATTTCTAGAATTCTGATTCAACCATTTTTTCATGCATAAATGAAAAATTTATAGTTCTTGTTGAAGGAAATAATTCTTCAATAATAAGTGACACTTAATATAGCACTTTAAAGTTTTCAAATCATTTTACACACCTTGTTTCTTTTCAGTCTCACAAAAAGCTTTTGAGGTAGGCATTTCAAGTATTGTTATTCCTTTTCTAGAAATGAGAAAAACGAGATTCAGTGCAATTAAATGATTTGCATGGGTTTACACAGCTAGGAAATATAAGACTGTGAGAAGTGAATTGCAGCAGGTGTTGGATTCTAAGTCATCATTACCATATTAACTCTTTTCTTTCTATATTGTTGTTAGTTGTTTTCTGTTGTGTCCAATTCTTCATGACCCCATTTGGTGTTTTCTTGGCGGAGATGCTGGAGTGGTTTACCATTTACTTCTCCAGCTTATTTTGCAGATGAAGAAATTGAAGCAAACAGGGTTAAGTGACTTGTCCAGGGTCACACAGCTAAGTGTCAGAAGCCAGATTTGACTGGCTCCAGGCTTGGTGCTTTATCTACTGTGCCACCTAGCTGCTCCTCTTTCTATAATGCAAATTTACATAATTCTTTGGACAAAATTAGGAACTGTTACATTTGCTGTACAGTGGTAGTCCTTTTGGTGATACATAGATACTTGTAAAATTGATAATAACTTGCTGGTATATAGCTCTTTAAGGTTTGTAAAATATACCATAGACATTACATTATTTGAGCCTTAAGACAAATGTGGGTGGTAGCACTACAGCTGTGTTCATCCTCATTTGACAGATATGGAAACTGATCTGGATTAACAATATAATGAAATGCCAATGTGGTGAAACTGCCACATTTCTGAGTCACTATAGTAGCTATAAAATTACATGATATTCTACAAAACTTATATAAATATGAAAGTCAGAATGTCAAATCTATGAACCAAGAGGAAAAAGAGAGGTGGACAAGTTGCTAGCAGGTCTATTTTTTTCCCAATTTACTTATTGAACTATGAGATTCAACTGTGAGATGGTTGTTGTTCTTCATTCTCAACAAGAAACGTCCACCATGTTGGAGTCAAGGTACAGGGTGTCCAACTGTGGCTGATCAGACCATTATAAGCTTGTTATTAGGCTCTAACACAGGTGAGGCAAAAATAGTCCACATGAACACATGGAGTGGAGATGTCTCCAAATTTGTGTGTCTTGTGTTTCTTTTAAGCTATTGTAATTCTGCTTCACTTATAGAGCATAGGACTTTCTTTGATGCAGGCATGACCTGCTGGATGGTGCATTGCCATTGTCTCCCATGTCCTGCAATAACCTCTAAAGTTCTTCAGAGAGACCTTGAGATTGTTCTTGTATCACTTCTTCCAATCATCCTATGCATGCCTACCTTGTGTGAGTTCCTTCAGGTATTTGAATGTTTGATATTTGAACAATATGGCTAGTCCATCAGAGTTGTACTCACTGTAGTACAGTTTGAATGCTTGGCAATTTAGCTAGAGAAAGGACCTCAGTGTCCAGTACCTTATCTTGCCAAGTAATCATTAGAATTTTTCTAAGGCAATTCAAACAGAAGCAATTCAGTTTCCTTCCACAGCACTGGTAAACTGTCCAGATTTTATAGGCATACAACAAGGAGGTCAATGAAGTCAACAGCTCTGTAGACTTTCAGTCTGGTAGGCAGTCTAATATCTTTTCCCTCCCACACTTTCCTTTGGAGCCTCCAAAATGTTGAGCTAGCTCTGGCAATGCATGCATCAACCTCATAACTATGAGTACATCCCTGGAAATTACACTGCCAAATAAAGCAAAATTATCCACAGCATTAAAAATTTCTAAATTTGCTCTGATGGTTCCACATATGGATGGTGTGGTGATGACTAATGGAGAACTCACGTTTTATTAATTGTTAGGCCAAAATTAGCACAAGCAGCAGAGAATTGGTTCACACTTTATTGTATCTCAGCCTCACAGGCTGCATTGAGTACACAGTCTTCTGAGAACAAACAGTTGCACACCAACACTCTCCCTACTTTAGTATTGGCTTGTAATCTTTTTCAAGATAAATAATTTACATCAGTGCAATGATGATGTTTTATTTTTTAATATTTTACTATTTTTTTTTACTATTTTTAGTTTTCAGCCTTGATTTCCACAAGATTTTGAATTACAAATTTTCTCCCCATTTCTACCCTCCCCCCACTCCAAGATGGCATGTATTCTGGTTGCCCGTTCCCCAGTCAGCCCTCCCTTCTGTCACCCCACTCTCCCCCATCCCTTTTTCCCTTACTGTATTGTAGGCAAGATAAATTTCTATGCCCCATTGTCTGTATAAATTATTTCCCAGTTGCATGCAAAACAACTTTTTTTTGAACATCTGCTTTTAAACCTTTGAGCTACAAATTCTCTTCCCCTTTCCCTCCCCACCCACC